>CP045891.1:15546000-15578704 GCA_013387185.1 Caligus rogercresseyi | reverse complement strand
TTAATTTATTTAGTTGAAACCACTAAAAAGTACATAAGCACTTAAAATGCTGGAGAATCTTTTACTCTCACCGCCTCCATTGCCTACAAAAACTGTTTCAACACTTGAGCTGTCTACAAAAGCATGACAAAAAATATCATATATATATATATATTAACCAACTATATTACAGAGCTTAAAAAACATTATTAATCATCCTGAAACTTGGAATTGAGCAGTGAATTTAGATCCATTTATTATCCCCTGAGTGGAATGGAGAATTCGCTGCTCCCATGAAGAGGCAGACAAAGAAATACTCACATATTTGGGCGCCTACGGCGCTTATATGTTCGCCCTTTGGGTATGGGTAGGTTTTGGAGCTAGTTTATGATTGAAACAGACCTTAAAGAATATAAGAGAGGAGGCAAAAGTTCAGTGTTTTGAAGCTTATCAAACTAAATTCTCTACCTCCTTGATCATAATTAAGTTGTAGAAAGTAAAAAAAAGTGTACACACTGCTATTTTTCATTCCTGGTATCATTACTTTGCAAATAGTTTTAAAACCTGTGCCTTGGCCCAAGGAGTCCAAATCTGTGCTTAGATTTGAAAATCTTGATAGGAAGGAGGTCAAAAAATTGATCAAACACACAACGGAGATTAAATGCTAGGTAGGTAGTAAAATCAGAAAAGGTATATCCAATGAAATTTTTTTCATTTCTGGTCCCATCACTTTGAAAATAGTTTCATTAGGTCTGCCTTGACCCAAGGATTCCATAATTACCTTCAAAGTTCTAATCTGACCATGATTGTGGGAGGAGATAGTGTGCGGACATACAGACGGACGGACAGAGATTGGTGAATTATTATATAGATTAATAAAATTGTCTAATATCGACTTTACACATTCATTTTTTTAGAATTGTTCAATTTTAAAACACCAAGGCTTCGCAGGACAATAATATTAAGACTCGAGAGAGAAGAATACAAAATCTACCTACATTTAAACAGAATCGACATGTAAGTCATGAAGCGGTAAAAATATATTTATTTAGTCTCTTGAATTCTAGGATCATAAAATCTCTGGAGAAGGGGTTTGATTGTCCTTATTCTGGTATATAATAGCATTAGAATAGATTTCAATCTCTGACTTTCAAATAAATCTCTGAACCGAAGATAAAATAGAGAAAAACCTCCCAACTAAGGATGGTTGAAAGTGAACCAGATGGATCCAATAAAAAAATATGAGGACGTATAATTAAATATCCATTCTCTACTATGGTAAACACTCATATCGGCAATACATTACGATAATATTTTGGCAGGCTTGTGAGCGATCAGGAAAAAATAGCAATCCGATCAAAAATAGCGATCAGAATTCTTTGCGATATAGCGATATAACGATCAGGGATTTTTCCGATCAGCGATCCGATCAATTAATTGCGATCACAAAAAAATTACCTATGTAAAACCAGGCTTGTGAACGGAACGCAACTTTTTTTTAACACTGAACGTTGAACGCAAAAAAAAAGAGTTTTGCGTCCAGCGTTCAATTTTTCCAACCATTTCAAAATATTGATCAACGATCAGAAAAAACTCCGATCAACAAGCCTGTATTTTGGTAAAATATTTTGAAGGGGTACAGACCACCACTAATATTAGTTTGTAGGGCCGTTTTAAGAGGAAATACATATATACATAACTTGTGAAAGAGTGTGTTAAGTCAGAGTTCTTCTTTTTCGAAGGTTATTTCAGCCAGAGATGTGATTGAATTATCCCTACGTAAAACAAGAAGAATAACTATTAGATTTATGGAGACCAATTCTTTTTGACAGAGAAAGACCTCGCTACCGTCTCAATCGTACATAGATCTTAGAATTTATCTGGGCTTAGTTACAATATGAAACACTCAATGCCCAGGAACTTGACTGAACTAACGCTTTTAACTTTTATTTAACAAAAACAAAATTTCCACCTATAAAAGAAGTTTAGTGGGGTAACTGCTATTAAATTGTAATTAATATCTAATTGTATTTGATATCATTTTTTTAGTAACAAGAGTACATCAAATTTAATGATTGTGCTTCATTGTTCACTTCCAGAGTGGCATCAACAAGATTCCCCTTAGTAAAACCCCAATTCCAAAGAGAAAAGGCTACAAGGGATACAAATATTTATTTAATTTTCCTTTAAAATGGGAACTACAACAACTAACTGCTAATAATGATTCAAAAAATTAATAATTTTTGTGCAAATACTATAAACTAAACTTCTTCCGCATGTGACGTATACTAGTAGTACTTCATGGACCATATATCCAAGTCACTCAAAGCGAAAAATGCAAAGGATGACTAGAACAAACATATTTATTTAAAATACATAATAGCTTTGTTCCAGCATGAAGACAGTTATTTATACAATGTAATGATAGCCAAGATAAATATCAGACTTATGTTCATGATGATGACGCAGTTATGTTCTCCTGAAAATGCCAAATTCTGAGGGGAATTGAAATTAATGACCTATTACGAGTATAATGAATCTCTAGGGCGAATTGAAAAAAATGTTACTCGAGTCACAAAGATACTAATAGATATTATATATTATATATATATATAATATATATATATATATCTATATATATAATATATATATATATATATATATATATATAATATATATATATATAAAGTGTGTTCCATCAAAATTGTAATTTTTTATAGTGAATTAGAAGTACTTAAAATACGTAAAATTCCCTAAAAGATACATCATTTTTACGAAAAGAATGGATTTTTATTATTATTAAACATTTAATTTCCTATATCGTAAAAGGCACATTTTCCGAAGCCTTACAAAAGTTGCTGGAAATGACCCCTTCTATCTGAAGACAGATCGACGCACTCTTAAGAATATTGTTGCCCGCGTTTTGATCGTCTCTGGCTATATTCTTTAGCGAAGGTTTGGACGCATTGTATGAGAGACTCAATGGAATCTGGGTTTTCCTATAAAACTCGAGTTTGTGCTGTAGCCAAGAAGTGGAAGTCCAAAGGGTTGAGATCGGGACTGTGAGCTGGCCAGGGATTTTCCGCCCTTCCGCTGATGACTCGGGCCTCGAAACTTTTCATTTAGAAATTCTAAAGCTGCATTTGTGCAATGTGGTGGAACCCTTCTTGCATCCACCAAAGTGAAAAATGAGTTGCAGAATGGCGCAACCTGGGCCAAATTATGTCCTGGAGCAACTGAGATATGAAACACCATTAACCGACGACAAATGGCCATCATCTTCTAGGAATGCATGAACGATTGGAAACCCTTCCATTAATAATGGCAACGAAGATTATGGCCTTAACACCATTCCTTCATTTGATTCGCAGATATTCGAGAATTTTCATTTGTCAAACTCCGTCATTTTTGTTGCGGTTTTTGATGGAGGCAAAATAACTTCTCGTCAGACTAAATGGTTTTATTGACAATGTTGGTTGCTGCAGAATCCAATGACACAAAACTGCCTTCTTTGTGCTTTTGTGGGCATCAGTTATTGATTGAACTGAAGGTGTAATGATAAAACAGAATTGAAGATCATATTTACGATCTTCTACAACGTTGTTTTAGGGGGGGAAATTTCAGAGAAGCTTTCTTAGTAGCAACTGGGAGTTTTTCAAAGAAACTTTCACCTCCTGATTCACTTTTCTGTTTTTTAATTTTGTTTTCTTGTGGATGGAAGTCAAGGAGAATATATAAAGGTGTGTCAACAACGAACTCTCTAAGGCAGGCAGGTTGGCGTTAGCTGACTCAGCTGTTGTATGACGTCATTGTTGAAATATGCATATATTATTAGACATGGAAAAAAAAGTGAGGGATATTTTGGGGCGTGTGAAAGGGAGAATGTTTGAATGGCACAATGAGTTCAGGTTGTTCCTGGCACTCACAATCACTCCACACACAAAGCAATTCCTTTGAGAAATTGATTTCGTAAATATAATAATAAATAAACATATGACGTCAATGTTGAAAACATAAGTCCAATAAAATACAAAAAACACAACGTATAAATTTCCTTGTTCACTCACCGTCTTTATATTTCTCCTGATGGAAGTAGTCTTATTGATATGATCAAGAAAATCTTGGGAACTGGATCAGCTGGTAAGGTTTCGCCGACCTTCCCACTGTATACTGAAGTTAAATATAACGTATTACACAGGCCAACAAATTTTGGTCAATCTCCCTTGATTGAACGAAATGTACATAGATAACTAAAATGAGACCTCCTGAATCCAAATCTGGCCTTACTTTTTCTGTGGCACATCCAGATTTTTTGATTTTTGAGTTTTTTTGAAACGGTCACTTTATGATGAGTACAATTTTTAAATACGATTCTTCGTTAGTATATTAAGTTTAAAAGAAAATTAATTAAATAATATTTGTTCGTGATGAATTAACAAATAAAAAATGGCCATTCAAATTATTTTCCTTCCATTCAAAGTCCTGGTATGATCTCAAAACTGGTGAAAAAGTAGTCAAAATGGTTAATTTCAAAGTGATGCCTATAACTTCTTGGATTTTTATGAAATTCTGCAAAAGAGACCATATTCCTATAGTCGAAACCCTTGCAAATCATGTTAAATTAATGTATTATTAGTTTAATCATTTTAACGACATATATTAGCAAATGAATAAAAATTAATAAGCGCTTTTAATTTAAAAAAATGCTAGGTTTGGTGACCATTTACAATGGTTGCGGGATTTGAAATAAGAAAACTAAGACATATTAAACATAGATAAACTTAAGTATATTATTGTACTATCTGATTACATTGAAATTTTAAACTGGTTCAAATTTTCTTTTTGCACTTTTTCGTTTGTATACTTTGTCAGAATCCCTTTGAATCGTCCAAAAGGTAAGCCATAGTATTTACCTTTGGTCCAGTTACGTAACTTTCCCCCACAATTATGGCAAACAGTGTGAGGGGCCCATTGTTTGTCTTGATCCCCAAGGGTAAGTCCATAATATGCTTTATAAGCATATTCAATAATTTCGGTTATGTCTCGATGATCACGAACGAATGTATAGTATCCACATATGTAGCAAAAACTGTTTGGATCATTTTTGCACTTTGATCTTGGAGACATGATTTTGGAGAAAAATATTTTTTAAGACTGAGTAACTAATATATCGTTATGAATCATTCGTTAGGCTATTGAAAACACTCATGACAACCAGTAAATCCAGAAGAAGTATTAAGGGACTAAAATACAGTTTATATTTGTATATTAAATCCCGCAAAATATGATGGCGGATTATTGTTGGACGATTCAAAGGGATTCTGACAAATATACAAACGAAAAAGTGCAAAAAGAAAATTTGAACCAGTTTAAAATTTCAATGTAATCAGATAGTACAATAATATACTTAAGTTTATCTATGTTTAATATGTCTTAGTTTTCTTATTTCAAATCCCGCAACCATTGTAAATGGTCACCAAACCTAGCAATTTTTTTAAATTAAAAGCGCTTATTAATTTTTATTCATTTGCTAATATATGTCGTTAAAATGATTAAACTAATAATACATTAATTTAACATGATTTGCAAGGGTTTCGACTATAGGAATATGGTCTCTTTTGCAGAATTTCATAAAAATCCAAGAAGTTATAGGCATCACTTTGAAATTAACCATTTTGACTACTTTTTCACCAGTTTTGAGATCATACCAGGACTTTGAATGGAAGGAAAATAATTTGAATGGCCATTTTTTATTTGTTAATTCATCACGAACAAATATTATTTAATTAATTTTCTTTTAAACTTAATATACTAACGAAGAATCGTATTTAAAAATTGTACTCATCATAAAGTGACCGTTTCAAAAAAACTCAAAAATCAAAAAATCTGGATGTGCCACAGAAAAAGTAAGGCCAGATTTGGATTCAGGAGGTCTCATTTTAGTTATCTATGTACATTTCGTTCAATCAAGGGAGATTGACCAAAATTTGTTGGCCTGTGTATTCGGAGTACTGTGGAACGGAGGCATTATAGAAACCTAATATTAAGATATGAAAAAAAATCCCCGCGCAAGTTGCGTCATAAAAAACTAAATGATCGTAGAAAAATGGATTTTGGTTTGACCCCCCCCCTTACCCCCCCCCCCCAAATTGCGTTCAAATGTTTCGTTATGAATCAAATTATAGTTTTACAAAATTAAGCTATGATCAATTTATGACTTTGTAATTATTTGCAAAATTTTCGTCACATAATATTTAGAGCCAATAAATGAACATAAAGCGCTGAGCACCAACCATTTTTTGAATAACAGCTCCTACTAAGGTTCTTTATAGTTTAAGAAGGAAAAAGAAAAAGGGGTACTCATGTTGATGTTTTTAAGTTATACTTTAAATACGTTGCTTTTCACATCTTAATATTCATACAGTAACCGCACTCCATGATTGAGATATAAATCATGACGTTGATTATATCCATAAACTTTTGCAAAACTGCAGGATGATCATTTCTTCTCAAGTTCAGAAAACATTTTTCAGGTTGAAGATGGCTGACAATCAGTGCAAAAGTTTATATGAATAAAAAAACCTCTTGATGAACAAGATGACGTATCCATTATACGATTTGAATTATTAAAAAAAATACTTAATTCACAATTTAAAAATAACATATCTGATGGAACCACTGTACAGTGTACATATATATATATATATATATGACCTCCCAAAAAAACCACTTTTTTAGTTCTTTTACATATACCCAGCGATTCTGGTTCATTTTTGATGCTGAAAACGAGTATCTAAATAAATAATCTCTAGCATTGTTAGAAATCGGACGTCACTGGTGTCAAAGGTTCGTTATGAAGCAAAACTTTTTTGTTATTACTTATTTTGAAAAAAACTAGTTTTACAAAATTTAGCTATGATCAATTGATGACTTTGTTATTTTTGCAAATTTTTGTCAAATAATATTTAGTGCCAATAAATGAACATAAGAGCTGACGCACCAACCATTTTTTAATAACAGCTCCTACTAGGGTTCTTTATAGTTTCCGGAAAGAAAAAGAAAAAGAGGGTACTCAAGTGATATTTTAAGTTATCTTTTAAATACAATACAATAACCATTTAATCTTATTTCATCAAAACCTGTTTTTATTTATAAACACGTGATTTAAACACCGTATCAGATCAATTTGACTCTTTGATCTATCAGTCAAGTGCCTTTAACATAAAATGGAAACTCGGACACTGAAAGAAGTGCTTAAGCGAGGCACTGGGTATTGGTTATACTCTAGAAATTTCAAACCAAGTCCATTCCCGTTAACTGAAGAGGTGATACGGCACTTTTACTTCATCTTTGTCTTTGGGTAGACCAGACGCGCAGCTAGCTGCCCGTAGCACCGCCGATTCCCTATTTCGTCTCTGGGCACCGTCTTATTTGCACTTATGGCGAGGAAAAAATAATTAAGAAGCTCCATCGCCTCCATGATCTATTTCGTGGGGTGGTGGATTCACTGCGACGGAAGCGAAAAAACGCCGAGGAGAAGAAGGAGCTCTTTCTCAAGGAATTGCAAACTCGTTTCGATGTCAGTGCCGAAAGTGCTTTGGACATCATCGAAGCTGACAAAACTCTTAGCCGGGTAAACATTCCTTTAATAATGTAATAAGCTTGATTAATTTCACCAAAGAATAACAAGAATTTTTATACCAAATGCCCCACCTATATCTCATTGAGCGTTTCTACCTTCAGCTTACAACATCATCCAACCTTCTTGGAGCTCCCGGTCACACAATGGGCTTCTGATTCAACATTCATTGAGTTAAGCGGCATCGTCACCTCTCTTCAAGTTGTCAATGACGCGGCAGAGAGGGCGTCAAGTTCGGGTCTGACTTTACTAAAGTGCTGACCAAGAGCAGAGAAACAGCGTCAGAACATCTTCAGGCTGTTGAACTTTCACGTCGTGCGTTTCCTCACGCAACCCGAAAGTGTTTCAATCGTGTCAACGCTACCAGCTCTGTGATTGAGCTGATGGTATCGTTCTATGGTTATGACGCCGTTAGATTCATTTACGGAATTCATATTTCAATCCATAATTTTTTGATTGTCAAATATGAGCAATATATATAATATTATATATCATATATAATATCTATTATATAATAATATATGTTATATATATAATATATAATATATATATATTTATATAATAATAATATTATACTAGGTTGAACAAAATGTCTATTGGCGAATTCACGAGATTACCAAATGACATTTCCATGAAAAAACTGTATTTTGAGAAAAACAAAAATTAAAAGAATTGGTATCAATACTGATGAGAGGGATTCAGAGGGAGTAGATTGGGATTCGTGGGGAAAATCTACTTTCATTAGTTGTTTTAAAAACGTATTAGAAAGATAACTTAAAACATCAACATGAGTACCCTCTTTTTCTTTTTCCTTCTGAAAACTATAAAGAACCCTAGTAGGAGCTGTTATTTAAAAATGGTTGGTGCCGCACTTATGTTCATTTATTGGCACTAAATATTGTTTGACGAAAATTTGCAAAAATATAACAAAGTCATTAATGGATCATAGCTACATTTTGTAACACTAGTTTTTTTCAAAATAAGCAATACCACAAAAGTTTTGCTTCATAACAAAACCTTTGACACCAGTGACGTCCGATTTCTAACAATGCTAGAGATTTTTATTGATACTCGTTTCAGCATCAAAAAATGAAACCAGCATCGCTGGGTATATGTAAAAGAACTATAAATAAAAAAAATATATATATATATTAGGGTTGTTCTTATTTTTCAAATGTTTGAAATGTTAGCAACTTGTGGATTTTCTGTTTCTTGGTGATAAAAGAAGACGACATACAAAGTTTGAACAAAATCGGTCAACATTACGAGGTCGCGCAACGAGGTCAAAAGTTTTAAAAATTTCGTAAAAATATTTTTTTCCGCAAATTTCTTCAAAATGGTGGACGTTACAGACTTCAATAAGAATTATTAATTTAAAGGAAATCTAATTTACTACCAGACGTATGTTTGATATTTTTAATAAAACAAAGTTTCAGTAAAACAAAGCAAAGAAAAGGGAGTGTGTACTGTTAGCATATTTCATGCTTTTTGGATGATAGATAGATAGATGGTTACGACAAAGGAGTTTGTTTAATGCAAATAGATTACCCTTTTGATGAAATATGATACAAATTTCATAATTAAAGTATTCACGTCATATTTTAAAAATAAAAAGACATTCAATAAGTTTATGTAACATAAACATAGTTAATGTATATTAGTTTCCCTTTATATTGTTACATCCATTGTGAGGAGAGGAGGTGTACTGTTCCCGTACTTTTATCATTTTAATGTGAATGAAACAGACTGTTCACGTTCGCAAAAATTGTCGTTCATAAAGTTATCGTTCTTTGTTCATTTAAGATTGAATCATAGGTAATTCTGAAACAAAGTGACGACTTTTTTTAGAAAGTATTTTTCCCTATGAACTCTATGGAAAGTAATTTTTTTTTGGGCGTCAGGGGTCATGAAGATATGTGATAAGTACAAACCTGCAATTTACTGTATGATTTTTTAAACGAACGATTTTAGGTTACCGTCAAAAAAAAATCGTTTGCAAACGACGACGATTAAAAATGAACGACAAATCAACAAATCTAGACCTTGTGCATATCTATTAGACAACTTGGATACCCGGACTAAATACAGGACGGACTCTCTCTTTCAAGTGGACCAAGACAACAAATAGGAAAGAAAAATCTCACCTCAAGAAAACAATTGGAGCGCAGGGATTTAATAATATTTTATCGATAATTTTTATTTTTTAGACATCTTTGTTACCAGTTTCTATAACTTATCATCGTGTTCTTCATGTCTATATTTCTTATGTTTAATTTTAATGCCAGTAAGAAAAATAACCCTATTTCAGTTTGTATAAAATTCCAGTTGATATGGATGTTTATGCATATTTGTGTATAAAGAAGCCTACTTATGTCCCATTGGTTATATCTATATTGATTACATATCTGTGCTTTTAGTCGATTTAATGATAAAACTAATATATTCTTAGAGAACTTAAATAAATGATTTAAAAAAATCACAAGTCTGGAATGAAACACATTTATTAAATTTCCAAGCTTACATTTTGACGTAAAAATTAGAAGTGAAAAGAAGTTATGTGCCGTGGTTTAGTAGTGAATAATAAGAATGAAGCTTCATAATATCGACCTCCTTATTAACAACATTGTAAAAAGCAAGATTTCATTCATTTAGATGAAAGTGATTTAACAATATCTTTTAAATGAACGACAAGATGAAAACATTTTTATCGACTCACGGTACACTCATATAGTCAGTGGGAAACAAGTAGTGATGATACATTTACCATTTAATAATTGGTTACTCACAATGATCGTTAAGAAGTCCGGTTATTACAATTGATCCTTGTTTTGAAACATCCACATACAATTTACATAAGTTCCAGACATACTCAGGCTACTAAGTCTTAAATATATAAATTTGAAAGAAGAAAATAATTTAAAATTAATATGGAAAACAATTAAACAAAATATTAAGGTCATATTTTGTAATACAAATTGTCATTAAATATTAATGTCTCGACTATTCATCAGTATAAACGATATATATATATTATATATTATATATTATATCTATATATTTATATATTATATATTTATATTATATATATATTATATATATATATATATATATATATATATATATATATATATATATATATATATAATATATTATACAGGGTGATTACTTAAATTGAGACTCAAATATTACAAACTACATCTTTGTATTAAATTTTACATAAATAATTTCTTAACAAAATGATAGCACAATGTGTACTTTACAAAATGTATTTCAATAAATTTTCACAATCCTCCTTGGGACTTCACTACAGCTTTGAACCTCCTCATGGTGGAGGCAAACACAGGCAGAGGAACTCTTCCTCAGACAAAGATTTTTCACGGTCCAGGCCACCCACAACAGTCAGAATGACCGGGTTTTATCTTGAAAAAAAGGAAAGACATCCCCGTGCAGCTGGGACTCTCTTCAGAAGGCAAAAGCCACCTCAGTCATGGTCTGAGCTGAGAAGAGATTCCTGCCGTGTTGCCTCCACGTGAGGAGGTTCAAAGCTGTAGTGAAGGCCAAAGAAGGATATGTGAAAATTTAATGAAATACATTTTGTAAATTACACATTGTGCTATCATTTTGTTTAAAATGTTGTGTAAAATTTAATACAAAGATTGTATGTAGTTTGTAATATGTGAGTCTCAATTTAAGTGATCACCTGTATATATATATATATAATATATCTATATATATATTCTATATATATATATATATATATATGTTCTAAAAACTTCCTCATTTGTCAAAAAAGGAAAATATAATTCCTTGGGGAATTTATATTTTCTTAAAAATAGTTAACTTTGAAAGAGAAAAATATTTTCAATCCTTTAATTTATTCTACAAATTTAATATTTTAAATTCTTTCTTAAGTTATATCACAGCAACAGTCAAGGTATGTTACATAATATTCGGCGCAGGGGGGGTCAAAAGTATTTTTTAAATCAAATTAACAGGAGGAAGGATTAACAGCAACTTAAATCTACAATATCATAAAAGTCCTTCATCAAATAGACTTTTATTCTAAAAACTTTATTATAGTTATCTATAAACTGACTTTAAGAGATAATTTTGGAACACCTTGCCGAATTGATTTTTCTTTTTTCTAGAGAATTTTGAAAAATTGATAGACATTTTTATTTTGAAGATTTGACAGCAATTAATACATATTTGTAAAAAAAACGTTCACTTTACAAGTCAGGTCAAATCAAACGACGATTTTCCTTGTAAAACATAATAAATAAATACATGTCCAGGCTTGTTAGTAGTTTCCAATTTTTTGACATTCCGTTCCGCGTATCATTAAAATTTGATTCCATTTGATGATTTTCCATTCAATTTGATGATTTTAAATGTGGAGGAAAAATACAGGAAAAGTATTTTTGGTAGGTTATAGGCTTTTTGACGATATAACTATAACCGAATGGATTTGGATATAATATTTTTTATTTAAAAATTAGTGTCTCATCTCCATGTCAAAGAATTTCGGTTTTTTTTTCTTTTAGGTAGTGGCAGAAGTCAACGGTTATTCATTGTGATAGAGACACACTATTCTAGATGATGAATTTAATCAAACAATTATAGAGTTGATTCCATATCATCCCTCAGAATTGGGATTATAGATTGATAATAATCGGTATTTTCGCTAGATCGGTCGTGCTGAGAGTAGATTTTTTCTAATAATGTTTTTTCTTTTATAAAACTATCAAATACCGCAATGTATCGTATTATTTCGATCATCAGTAGTAGTAGTAGACTCAGAAGTTTTGATATTAAAATCTAGATATCACTAAAACGGAAACTGTTTTTGAGTGTCCGCCCGGTATCTAAAAATCGCCGGCCGGACTTTTTTAGGAATTCTTTTCTAAAAAATTGTCTCACTTTTTCCAAATTTTTATTTGCAGGAAATTTTTTTCGAAAAAACTTGTCCTTTTTTTGAAATTTTTTCGAAAAAAAAGTCGTCACTTTTTTGGAAATATTTTCTAAAAATAACGTCGTCATTTTTCAGAATATATATATATATATATACTATTAGATCTATATATCGGGACACAAGATACTAAAAACTATCGATACCAGCGGCAAATTATAATTCTACGAAACCCAACTCCTGTAATTGTGACCAAAGAATGGTGTAAAACTAAAGCAAAACTCTCATATTTATTAAAGCAACTTGTCAATGATTTTGGCAATACTTATCACAATTAAACTACTTATCTGAAGTATGCTATGAAAACAATATAACATTTCATTATAAAAGTCAAATACTACTACTGTATTTAGTTCTGTCATTACTCTGTAGCGAAGGGAAACTGAGAATATGTCCCAAAAATTATGTTAAAAGTTATTAACACTGTAGGTAATCCTTTTTGGGTCCCAAGTTTTTTCCCTTTAATATAATCTGATACAGATTTTTTTTAGTTTGAAAACAGTATTATTATTATGTATATTTATTTAATAATACAAAATAAAATTTGTAAATTATTACAGTGTTGATAATCTTTCGAAAAACTCTATACCGAAACTTTTAGTTCAAAATTATTGTAAAAGAAAATAAATATAAATAAAAGGTAAAAATAATAGTTACGAAAAAAAAATCCAGATATCAACTTAAAATTGAAACAAATAAACAAAGCCTCAAACTCAAATCAAAATTTAAAATTCCAAGATGATATATTACAGTTCAAAACATAATAAAAATGTTTCATGCTCTATAGAAACTTTAAATTGAATAAAATAATTTTCATTCACTAATAGTAACTGAAAATATAAAAAACTGTGATTTATTAGACATGATGAGGAAAGGAAAACATACTAATATTATGTTTTAATAACAAATAGTTAAACCCAACGCTAAATGTGATTTTTTATCGTTCCGTTCATTGAACAATCGTTAAACGAAACGGCGTTCAATTTTATGTTCCTTTCACAAGTTTCCTTATATGCCATCTTTTTTTTTTTTTTTTTTTTTGGTTAGTGCAGCTGCTCAACCTTGTCCTAATCAGGAGCCAAATTGACGGGAATATTTTTGTGCACGAGCCCTGTGGCTACATATTACGTAATAACACCGCATTATGTATAAATTTTCATGGGGACTTAACAGGCCGCAACTAGTCTTCAAGGAGCCACATGCGGCCGCGAGCCGCGGGTTGAGTATCCAGGGTTAGCGTATAAAACCCCACTCAACTTAAACAGTTTTAATAGAATTTGTTTGATAAATATTAACATATCTAAATGCCCAAAAAGATGTGATTGTAATTCGTTGACCCTGACATTGCGTGCATGAAATCCCTCAACAAAGTTCTTCGAGTAAGATTTTCTATGGTATTACCTCACCTTGAATAAAACTCATGATTTATTTTTTACTGTCTTTAATTAAAAAAAACCACTTTAACTTACATATGATAATATATTGAAATAATATCATGTGAACCTACATTTATCCATAGAAAGTTCATTAATATAAGAGATCTGTGTATAAGAGATACAGAGGACCGAACAAATAAAGGATTTTATATTATTATATATTTTCAGAGAGCAACAACCCCTCACTCAAAAATATTTATTATCACCCTCCACATCAATTTTGTCCCAAATCTAAGGCGCCATTATCAAGAAATCGTATTAAACACGTTTTTTCCGCAAAAAAATAAACATAGTGAAATTAACCTTCCAAAAAAAAAACAAATAGTTCATGACACACTTAACATGTTAGTCAGTCTCAATAAATGTGTCTAAATCTAATGTGTCCACCACCACACAAAATTGAGCCCTCAAAATTGTACACTGAAAATTTTGATCTAATAAATCGTTTGGGGAAAAAAAACAGACGAACAAACAGAATTCTTATTTCATGAGCATATATGCCAATAAAAAGGCCTTTGTCTATCATTTTCCACTCTACTAAAAGGTGAGACAGTGCAAATAATGTTTGAAGCATTAAAAATATGAAACCGTAGTAGTTATCTTCAGAGACGTCAAAACATTCACTGACAATTAAGAGGCCACGTTGATTATGACGAGGTGTGTATAATTAAGTTTAATACAATTCGTCTAGCTTTAGATAATAAGAACTATCCTAAGGAAACTCCTGACAACAACTAATTATATAATACAGTTTTAGGAACAAAAAACCGGAAAGGAATTCATCATTAGGGAATGAAATGATAGTTGGAAACCCTGTTATTAATTTAACATTCGAGAAATTTAACCTTCATATATATGAACGAAAATAGCAATCACAAGTGAAGAAATGAAAATTGATATTCAAATAAAGTATAGAAAAAATCGGGAAGGAATGTAATTTTGAAAAAAGAGCGGGAAATCAAAAATCATTATAATATTCCTTAACAGAGATTTGGAAAAAATAATAAGTATGCATTACGTAGCCTAAAACAATCGTCACAACATACGGACTGAACAATGGAGCTAGAACAAAAATATAAGTCTCTTGAAAAGATACAATTGAGAAAGAAGCTGCCATTAGAAAAAGAGCGGGAAAATGAAAATAATAACAATCGGTATTGAGACATACAAGCAGCTCTAGAAAAGAAGAAATCACACCCTACGAACGGAAAAAATATCCTGATATGAAGTTTTAGTGTGAAATGCCGTCAATTGAAAAAAAAAGTCGAAAACGAGTCAAAGGGTACAAAATATTTTAAACGTATCCAATAAAAAAATGCGGTACATCAAATATGAACCCCATGACTTAGTCTTAACCAATAAGAACTCCAGGCTTTCATGAGTAAGAATATTTATTTCATTACTTCAAATATCTTGTGCATATAAATATAGACAAAGTTATTAGAGATCAGAGGAGGGAGAGGCGGAGTACACGGTACACATTTGATACCATCATCACAACTCGCCATCGGGAGGAGAGAAGTCCCCCGGCAGCGGAGCTGAGACAATGTTGTATTATTAAAAAAGTATATATATATAATGTAGTCGTGAAAAAAATATGGGCGACATATTAACCTCAAAATTGCAATTTAAAATCGTGAAAAAGGGGCTAGTGAAAAAAATATATATTATGAGGAGATATAATTGGTTATTCATTAAAAAGTATTATTCCTTAAGGCGCTAATCCTACTAAGTATTATTCATATTCATCTTATTGGTTGTTTCTTCTTTGTACAGAGTTCTAATGTAGAGTAGAATACATTCCGTCTGTCCTCTTTCTATTTCGGTTTTCCACCTTCGCCCTTCTTTCCGATCAGGGACTTGTGGATATGAGGAATGACACTCCACCCGCGATGGTGGCCTTGATGAGCGTATCCAACTCTTCGTCCCCTCGGATGGCGAGCTGCAGATGCCGGGGAGTGATACGCTTCACCTTCAAGTCCTTGGAAGCATTGCCAGCCAACTCCAAAACCTTAGAGGAATCAATGGTAATGATTAGGAAATAAGAACAATATCAATGGATATTCTGCCACAATCTCACCTCAGCAGTCAAATACTCCAGAATGGCAGCACTGTAGACAGCCGCAGTGGCTCCAACGCGTCCATGGGACGTGGTCCGACTCTTGAGATGCCTATGGATTCGACCCACGGGGAACTGAAGCCCAGCACGGGCAGATCGAGACACGGCCTTGGCCTTTGCCTTTCCGGAATCCTTTCCTGCTTTACCGCCAGCCATTCCGACTTATAGGAGATCAACTAAGTTGTTAAAGCGAACAACAACAAATGAATAATAGACACAGACACACAGACGCACAGTGAGAGAGAGAGAGAAAGACGAACTGAAAAAAAGAGACGCCAAAGAACGGACGCTAATAATAAAAAGAAAAAAGGAGGGATTTTCTCTCTTTCTTTTTACCTCACTCAACTCTCTAGCCTTAGAAAACCGGCAAAAAGTACTACCAACTGAGCTTCATGAATGTCATTATGTTTTTGGGAGCAAGAGCTTCCTTGAAAGACTTCACATGGGAGGCTGTCCCTAAATGCGTGTTGCCTCTGGTTCATGCTACGAAATCTCATGAGGGGGTGCTCTTCTATTTTGGTGGGTTATTGAAAGAACGCTGTATGTCTCTACAGTTGCTCAGCCTTTTTGTGTCTATGAGTGTTATTAATAATAAAAGAGCCCGCCAAAAAAGATAAAAATATATAATTTGATATATGTGTACATTGATGTGTAGCAAACACCATATATTTCATCTTATTGTATACACATTTGACAAAAAAGTTCCCGGAATTTCTTAGTTAAAACAGTTGCGTTAAATATTTTGTGTTTTCTTTTGTCGATACTTAATGTCTATGCCATAAATGAGCTGGATCTGTAAACTAATGTGTTCAAAAATATTGAACCTAGAACTTGCCTAGAATTTCGGTGTATTGAACGAAATTTCATGTGCGATATCGCTCCGAATGTTGCAGAAAAAAGAGGCCTACGAGTAGTATAAAGCGTTTGAGGATGTTGAGAGACTGGAGAAGATGCGTTTCGTTTCAACCTGCCTTCCTCCTATACCGCCTAGGAGAACGTCGAAAAATTAAGAGAAATCGTGCTTGAAAATCGTCATACCAGTGCTAGAGAGCTAGCTCGTGATATCCACATGTCAACAGCTTGTTTGATTTTAGTGGAAAACTGGGTATTTGATGTGTCGCCGCTTGATTTGTTCCAATCTAAACTAAGTTTTCTTCAAATTCAATATTGGATGCAGATCGCGATGGACATGCTGGATTGTGCCAATTTTTACTCAAACTTTATGGGCAGCCTCAACTGGTGATGGGTCTACGAGTACGACATGCGAAGAAGTCAATAATCGTCCGAAAAAAACAAGGAGATGCTCATTGTTTTCTTCGATATCCGTATCATGGTGCATCATGAATATGTTTCAGAGGGACAAACGGTCAATAAGGAGTAATATGTGACTGTTTTGTGGCGTTTGCGTTGTGTTCGGCCGGAATTGTGAGCAGACAATTTGTGGATTTTGCACGACAATAATGCACCATCTCATAGAGCCGTGACTGTGAGCGCATTTAAGGCACAACACTCGATAAATACTATCGACCAGGCACCTTAACGTCCAGATCTGGCCCCGTTTCTTTCCAAAACTAAATTTACCATCCCCGCCTACGCCTATCAACAATGTTTTGACTATTGGAAGAATCGTTGGCATATGTGTATTGCTTCAGAGGCAATATTTTGAAGGAGACTTGTAGAAGATTATGTGCGTTTATTTAGAAATTCCGGAAACTTTTTTGTCACAATGTATAGTATAAATCAAGTGGGAAGACTTTCATAAGATGGTGGAAATGAAGCATATTCATTTCAATGGTTTATCATAGGTTTATTTGTTAAGATAAAAAATATAGAGTTAAAATTGGCGTACTTAATGATAAGAAACTTGTTCTTTTAGAACATAATGGGCTCGAGGAGTACATAACTTACTTTAAAACGGTTTTTAAGAACTATCTACGACAGGAAGTTATTAATATATCTCCATGAAGTGTTTAATTAGCTGTATTGACTATGGTGAAGGAACAGTCTGGACTTAGGAGCTTATATGACATAAAATATTCGCCCACATTAAAGTTTGCCGAAGTTTAAGTCATACGATAAAAAAAGTAAGGAACTGCCTATATAAGACTACTTTGACATAAAAACGCAGGAGTAATTTTGAAGCGTCTTATAATAGTTTTCAGCACCTTTAGCTATATATTGCATACTTTTGACTTATGCAAGTTCTATGGCGTCCAGAAGAAATGCCCCATGATAGAAAAAAATGATGAAATCGCAAAAATGACTTTATTTTAGCAATAATAGATAAATAATTTCGTTGTTGTTGTTATTTAACAGGGCAAATACTTTTTTGGACCATTTTTCCATATTTCATCCTTTCTATATCATTGGGTCATTTCTTCCTAATATCAAGTTATATAAGTCAAAAGTATGTTATATAAGCTCAAACCCTGTTTATTTTTTATTACTCACAAAATTGCATATTTCTTCAAATTAATTCCACAAAACCCGAGGATTAGTACATAACAACTTTTCTTAAATATAGCAAAGACGCCTTATGTTAAGTACTCTCATGAATTCATTAATCTCAGTTACTAAACGAAGAGACATAAAATAACTCAGAACCGCTTTTGCATCTGTATCTAATTGCTATGGCACATCCAAAAAATCAGCTTATTTTCGGACGAAAAACAAAATGGTTTGAACTAAGCATCAAGGAGTTTCCCACCACTTTTCAAAGATGCAGATTTTTGTGATCAGAGGTTATGGCCTTATGGGCCTTATGTGTCGAAAAGCAAAAATACTGCAGCAGGACTGAGATACATTACGGTCAAAAAGTATTATTTAAGGATCTGGTTGGGTCGAATATTTATAACTTTCCATACTGCATCCAATGTATTCCAAGAAGCATATTTCTACAATGATAGATCTCGTAGCAGCTATTCAATGAATAATTATTATTTTCATTATTTTCTTGGGAAGAATAATTTCAAATAAATGGGGAGATTATATTCACGAAAGTAGCTTTGTCCGTAAAATAACATAGCGTAAGCCTTTGAAACCAAAAGAAGTTATCATATCCCAAAATCGGAACTGTCTTTAAACAAGATTTAGTCCAAAACGCTTCAAATTTGTATGCTCCTACTAGGAATATTTAATAAATTTAGCAAATAATAAGATTGGTGTCGCTCTGGTTGTTAGATGCATCAGTTATATTTAAATGCAGGTTAGACACATAGATAGAGTGCTTATAGGAAGGAAGATACTGAAGCTTGGATAGTTGACATTTTCATTCAAAAAATGAGAGGGATTACCTCAACAATAATAGTCAAAGATGATAAAATGCTTAATTTCCATTCTAATTATGAAGAACCCAAATCTTTTGACATTTTTATATATAAATACTGGTTTGATCTTATCAGTATGAAAAACATCTTTTTTACCCCTTTTCCCCTTCTTTTTGTATTAGATAAGTAATCTATATGTTATTAGCTCTATAATGAGATGTTATTTTATTAGGAACTGGGCTTCATTTTGGCCACCGGACCAGATTCTGCACAAGTATTGCACAAACCCTAAGAAAATGCAATGCTAATGACAATCCAAAGTTATATATATATATTTAAAAATACAAATTATTATAGTAAATGTGAGTATATTTATGTATGATAATATGTTAATTATCTTTGATCCATAGGCTCTCATCCTCTTCTTCTGCATCATCATATACTCCTTCATCGTCATCCTCTCCTTCATTTCCGTTGAGATCATCATCCTCAGATGAATGGGCGTCCTCGGGATCCGGATGCAGACTCTGACACTCACTCAGAGCACGGAACATCAAATCTAATCTGGTTTTGTCCAGTGGGCAAAATCGAACCTCGGTCATACCTAGAAGTAAAATATAATATAATGATTTCTCCTTCTTTTGGCTTTTAAAATCAAGAAGACCGGTAGTACAATATTATATTTATCTATTAGACACAAGGACGAGGATTTATTCCATGCCTATTTATTTATTTTACCATCAATATATACATTATCAGTGTATACTTAAGGTACTTAATAACAAGTAATGTACTCTACAACATACGATAAAAAATTCATTCGTTTTTACAAATATAAAATTATTCAACATATAAAAGCTTTATTTTTCTTAGTTTTAAATATTTAATTTAAAAAGATTTGTATTTGCAGTAAATTATTTGAACCAATTAAAATATTTGAACTTTTAAAGTTAATTTAGTCTTGTATTCGAATGCAATTTCTTCATTTTTAATTAAAATAATTTAATGGTAAATTGATTTTTTTTTTTGTTGAGATATTTAAAATTTGACAAAGTATTTACAAATATTTTAAATTTAAAAATCTCATTTTTAAAGAAATATCTAATATTTAAAGAGATATTGTATAATAAGATATATCTTATTTATAAAAAAATTCCATCGAAATATCTTATAATTAAAGAAATGCTTATATTTGAATAAATAATTTATATTTATAAACACACCTTACATCTGTTTAATGATATATCTTAATTTGAAGGATCTTTTCTTTACCGCTTGAAGAAGAATTGTCTTCATCCTCTTCATCACCATCAACACTGGAGGCCGGCGTTGGGTTTTCGCTCTCCATGAGCCGGACATCAATCATGAGGTAGAGACATTCTTCGGGGAAAGCGGAGACGTCTTTAGAGACTGCGTGGAGGGCAATGTGAGGGTACTCCAGGGAAAACCCGTTCCCCTCCCCGATCCAAGACACTCTAGACTCGGATATGTAAAGGGTGCCAGGCCCAAGGCAACGTGTGTTAAAGTATACCTTTGTACTGGGCTCCGTGTGACGGATCCCTTCCTCTGGAGGACCCAGTGAAGTTAAAAACGACCATGGTATCAATACTTTTTAAAAGCCTTTATTAACCTCTGAGACTACCGTATTTTTTATGCATGGATTTGTTATTGTTTGATTTAACGAAATGACGTCACGCTCGTACTAATAATGACGTCAGTCGGCAACTAATTATTTTCTAATCTAAGTTGAAGTACCCTATACATGAGGCCGAGACACTCCGAGTGTACTCTTTATATCGTAAATATATAGACTCCATTGTAAAAAATGACTCCTAATGTAACAGTTTCAGACAAACGTAATTTATATTTTCTTATACTGTAACTTACTCAATAAATATTCAATTTTTGCAAAAAATATTCATGTTAAAAATACACAAATTATTAAACTGTCATTTACGTATGGATCCTTTAAAATGGTTCAAATGAACTGATAAGGGACCCTTCAAAAGTGACTCAGCTTGTAATCATTAGATATTTTGTCCAAATCGTAAACTTCAATCCCATTTAATACTTAAAGAAAATTCAAGATTTCCCCTCAGAAATAATTTTTATTAAAGATACATTTTTAAGTTAACCAAGAACATCATATCTTTTTCTTGAATTAACGAATTTCCAATCAACAGAACGAGACTGTTTTAGTTTGAACACATCTTTAATATCTTATCTTCCATTACTTATTTTTTCAGGCAATTTTTTAGCATAGTTAAAGCGTTTGTTTTTTCTTCGATCTTAAACCGATATCAATATAGAAAAAATATATAACCTTTTCTTTTCTTAATAATTATTTCATATAAATATTTGTAGCTTGAAGTTTCGGTATGTATTTCGAGTCAAGCACATTTCGAGAGCGAGTATTTCCTAAATAGGTACCTATGTCCCTTAAGTAACATTTTTCACATTAATTTCGTAATTTATCGTATAAAAACACATTAGTGAAGAGAAAATTAGTTATTATCAGAATATGAACTATCGATTGATAATAATCTGTAAATCCCCAGTACTGACGGGAGAGTTCTTATATCAATAACGATTTTTCTATAATAATACTGTTGGTATTTATTTAGAATGTTTTAAATCTACCGTAATCGATACCGCTTCCAATCGTTAGATTTGTAAAAAAATCTACCTAAGCCGATAACATGCTTCAAACTATCGATACCAGCGGTAGATTTTTTTATAGCAAATCCGCTCTCTGGTAATTATGACCTAAGAATGATTTGAATATACAAGCAACTCTTATCCTTTATTTAAAAAAATGTTTCCCCATTTAAACGAGTAATCTAAAGTATTTTATGAGATAAGAAGTCCATGTGTAATTATAATTATTTATTCTATTACTGTATTTCCATAATATCCCATTTAACATCAAATATATGGACATTAAGCATGATTCTTAAGTAGAGTCTTGATGAATTCATACACCATAGCATTCGCATTTAGGCCCCAAAGGAAGTCAATATGATTGAATTGCTTGTAAGGAACGCGGTAGGATTGAACCAGCACAGTTTTCAACTCATCCTGAAGCCATTGAACATCCTATAAAAACAAGAAATGTGTATTTTTTTTATAAACCTTGGATTAAAAATAAACTCTCACCAGGGATCAGCCAACCAATCATTTTCACTCCATAGCAATGCGATTGGAACTTGTACATTGTCTCGAATGTGTATGCTGGTGGGGTTGTTTGATTATAGAGTTTTAAATTTTCTTCTCTTCCGTGATCAAACTTTTGAAATCGATCATCGTTGATTTCTTGAGCGAAGTGAATGAGGGTTCTGGTTGAGGTTCCTCCAGGCTCATGTCCAAGAATGATGGGAAGAAGGGTCTGGAAATACAATAATTAACATGTTATTTTTCATTTATCTTTTTCAGGAAATATTATGTGAGGCTTTGCTTGGGAATAAAGAGAGTCAACGCCATGAAGAACAATTTTCCTCCGTAGATCACTATTTTTCTGCACCACCACCTCTAACATTTGCCTCCGGAATTATCGATAAATATGATTTGCACCAAGACTGTTGGTATTTTCTCTAGCATAGAAACTTCTATTGAATTGTTGATAGCAAACTTGTTGGCATGGCCTTCTGGTCAAGTACGCAAGTTAAAAAATATTTTTAAATCATTGTAAATATCCATTTTTATCATTTTGATAAGCTATAAAGCTATTGATTTCGAGAAATCAAAATACAGAAAAAAATATTCACGTTTACTTTCAATCTACCCATCCAGACAAAGCATGCGCTATTGGTAGCGGTAGTTTGTATGAAAATAAAGAAATCCATAGCATATATCTACCGCTGGTAGTATCAAAATACTGTATCTGTTCAGTTTGTGTTCCTGGCTCTATGGAACAAAATTGTAACAAAAGTTATGCATGATGGTTTAAAAAAATATATAAAGAAAATTATTGGATTACACTATTCAAACATTCAGTTATTTATTACAGAGTATTACAAACTGTTTTTGAGTAAATTGTTGCCAATTTTGTTTAAAAGTTAAAGAATATTGACTTTGACCACATAACAAAAGCAAATCTACTAAAATCAAGTCGACCAATTAATCAACAACCACTTCTTCTATATACGCCAACTAAATATCTCCGCAATCTGACTTACCATATTCATTTGCTTGTAGTCATAGCCAGCCATTAAAAACAGAATGTTTTCACATATCTCCTTTTGTATTGTTGTTAGATCACAAATCCACTTGTCAAAGAAGTTGAGAAGGCTGTTGGTGGGTTGTATTTCATTGATTCCTAGAAAATGAAACAAGAGCTACACCCCAAATTAGATGCCTTTAAAAATCTAAGGATCCTATTACATTATACTTTGAGAGGGTACGGTACTTCGATCTCCTACCTGAGCTAGAAACAAAGAGAAAACCACACTTCAACACGGCCATCGAGCTAACATTCCTCACAAACCTCTCTATTATTGTACTTATTATAGAAGAAGAAGGAAAAAAAGTATTCGTTATCCAGAGTGTTGAACATATTCATGAGCCGAGTCAGTGCTAGGAGCGACCACATTGATGAAGGAGCTCCCAAACGTCTCGCCTCCTCCTCCGATCATTGAGGAGGAGGATGAGACGAGACGGGGCAAATATAATGACTGGAATCATGCCACCCGTCCACTCCCATTCGAGAAATTTGATCCCAAGCAATTATTAATCAATGTAAACAATAACAATAATAAGAACAAGGCAGGAGCACTCTGGATAACGAATACTTTTTTTCCTTCTTCTTCTATAATAAGTCCAATAATAGAGAGGTTTGTGAGGAATGTTAGCACGATGGCCGTGTTGAAGTATGGTTCTCTTTGTTTCTAGCTCAGGTAGGAGATCGAAGTAACCGTACCCCTTTGGGATATTGCAAAAAATGCCAATTGAAAAATATTTTTTATCACGACACTAATATTTTTTTTTACCTTGAGGTCTTTGGAAAATGGTGCCAAATACCGAATGGGGCTTCTCACGTGTGTCACCTTGGCAACGGGGCCCATGGCCATCATTAGCTTGATCTCTCTATTTAGACTTGGATTTTCCTCTAACGCAATCCAGAACATGACAGTTCCCATGGAATGACCCAAGTAGTAGATTTGATCCGAGTTGCTTACATTCTTGATATGCAAAATTGCAGCGGGTATGTCGTACCGCCCCATCTCATCGAAACTAATAAATAACACTTATCAACTCTAAATTCTTAAAAGTTATTTTTTAAAAATGTCCATATTTGTCATTATATATTTCTATATTTATCTTAATTTCAAAATATTTTTAAAATCATTTTAATTTAGATTGTTAATATTTATTTGTATAATAAAATAGAATAAAAATCCGTAAAAATATATTAAGCTCTAGAGGTTAAAACTTAGTAGTTCAAATAACAATAAAATAATTTATAATATAATATAAATTCTGATTAATAAACATTTTTCAAAACACAAGAAATTGCTGTTAAACTTTAAAAAAACTTCTAAACTAGAGTTGATATATCTGTTTTTATCAACAAAATATCTTTAGTTGGCAAGAAAGGCATGAATAATATAAATATTATTTTGTGACAAAAAAATAAAATATTATTTTACGATTTGTTAGAATTTAGGTTGTGAAAATATAGATGCACAGTTTCACTAACGAATCTTTGGTTTTATTATGTGTATTATTCGAATAATAGCTCTCTCTAAAGTAATATACTTATTCTTATGTAAATATCCTTAATGAATGACAGGATTATAGCACACCTAAACTTCCAATATTCTGTGTCATGGACACTAAGATTGGTATGTTCCCGTGAGTACTTGTTCCCACGGCAGTTTCCAAGCCATACATCATAGCCCAGATCAGCTAGTATGTAGCCAATACTTTTATCCGGCCGTCCCATGATAAAATCCGCAGATGTTCCAAAGAGGCCGTGTTGAACAAATATAGGCCTAAGCGTGGCGTTTTTTTGATGGGTTATGAGTCGATGAAGTGAGTTTATGTATCCATCAGATGTAGTGACTTTATGGGTCTCCACTGTATATCCATACTGTTTGACCATTTCGGGCTGTGGAAAATATTAATTGATTACTGTGAGTGAGTGAAATGGGAGGCTAATTATTTAAATTTTGAAATATTTTAGTTACTTCTTCTTCCTGCAGTAATATAACAAGGCAAAATTTAAGAAAATATAATATAATGGGGAGGGTTTTAAATAAAATCAATCATAATGCTATTCAAGGCCAGTATATAATTATATAATAAATGAATTGACTGAATGACTCTTTGTTCACGCACAAAACGGATACAACATATATATATATATATATATATATATATATAACGTCATGGCAAATAGATGCATACGACTGAATTGTAAACCCAAAAATTGAACTATGAAACGTTTTTTATGTTGTTGTTCAGAACCAAAACCTTCAAAGCAAAATTTTGTTCCAAACTGCAAATCTTTGAAGCGTTTTGCTTTTTAACCTCTTTAATTAGGACAAAACAAGGTATTAAATATGGATATATCATTTTGTAGGGATTTTTTATCGCTAATGGTAATTTATTTGACCGTTCACATTTTTCTTATGCTTGAGTCTTGATTTTGATTTGGAGTTAATGGTTAATTAAACATTAAAAAGATTCTTAGTAAAAAATGTTATACTTTATTATTAATTATATTCAATAAACATTACTTTATAACGATTATCACCTAACTTAATGATAAATATAACTTACAAGTGTTTTAGCAAAACATATCACTGCATTTGTGTATATAATTTACTTCAATTATATTACTTAACACATAAAGAAAGTGTCATTAAGTTATTTTTCAAGATGATAGAGAATTTTTGATCCTGAAGTTCCCAACAAGAATAAAGTATATTAGGTGCATGTTTCAACAACTTTTAATAATATTTGCTACTCCCTGGACTGCCAACCTGTGAAACACTTTCCCCGAATTCTAATTGATCTATAATTTGACAACCTTAAATATCCTTCACTTCGTCATGAAATGGATACAGTAATTATAATTTCGTTTCTAAATGATTCCCTATATTCCATTCCTTACCACTGGTAAATCATTTGGGATGTCTTCTTGAGGATAAAACAAACTTGGATGCAAGATGTTGAAGATTCCGTCATAACTATTCCGAAGGGTGTCTATAAAGGCCTCTCCAGGATTGCAAAGGAAAGACTCAACACAAATGTCCAAAATAATATCATTCTTACTGCGTCTTGATGAAAATATATCCTATACTGGATAAGAGGTTAAAGTTCATAAAATATATAAAAAACAAGCCATAATCCACATAATAAAGTGAGTTTTTATCATTATTATATCCTGTGAGAAGCTAATGATTAAATACAAGGCCTATATAACAATTTCAACTGAATGGATGATGAAAATAAAAACATCAATACTCAATGATCTCATGAATTGTATAGTTTTCTACGAAATACACAAATAACCTCATTTTTAAGATGACAAAATTTTTAATTACTATTTCTGCTCAAAATAGTGGCAAAATTATAAAAATAATGCATTCATAGCAAATTTGTATTGCCCAGACCTTATTATACAGACCTTGATCTGAATATAGGAGAGTCACACTTATACTGAAAATGGTTCTTAACTTAATTTGTTTACATTTTTGTGAATCTTATGAGGTCAGCTGTGTAACTCTATTGAAGGCAACACAGCCAATACTCTTTCCAGCCTGTATTGCGCTTCTAGTTCTTTTATATTTTCTTTGGTCCAGACTCTACTACTCTAAGGCACTGTATGTATGAGCCATGCAAAAGGAATAAATCAACAGTATGCTTTAGTAGCATATCAGTAATATGACTCATATTATATGAGTTTAGGACTACCACCCCCAGACAATCACCCCTCAGGCTTTTACCCCCGTGCCATTTACCCCCTGTTGCTAATATTTTTATCTCTTAAGTCCACTTATGAAAATAACTGTGTTTTCTTTATGACAAAATTGCATTAGTGTTTAAAACTTATGTACCTAATATCGGTCATATGTTTTATATGACCGATATTAAAAACATAGATTTCAAACACTAATGCAAAAGAAAACATAGTTGACTTCATAAGTGGACTTTAAGAGATAAGATATATAAGTAACGGGGGGGGGGGGGGGTAATGGAACGGGGGTAAAAGCCTTTTTATAAAAATATATAAATTAAATAACTTTTCTATTCTACTTGATTTACAATGCCAAATATTATACTCTAAAATATATATTATTGGTCAATCACATTTTTATTATATCGATGTTTTTTATACAATATGTTCAATTGTAAATCATATATAAAAGGAAAACTTGAATACGTAAGAGACTTATTTTTACTTAGAGTTCAACTTAATAGATGAAAGGTTTTGTTAATTTACATTTTTGTCATTGATTTATTTATCCAGTTTCATGACTATTATTTCATGACGTCATTCGTAAACATTGTGAGCTCCACATTGTTATCAAAACAAATCCAAGTTCCGCACGTGGAGTGGATCAGTTTAATTCTTGGGATTCATTCAGTCTTGTGTTTCTCTTAGTGAAACTCTTCTTTGATCTTCATCATGGGAAAGTTCAAGGTCAAATCTGCAAATGCTGGAGGAGCCTCATAGACGTCAAGAAGAAGTCGACGCTTGGGAAACAAAAGACCCATTTGGTCAAGGAAGGCAAAAAACTGGCGTTCGCTGCCAAGTCTTCCTTGAAGCCAAAAAAGGTTTTCCACTCCTTCTCCAGCCAAGGTTTCTAAGAAGCGTAAGCTGGAGGAGTCTCCTTTGAAGGATGAAGACTCGCCCAAGAAGATCAAAAATGTCTCACCCAAAAAGGTTACGGAAGAAAACAAAAATGAAGCGGAGAAGCCCACCAAGAATGGTAAAAAAGCTACCATGAGCAACATAAATAGTGAGGCCAAGACCCCTACCAAGAAGGACAAGAAGAAGAAGGCCAAAGCTCCTGTGAGCAATGGCGAAGTCGAAACGCCCGAAAGGAGCCTCAAAACGCAGAACAAGCTGGCCTTCACATGACGGATGTAGACAGAAACCAGCTTTTCAAATCCGAGAATGACAGGCGACATGAACAGGACCTTCGTACCCTTTTCATTCGTTTCAAGAACAAAAAAACTATGCAGTCTGAGGCCGATGTGTATAAGGTCCATCCCAAAATCAAGCATGTTCGAATTTACCGCCGGAGAAGAAAGAAGAACAACAACCCCATCCTTTTTGCATTTATTGAGTTCGAGTCCCAAAAAATTGCACAAGAGGCTCACAAGGATATCTCCCCCAAGTCGGATGATTACTTTGTAGATTTCATGGCCCCGACTCCAAGACAAAGAGAAATAAGAAAGATGACAATGCCGTAGATAAGAAAAGAAAAACAAGACCCTTCCAAAATTAATCCTCTACGTCTCTTCGTGAATGGAATATCCTCTGGTATTACGCAGTCCGTCCTCATGGAACTATTTCCCAAGGCCTCTAAAGCCGTTATCCCCAAGTCTAAGGAAAGCAAAAAGTCCAAGTTTGCTTTCCTGGATTTTAACAATCCAGTGGACGCTAAGGCTGCTTTCGATGCCGCTAAGGATCTGAGTGTGAACGGACATCACATCACCGTCCTCTATGCCCGCTACGAGAGCAAGTCTACCAATAAAAAGGAGGTTGAAGAAGGCGGCTCTGCCGAGGTGAAAAAGGCGAAAAAGCAGAAACAAAAAGAAGAAATATCTGCAAAGGATGATGAGGAAATCCTGGATGAAGATAATGAGAAAGACGAAGAAGGATCGGATGTAGAAAATGATGAGGAGCCTCCGACGTCGAAAACGATGATGAAGAGGGATCCGACGTCGAAAATGATGATGAGGTTCTGACATCGACAACGGTGATGAAGAGGGTTCCGACGTCGAAAACGACGATGAAGAGGGCTCCGACGTCGAGAACGATGATTCAGAAGATGATGAATAATGGACAATCTTATGTTTGGCTGTGTGATCTTTATTATTTTATTTCGTTTATATATGAACTATATAATGTTAATACACTAAGTTAGATACTTATTTTCATAGCATTGTATTATGTCCATAATAATTTTAATATCAAGGGGACTGTCTTCTCTTTTTCGTCGTCGCCTTCTTTTTCTTCCTTGTGCGTGTATCAAGTATATCCGATAGAGCGTTTCTCCATAAAAGCCAGAGTGGCTAGGACTCCGATGCTGAGATAAATAACGTCGTAGTCTAGCGGGGATAGGGCCCTTGACGACGATGCCGCTTCTACTCTTTGCCGCAAGAGCTCCGAGTTTCGAGTCTAGGGTCCGGCAAAATATCTTAATTATAAAAACTAATATGATGAGAATGGATTGGATTGTGAGGGAGTCCCCTGAGATCACGTTGGTTATCGTTCTGTCGTTTGTGTCCTCCATGATGGAGTTGTAGCACTGTGGACATATCCTAATTACTTCCTTCCTTGCCGTTGAAAAAATGTTTCCTTGACCGCAGAGCGCGCCTACAAAACTCTTCCCTTGTATCTATCTTAATATATCCAGCCGCCTTGTCTTATGCATATATGTACTTAATTAACTCTTCTCACTTGCAAAAATTATCAACAACAATAATATGCTATAAACATGGCACAGATGGACATTAAAATGAACGGTACTGGCATTCAATATAATTCATATTCATCTTGAGGCAATGTTGTGAAAAGACGCACTCTTTTTAAAGAGGGACAGAGTTTTTTTTTGTTGTGGAAATTTATATTATTATTCAAAATGTGTTTTGCGAACATCTGAATTTTTCCCCCAATTCGACATATATATATATATTTGCCTATTTGGTTCGATAGAATTGGTATTCGACCGGATATAAATAAGCATATATTGTTAGTGAGTTGCAGAATTCCATTCGATCCTTCACTTGGTCGTATATTTTTAAGTGAAAATGATTCAATTTTTCTCAAATAATGTCCTTTATTAGCTATTCTTCCTTTGAGAAATAAACTTGCCATAATAAATCAAAGAATAGAAATCCGTTTGCTATCAAGGTTTTAAAAAAAAATCCTCATAACAATAAGCATTCAGCTATTACAAAAAATATATAACGCATTTTTGAATCCACTCAACAATATAATAACCTTACATTATAAGTAAAATAAATGTAGGTTAATTATTTTGCCTTTGTTGATCTTATAAGGACCAAAGTAATAACAATATAAAAAGGCTTGACTACATGAATATTTGAGGTAATAATTAATTAGGTAACTATTTTTTGATTAAAATGTGACTTAATGTAGTTAAGACCCACAGCTTATAAATTAAAACAGTTGTGTTTCAAATCAAAAGGTAAAAAATTCTTAATTTTTTCTTTAAAAAATGCATGAATAAAGTTAGTGGGCCTATTTTTAATTTTAACTGCAAATTAGTAGAATAGAGACTAATGGTACTACCACGATACTACCGGCCGTATTTTTTGTATATTATTTTAAACTTAAAAAACTAACGAATACCGTTAGATATTGCATGCTTTTTTTTTTCAATCGGTAGATTATTATCAAAACCTTGATTTGTTGTATATGGATTGAACTCCCTCCCCTCATATATGAGATTTCTCAAATCATTCCCCCTCCCCTTGGATGCTTTTCTTCAATATTTTGATTTCTCGACATTAATTTTATTCTTCCAGAGCCAATTTCCCAATCTACGAAATAATGATACGACCTTCTTTTTATGGAATAAATACATAAATCTACAGATATTGCGATTAGACACAGCATATACTTTTTTCTTTCAAATTTATCGATAGCGTTTCAATGGGTAATTTGTGAAAAAATACCGATAAAGGTTAGACACACTTGCTACCGAATACCAGTAGCCGTGTTAGATTTATTTATACGAATCCCAGTTCGGAAAATTAGAATTATTTAAGGTCCATCCACATTATTAAACTAATTTTTAAATGAAAAAAATGCATCTTTGGGGCTTGCAGGTCTAAATAATTCCACTGTTCTGTAAAACATTTTCGTTTAATAGTTGCACTGTGAGTAAAATGTGAAATTGAATATTTCAGTAACCATTTGCTTAAAAAATAATTTCACTATATTTTCTTTATTTTTATATCTTTTTATAACTATTTTTTAGACTAATAGTTCCTATCTTTTTATAATTAAGATTCAAGTTTCGAGTTATTTTTCCCCCCATTTATTTGTTCATCTTATTCACCTACTCAGACATGTATTACAATCAATAAAACATAACACGCCTCAATTAGATAGTGGTTTTAATAGTATTTAAAATGGTTGGGGGGGGGAGTTCCGGTGCATTAGAACTCCGCACAAGTTTAAGGAGATTTTAAATATGAAGCTAAATTACAAAGAACATTTCATTAAAAAATATCTCAAAATTAGGGTACAATATTCTTGGTTTTTATTATTATGCTTCTGAATTATATAAAATAAACTGTAGTTTCGTTTGTAAAATAATTGATTAGATTTTGACTGGGCATATTAGATGCAAACTAATTCTACAGGTCTTAATTAAGTAATGTTTCTTCATTTTCGTTTCTTTTTATTCATACTTTTAGAATAATAGTTCCTAGTTTTTATAATTAAGATTCAAATTTCGAGATATTGATATTTTTTTGTTGTCTCGGCAGTCATTTTACTATTATATTTCGGGTGGTTTACAACAAAGTACCACAACTTAAACTATCTGAATGAAGTAACGAAAATCATATCAAAAATAAATTTTGTGATCTAGAAAATGAACCGATTTTTCATTCCCTAACAAGCATATTTGATGTAGTGGTCATTTTTTTGACGAATCGAAAAAACGGTTTGTAACAGTTACTAGACATCAAGGATTCTTCAACCATATCTGCTAAACATTTAATTCGGTTTCTGGTTCAATTGTTAAAATTTCTTACATCCATAGCATAAGTGCACCATTAGTAATATGGGTGACAAAGTTGCTTAGACCTTCTATTTAAATAATTATAATATGGTGTCCTTAATTTTTATCTCCAAAATGCCTTTTTTTTCTTGGTGCATTTATTTCCGAACAAGTTTCCAAACTATGTTAGATCCATGTTGGATATTGCAATTCAGCCATGATGTCGATTTGGAAAGCTGATATTCTATTCCACCTTTATTGTCGTTTAATGAGAATTTTGTGTGTTATAGCTTTACAAAACGGGAATGACATAATATCAAAGTCGCATTAGAGCGTTCAATTAATTTTTCGAGATATTAACACT
>CP045891.1:15511780-15545900 GCA_013387185.1 Caligus rogercresseyi | reverse complement strand
TTATCTTCTTCAGTACGTTGAGGACATCATCTTTATTGCAGCAAGTTTGTTGCAAAAAATCCGCGTTGGCTGCCTTACATCTATTGCATAAGGTGGATTCCTTGCAGTCGAAATTTGTATATCTATACTAATAAAAAAGAATTCCGTTCGTTCGTTTGTTCGTTCGTTCGTTTCCCTGTATCTCCCGAACGGGTCATTAGATCTTGACGAAATTTTCAGTGAATAGTTTTGAGAGCTCAGGGAGTGTTTTAGTGGGGTTATCAACTCCTGGAAATTAGTCATCGACATGCTTATTTTATTCGCCAAAACGTTTTTTGTTGATTTTTTAAAATTTGCAAGTTAGATTTTACCCAATTTTCTGTGGATAAGACTGAGGTACTAAGACGTGTTTTGTTTATTGAGTGTTTCCCGGAAAATTCGTTTTCTAAATGATTACTTAAAAATATTTTTCTTTCTGTCCCTGTATGTCCCCCAAAATTTAGTTTTGTGGAAAATACAAACACTTTTTTATATTGCAACATCGTGCTAATCAAATTTCAATAATGCCTAGAGATGGAGAGGGATGTCACTACCCAGCCTTAAGGATACAAAACGGAAAAAATGGCAATGACCATGCAATGACGACTTTTTAAGGAACTACTTCTCATAAGAAAATAACATAGGCACTCTATGAAACGACTTAAAATAACTTCTTTTTAAGATGTTTAAAATCCCAGCCTTAAGGAACAAAAAAAAAAAAATGTCAATGAAGACCCAAGGACAGCTTTTTAAGGAACTGATTTGAATATGAAAAATTACATGTGATGACATCACTAAAATTATTCATCTTCTTTTTACAATGTTTAAATACCAGCCTTAAGGATACAAAACGGAAAAATGGCAATGAAGAGCTATGACAACTTTTAAGGAACTGGTTTGAATATGAAAGTCACATGCGATGATTTCACTGAAATTATTCGTGTGATTCTTCTTGTGTGATATTTAAATACCCAACCGTAAGAATACAAAACGAAAAAATGGCAAGGAAGACCCAATTACAACTGTTGAAGGAACTGATTTAATATGAAAGGAAAGTGTAATATCACTGAAATTATTAGTGTGATTTCTTCATTTTACGATGTTTAAATTCCCGGCCTTAAGGAATACAAACGGAAAAAAATGGCAAGGAAGACCCAATGCCAACTTTTAAGGAACTTATTTTAATATGAAAAGTCACATGCGATGACATCACTGAAATTATTCGTGTGATTTCTACTTTTTACGATGTTGAAATACCCAGCCTTAAGGAATACAAAATGGGAAAAATGGTAATGAAAACCCAATGATAACTTTTTAAGAAACTGATTTAAAAAAGTCACATGCGATGACATTACTGAAATAGCTGGTGTGATTTTTTTTCCATCCAGACTATTGTCAAGTTGGAAAATCCCGGGCAGCGCCGGGTAATATTCGCTAGTATTTTTATAAAAATGTAATATTTCGTCACAAATAATGCTGGGTTAATTAGACTCGACTCCTAATTGGGTTATTATAGTAGTCATTTTTTTGTTATTTTTCGTCGTTCCTGAAGAACGCGTTAAACTCTAAAGTTTGACATGTTTTCTATTTCATTCATTTTGAGTTTGATTCTATAAGTGACCTCATATTCTTAGTAAATATGTCTCAGTTTGAATGCTTTCTCTGAGTCGTTCATTATTTGCTTGCTCGTTTTCTCAATTTGGTTAAGATTTCATTTTTGTTTTTAAGCCTTTCTAGCGCCTGCTTGCCTGCATATGCATCTTATTTATTGAACATTTTCTCAACAACAGAAAACATCCTCCACAGACTTAATATATGAATTTTGCAGTCTCAATTACGTCAATTATATTTCTATTTACTTCAGGGCATTCCATAACGAGGCGTTTAACTTCCATACCTTCTTGCATTTACTTTCTGAAGGGAGGAAGGCATTTTTGTAATAGTGCGCGATGATTGGAGAGCTTTGTGTCGATAACTCTATGATCCTTTATACTTGATGGTTTGAAGCCTTTGAAAAAGAAAAAGGTCTATTCTTGAGGATGTGGGTCGAGACAGTTTATCAACTGAGAAAAACGTATGATTGTAGTTTTTAACTACATCAGCTGCGTCGTTAAAACCGTATGCGGTAATAACGGAGCGAAGAGCTGCAGTTGCACGAGGAAAATGGTTTGACTGACTTGAAGTGTCTCTTTGGCATTCAAGTTTTATGTTAAAATCGCCGCTCATAATTGTAGCGTTATGAGATAAAATGGAAGTGAGCTTATTTTTTTTTTAAATGAGGATCGTCCTTATTTGGGCCGTAAACACGTATCACGTCGAAGGTAGTATTTTTAAAATTTCATAGGACTTTTAAGATGTTTCCGTCTGAAGCTTTATTTACAATTAAGGGGTTTAAATATTTTTTTGCTAAAATCGTGACCCCTTCTTTTGGGTTAGGTATCAAAAGCTGTAAAAATACTGTAGCAGTCAGGAAAACAAAAGTGTTGTTCCAAAGAACACCGAGTATCGGAAAGTATGACTATATCGTGAAGTTCGAGGTAGTTCAGTAATCTGGAAATAGCATATTTCCTTTCTATTGTTATTAAGGAGTTGCAGTTTAGTGATAATGATGTGATCATGACTGTTTGAATTGTTTGGGCGGTGTCGCTGCATTTAGAGGTTTTCAAAACGTCAGGAGTGGGCCTCTTTGGATTGGACCCAGACCTTGATCTGGACTGTGAAATATTATCTTTTGCAATGTCTGAGTGGTTCTTCCTTGATTTTCTGGTATTTAAGGGCTCACAGTTGTATTTTTTTAATGACGCCGGATGAACTTTGTCCTCCAACTGGAGACTTTTCTCTTAAATTCACCGTATTACTCGTGAGAGTTTTGTGTGCTAATCATTGTCCTTATTTGCAACATCAATGTTGCTGCAGTTATAAGCTATTATTTCATTTACGTTCTTTTCGAGTGAGATTTCACTACAAACTGTTGTTTTGCTAATATCATTCATGATAACATGATCTTCTACACATCCTGTATTGTCAGGAGTCTCAATAAGTGTATCTAACGTAAGAGATGCTTGCTTTGGCTCTCACCGATTGCAATCACATCACTATTTTTGTCCTGCCTATTTGATGTTTCCATTGGTACTGCAGAAACAACAGCACTGCTGCTGGAGTTGCAGAGTCCTGATTTTGCTCTTCAACAACTTCAATACGTCACTACCCTTGTCCTGCCCGTTTGATGTAACCGTAGGTACTTCAGAAACAACAGCACTACCGAGCTGAAAAAATTAATTATAATGTTTTTTTTACGTAGGTTCCAATCAAAAGAATATAATTTTAAAATAACGACAATTTTTCTTTGACAAATTTTGATCCACAAATGTGAATCCTTTCCATTTCTGTAAAGAAATTTAAAAAGTTGTGTCTGCCAGTTTGGAGGTGGTTATATTTCAAAGGCTGGTTTAATAAAAATATGCATTTTTGTACACAAAATATTTTTTTAAACCAAACGAACGGGTTTTTGTTTGAGAAGACTGTTAAATCACTGGTTTTACATACAATCAATGTATATTTTATGGAAAAATATTGACACACGTACGTGTGCCAAAATATATTATTATATAATGATGTATTTAAGGTTGTCCGAATTTTAAGGCTTCCACTATAGAATAAGGGTTAGAATAAAATACAAATCAACATTTGTTTACATTAAATAGGTCAACAACTCAATCATTAAAATCATATTCAACTACTCATTCTATTTTCTAATGTCTAACCCATATAACTAACTACCCAGGGATCTTGTGGAAAGACCTCTCCCAAATAGACAAAGGAGACGCTCTTGAGAAGAATCTCAGCTTAAAATGATATACATATACTAAATGAAAATACTTCAGGCCATATTTAATATAATACTTAAAAGAACATAAACATAGTTCGACTCTCAATGTCGAGGGCGTAGGTTCAAGTCCCGATAGAGGAAGGTCAATAGATCTCATCTAAAGTTCCTAGGTTGGAGGGATCCTTTTAATTCTATAATGATCATTTATAACCATACAGATAAAACAGTTTCTATCCAGCACAATAGGCAAATTATATATATATATATATATATTATTTCGAAGTGATATAGACAGATAACTCTTTCATATCATTTCTAAGTCACGTGGTATAAGTATTGGTAAGCTCAGCCTATAAATAAATCCAATGAGAGTAACATTGAATCAAGCTTTACTTACTAAAATCCTGGAGTTTCTTAGTCTGCTGAATGGTTTGATCCCTTATTGTATCAACGATTTTTCTATGAATGTAAATATATATTTTACTCTACCAATAGGGTTTAAAAAAAAGATCTGGAGGCCTGGGTAGTTCGTTCTCTTTAATTGGTCAAGGGCTTTATTATACGGAAACGAATATCAGTAGTTCTAGGTATTAAATATCTTAGAAAAACAAAGAGATTCAAATATTCTTCCAAAATAATGGAAATGTAATAGTAAAATCGTTAGATATACATATCGATACAGTAAAAAAAGGTCTGGAGGAATAGGTAGATCATCTTTCAAGGGTCAAAGCCCCCTCAGTAAGTGTAGGTATGGTATATCTTAGTTGCAAAGGGATCCAAATATTCCTCAAGATCTTATAAATCTTTCAGCAAATCGTTATATATATATATATATACATATTTGTTAGAGTAATGAAAGGTTAAATGAAGGAGGCCAATAATGTTTATGCATGGGATAGGTCATTAATCAAGGGATGTATATAGAGGAAGTAGGAGAGGAGGATCAATGGATGTGGCCTGATAGGCATGGAAGAAGGAAAAGAGGAAAGGGATAATAATAAAAATATGTTTGAGTTTGATAGGCGGTCATAATGGGTAATTGTTGGGAAAAGTTCTGCTTTTTTTAAGGAGAGTCTTTCATGTTTAAAAAAAAGAAAATCCATCATTTCATACTGTGAAGCCTTTTTTTCTAAAAAGACTCGTCATCTGAAAAGGGAGAGTCTTAGCTCGCCAGATCTATTTATCAATGTCAATAAGTCAATGGCATAGAGATATAAAGATATAGAGAGCTGATTCTCTTCAATAGCAGAGAAACATCGTTCAGCTGTCGCCTGTGCCCAATATAAACAAAGTAATTTGAACTACGTCATCGTAAGCTGATCATAGAGATAGATTCTATCTTTATGATCAGCTTACGATGACGTAGTATAAATACTTTGTTTATATTGGACACACACATACATCTGAAAAAAATAAGCTCTCTATATCTTTTATCTCTAGGTCAATGGTCGTAAGATAGGGATAATAATAAAACTTCTTTACGCTTCTGACGCTTGTTGGAATTAATATGAAAGTATCTAATAATCAGAATAATATATTAGAAGCATCAATGTACAGTTAAAGGATCTCTCATATTTTATAAAATAATAAAGGAATAACTTTGAAGATTTATTCTGCTGCATTACCTTTTTTTTTTTGCATTTTTCTTATTTTGTTATGCATTTCTTTTAATTTTAATATACCTTTATTTTTCTTACTGTATTTTTTTTGTTCAAATGAAGAAAGAGAACTTGTAGGCTCGTAACAAAGATTACAGGGCCCGCGATAGGAATTGTTTTCGAATCGTCACCATCAAAAGGATCGTAGCTTTTATTAACTTATTTTAATGCTATAATATTCAATTATATCATGAATGCAATCTATTCAGTCCCATTTTGTAGAAACTGAAGTATGATCTTATGTATGATTGACAAATGATATGACACATATTTCATATCCAAAAGGATTCTGCTATCTATCAACATCTAAAACTAATATGCTAGTAAATAAAACACTGATACTACCCAAGATGGTAGTGAAGTATGGCACTGACGTCATCACTCACTTTCCACATCCCTGAATACTATAATTGGATTGACGTTTAAACAAAACTTTCAAAAACACTGCCGTTGCAGTGTGTCATTTTGCGGTATAGTAGTATCCAAGGGCGCAAAAATTGTTTAATATTTTTGCTGTCTCAAGTTTTAATAGTGCAGTCAATAAGAAGACTAAAGAGAAAGTGAAACTATATATATATATATACCGGGCGAAGGAACAAAAAGAGCCGTATTTTATGAACAACTTAGTTCAACTATATCTCTGGAGATAATTAATGAATAAGTTGATTCTTTCGGAGGTTTGAGATCTAATATAGACATGATTAAACTATTATATCAAAATTCTCCAAAGATGTACAAGTATGAGATCAAAGCCCCAATTTGGAGCGGCTCCTAGGCGACGTACATCTGAATCCAAATGATCATGGTAGAGCAGGAAACAAAGATTTTATTGCTATTTTCTACAAATCAAACTTCATATCAAGTTAACCTTTGCTCAATTAACTTGAACCATTTTCACTTGATTATCCCACTAAACCAGCCTTCATATGCAGCAACTCCCTCTCAATCTTAAGAGTCCGCCTCCGTTTGCCAAGATCCTCTTTTTATTTTAAACCAAGGTCTTTCAGGGCCAAACAAATGGTGGAAAGGTCAACATCGGCCTCTCTAGCCAGTTTACTGGTATTGACCTTGGGGCTTACAGCAATTTGTTTGTGAGAGCCTGCTTGAACTCTTCAGTCCGAATTTGTTCTTACCTCCACTTTCATTATTTCTGCCGATGCCCTCTGGCCTCTTGGCGTTGGCCAACATCTTCCTGTCTCCTCTCAGAGACACCAAAGCACTGGGGCACCTCTTTTACGGTCTTTCCGCGGTCACAGCGGCGACAAGCCTTTATTTGAGGTCCAAACTCAGATGCGGCGCCTTTGTTTTTAAAATGTGCTTGATTTAAATTTGTTTGTTTGAGAAGAATGACACTTACAGCTCATTAAAAGAAGATAGAGCAAAACTGGTTTAATCACTTAACAGACAAAACGAGTACTTTTATAAGGGGTGCTAAAACTTTTCCATAGGACAAAAAACAGAAAATTATCCTAAAATAAAAGTCATGGCCCTTTTTGCTCCTTCACCCGGTATATATATATATATATATATATATATATATATATATATATATATATATATAGTCGCAGTAGAGATCCAGTAGAGTCGTTGATTCTCCTGGTAGAGATCACGATCGTATCCTCTCCTTGGAGTGACTACGATCACGATTTAAATCAAAAGAATCAACGACTCTGCTAGAAGAGATCAGGCGTTATATCTATTAAAAGGGATGGCGACTTAAATATGGAGATGGTTTGACGAATGGCATTCAAACTATTTTAATATATCTGATTTCTTCTCAGATGAGTATAAAATTGTTATTAATATATTATACATAGATACAATGTAAGTAAAACATTACTCTCTTTTGCTTCCTTGAACACTCAAATGAAATCATTTCCACCAAAATATAGAATGAAATTGCAAATGAAATAATTGTTTTTACAACATCGTAAAATATTATTTCCATATTTAAGTCGTCATCTCTCCTGAAGAGATAAGGATCGTAATCTCTTCCAGGAGATATTTGCTGCGACATATATATATTATATATATATATTATATATATATTATATATATATATATATATATATATATATATTATATATATATATATATAATATATATATATATAATAATATATTAATTTTTAGAACTTTAAAGGTGTTTTTTCTCACTTTTCTTGATTGATCCTCCTGGGAAGGACCAGATGCTGCTCAAGGGATCCCTCGAAATAAGAAAGGAATGATTTTGTCAAAGTCCACTCGGGAAATGCAACCCAACAATCCTCCCCTCATGGTTTCATTCCGTCCAATGTAAAGATAGCGATGTTGTTGAACTGACCATCAGCATATTTTTATAAATATCTCATATTTTTACAACTTTCAAGCTATGATATCCCATTTTTATTATATAGAGAATATATGAAGTCTTTTTCTCCTTTTAACTAATGGTATCATACTTTTTATTAAGAGAAAATATATTACGTCTCTCTCTCTCTCTCTCTTTCTTTAGATTTCGTTATCTGTACTTCCTTCGGTTTATTACTATTCTGGAGACGACAACAAGGACATTCATCAGGAAGTGCTCGCAAATATTCATACTTTGATGTTCTTTATTTAGCCAAGGATTACTAACTAGAAAATATTATTTTCTAGTAATCCTTGATTGAGTTTCATAAGTATTTTTGTGTTTTCTATAGGACTAAACTGATGGAAAACATCTCCTTCCTTATTTTTTATCATTTAAGCACGCCAAAAAAATATGATTTATGAATTCCTTCCCCCTTTTCCAAGTTTTTTTTATATTACTGGAGGGTTTCACGGAATATGGATATGAATAAACGTTATAGAGATAAAATTAGTCCAAGAAACTGGCCATTTGAAATGGAAATTTGAATGGAAACTGCAGCTTTCACGCATGGATAAATGAGGTTGTTTTATTGAGTCCGAGGCAATGGAGGCTCTACATCAGGCGTGTTTTTGCTAGATAATTCAAAGAAAACATTGTTGTATGCAATAACTTATAATGAAAGGCCTAACAAGTCACTATCTAGTAAAATCGATCAATTGATTTTGCTTCTAGTTAAATGCATTTCCCGTACAAAATAGTTTTTTTCCTTAATTTTTATAATGCTTTTTAAAGGACAATTTCCCCACAGTTAGATATGACCATTCATAAACAGAACATATTGCAATTATACGCATCCTGTCATAATTAATAGTGATCTTTATCTTGATATAAGCTCACAAAATAAATACATTCCCAATTTTATCTCTTTGAGCTTAAGTTTTACGTTAATTGATTGAATTGCGATACTTCTTAAATGCAAAGCCAAGAAATTTGAAGACAAAAAAGCTCGGAACTGGCTTGGAACTACGAAATTGTATATATGTATTTATTATATATTCATATAAAAGGATTCTTTGATTCATTATAGAGTAAAACTTAACTGCCACTTTAAACCCGATATGAAACTTTGAAAACCTTTCTATCGATAAGAATTCGTATTTTATTAAATAGTAACGTCACAAAAAGGCTCCGTGGTTCGTGGACATCAAAAAATTGATAACACTACTCAGTTCTTGGTTTACTGTACTTGTGCGTATTTATTTACAATGACATCATAGATGGGGTACGTTATTGTTTCTTGTGTGTAAATGGGTGCCATTCTGTCCTTCATTGAGTATTTAATTATACTTAACCTTTGACCCATGAAAAACATTAACAGTCGTTCACTTTATCTCTGACGTCAGAATAAAAGATGCACGTACCATAACAGTACAATTATCCCAGTTCTGAGTAATATTAATATAAAATATTAAGTCCCAAATGTATGACGTTTTTGATTTATCATGAAAAAGTAATCCTTCCCTCTATATGATTTCCAATGAAAGACTGAAGCACCCTAGTCTTCTTTCTTTTCTTTGTATATACAACTTGGAGTCTCATGCCTTATGAAACAATACATGAAGATACTATCAAAGCTTTTTATTTGATAATCATATACGTGAGGTGGATAGATACACATTTCATCAATAAATGCCCAAATATGTGTATTTGCAATTTGTGATATACCTTTTTATAGATAATTTTAAGCAAAACAATTGTAAAAAGATTGAGGAATTCTACCGGAGTCACTTCCGATAGAGTATTATCGGATTTATTATGAACAGTGTTGTTCCCTAACGTGCAAGCGAGTAATATATACTAGTTATATTACTGCGAATAACTAGAGAGAACAAACATATTATATACTTTAACTATAAGTAATATGTAATATCCAAGTTACATATTACTTTCGTGAAAAAAAAATTCGACAGGCATTTTTGATGAAAACTAATGAACTGTGAATGTATGTGACGTCATACAGGGGACATAAAAATGCAAACTAGGTTTGGTGAGGATTTTTACAAATCCTTTTTAAATTGCCTTTACTTATTGTTTCGGAATACTCAAAAAAGTATTATCTAATATAAAGTAGTATATTAATTTTGAGAATTAATAACTATTATTTCAAAAAAAATACTACGCAGTAAAAAGTAGTATATTACATACTACTTTCAAAGTAATACTCGACCCACACCGATATGAATATTTCTTTACCCAATTATCAAAAGATTAAAAATATATATCGTGATACAATTTTGAGATTATATGATATTCAACTCTTAAATAATGAACAATCTTAATAACAAACTAGAGGCATGTATACACCCAGAGAGTGCAAACCTCCGCCGATCCCCACCAAATGAATCACTTGGTCTTTTAGTCATTTCCAACCCTCTACCCACTGTCCTTTTAACTCTACATACTGCTCCTTTTAACTCTACACACTTGAATTATAGGGGGCGTTCCAGTTTATCAAAGAGGACAAAGCACAGCACAGCGACATCTATTGGCAGAGTAGGCTAACTTGAAATATTTTAGTAGTATTTAGCTCATTTTGCATCTTAAAGAAGCACTCAGAGATGCCAAAATTTAATCACTTGTTCCTTTTGGCATTTCCAACAACTCCACAAAGTTTCATCCGAATCCGTTCCGCACTTTTTGAGTTATCCTGCTGACAAACAAGCCAACCAACCAACGCCAGTGAAAAACATACCTCTTTCGGCGGAGGTAATTATAAGTACACAAAAGGACATAACTTAAATATGAATATTTCATGATTCAATGATAAACGTTGAGCTTTGCATGGCACGGCGTCGAAACTACTGCTATATACCATGTCAGATGGGAGGGCGGTGCAGGGGACCTGCTCGTTATGATGGAAAGAGAGAAACGTCGGAGTGGTTCTTGAGCGTGAGTTAAAGGGAGTAAAAGTAGAACAATGCATGCATTTTCTAAGAAACGATGTTGTTGTGTAGTATACTTTCATTCGAAAAGAGGGCGGTCAATGAAGTATACATTGCCGAATCTAGCAGAGTAAAATTTCTCAGCCAGCTTATGTGTTTTTTTCCTATACCTCCGCAATTGTAGAAATGAAAAAGTATAAATAAAGCTTGCCTTTTGGCCGAGAAAAACAAAACATGTCTAAAATATTTAATGCACTCGAATAAATAAAAAATAAATAAACCAATGACTTCCATGAACATAGATTAAATTATTCATCTTCTATGTATTCCATAGTTCTAAACTGTATACTAGAAATATATGAGTTTTAAATTGTAGTGAGGATGTTTAAGACAATTCTATATCGAAACCAATCTAAACTGTGATAATTTTTTTGTTTGATAGACTTTTTATAATTTGGTTCATTGGATAATTAAAATAATAAATAAAATCAAGGTCATACTAAAATAAGCTGAATGGAAAAAGGAAAGAAATATCCTTTAATGATTATATTCCTTACTTTTAAAATAAAACTTTTCGCATGAGTAGAATAATATATATACTTGATGGCTATGTTATGTTCATTTAAAAGCTTAATTTTCGATCGATAAATCGGTCTACAGCCTTCATTTTACCAATAGTTTTGTACATATATATGTGTTTGTTCATTATAAAAGTTTAAACAAAAAAAATCATAGCCTTCTTCTCTGATAAATCCTAACAGAGTGAAAAAATATTAGACCGAATAAAAACCATTTTAATGTAACCATTTTTTGTATCTTCTTTTCAAATGGTTGAAATATACATTTATAGTAATAGATTGAAATGTGATTTGTGAAATGGCGGATAACCAATCAGAGTGGAGGCTGCAATGAAATAAATATACCATTATATTGCGTCAAAAAAAAAATATTAACCGATAACTTCTTAACGTTGGGTTGATTATGGTGTATACTATTATCTTTCAATTAATTTAAAAATATTTTTTAATCCTTGGCAATATATTCTCCCACACATACAAAAACCATAGACGTGCTTGGCCTATAGCTATTTTTTGGTTATAACATCAATTGGTATCTACACTTATATATATTTTTTGAAATATATATTATGTTATGATGTATTTGATATATAACGCTCAAATTACATTGTTACAATTTTATATGAAAGTATTTTATATCTATCAAGCACATATGTTTTAAACCATAATAGTATATGTAGCCTATTTTGCTCAATTATCATAGTTTCATTTGAAGGTGTTGCAGATCTATGAATAAAAAAATCTTCTAAATACCTTTAACGCGAGGTATTGATCTCCTTCATTCACCTATTTAAATAAATACTTTAACCAATCCTTTAACAAAAAAAATCTTAAATATGTATATTTAATAATATAATCATCCTATATGCATATAGAACATTTTAAAAGAAGAGTCTTTATGGCATGAATAGTAGCCAGGGTTTCACATCCAGGCAGTTGAATTCCGTGTGTGTGTGTGTTCCCGGGTCCAGAACTTATTACTGATGTCTCTAAGCTCCACTGAGTCTTTAAATGAACCATTCCTTTTCTTTTCTACTTGATGCCCGGTTCGTCCCTGGAGGACGGCAGTGTCGGCGTCAAAGGCGTCTTGAGCCCCTTCGTCCTCCCGTGTGAGGTAGGCCCCCTTGTAGCGATTCACGTATTTCCCCAAGAGCACGGCGAATATGACGAGAGCCAGGAATATGAGGGTTAAGACGGCCCCTATAAATAAGGAAATGAAGAGCGGTATGAGAAAAAACAGGGATACGATGAATATGAACATGATGAGTCCTCGGAAGGAAAGAATGTTGTGATTAGAATGGAAAAAAGGAATAAAGACATCAGCCCCCTTATCATCAACCCCATACAAAGTACCCAGTTCAATTAATCCATGCGGCGTAGTTATGTCTACATCTATGGAACATACTTTGACACCTTATTAGATCCAAAGTTGTTTTAATTACAACATTTATTCATAGCAAAAAAGGATTAAAAAGCCTGGGGATGACCACTTAATATACATTTTTAATAGAAAGTGAATTATAAGTATACCCAATAACTATATTTTTGCGGCCTTGAAAGATAAATTAACTTTAACCTTTTTTATGAAACAAAAGTGTTTTAAATATTAAATGCGGGTCTGACTGATTGGGACTTCTTTCTATAACGTCATTGGTTAAAAGAAAATAAGCGGGAAAATTATTATTATTATATTCGTAGCTGTTGAAGTGTGATCATATATTCTTAAAAAGACTATGTGTATTTTCTCATGGGCCTCGATCCATGTAATTTAGGAATCAATTGAATATATTATTCTAATTAGTCCATATAAATACTAATGAAATGAAGTAATTCCTCACCCTCAGGGAAAGAACGAATGTTTAGTATGTGTACTTATTATTAAGGGTAAACAGATCCTCACTCTGACGATAAGTCTTTCAAAAATTAATAAATAATAAAAAATGCCAACTGTGAAACAGATGCTTACTAGTGAGTCTGCGAGAACAACCATACAAGTATCCATAACTTTTTCACATGAATATATGTTATTGTTTTATCTTTATAAAAAATGATTTCACAATTTTTATGCTGTTTTATTAGAGTGTCAAAGAGTTGATAGTTTTTTTATACATCGACTTGGTATATTTAAAGCCAACCAAAATCTAGTTGTGTGTATTTCTCTTAAGCTATGTTGTCGTAATTCAGAATTCGGGTTAGTCAATTCATTCTATGTTTTGTTTTTATAGCCGACAGAAAAAATAGCTAAAACGAAAATAAATTATTCTTATTTAAATATGCTTAACCCTAAGCACCATTTAAAGAAAATCCTTAAGGTACTTCATGCACTTCATTTCGTTTGTTACAATATTTTTTCTGGTACTAAAATCATCAAAGAGACTCTTTGTAACATTTGGAATAATAATATATTTGCCGGATTACAAAAATTATTCCTTATTATTTATAACATTAGCTAACGGAATATTCTTGGTTTCTATCAAAGCAAAGTAAAACAAAGATCAATCAAAGACACTTTGTTCTCCTGTATACAAACTATTGTTCTTCATTTCGCCCTCAACCTACACATAAATCGTAGATTAATGTTTGCAATTAATTTTCTTTTAGAACGTAAATCTGCTTGAACATTGCTCTGAAGTTAATTCTTATTATTTTTTTTAAACATACTTATAGATTTTGTTCAGGAAATATCAAATGAATCTAATCATATGTATACATTGAAAATAAGTCATCAAAACACACTTTGATGAATGAAAAAAAAAACTCAAAGTCACTTACCTAAAATGGCAGAGTCGAAGGTCTGATATAAGTGCTGTATTTTCCCTTCATCAATCTCTGGAGGCTTTCGAGTCTCGTCCTCCTCTGGACGAAGCGTAACGGGCTCAATGCCACAAAAATCCTCATTGATTGATCCTGGAAAGGACTGGATGTTGCTCAGGGGATCTTCTTGAAATAGAAGCTTGAGAGGAATGATTTCGTCAAATTCCACTCGGGAAATGCAGCCCACAAATCCTTCCCTCATGGTTTCATTCCGTCCAATGTAAAGATAGCGAATGTTGTTGAACTGAGCATCAGCAGAAGACTTTAGGGAGTCTTCGAAGGAAAACTATTTTGGTCGGTAGTTGTCAACCGTCATCTTCATTTTACGGCCTGGTCAAACCTCTCGATTCGAACGTCATGGTACTGCCCAGTCAGGAAATTTTGCTCCGTGTACACTATTTCCTGGCGCTCAAAGCCAAAGTCGAATACCAGTTTGATGTGACCTGAGTTTGAAACCATGAGGGTTAAATATTCCTTGCTGATATCAGAATATGCTCCTATGAGAAAACCGCTGGGATCTGTTGTTGTGAAGCCCACATGGATTCTCTCGGCAATAGTGGACTTATAATTGCCCTTAAAATCGTATTTAATCATGTAGTCCGAGCGCATATTCACCCCAATTCATCAGCGCAGATCGGACCCTTGAAGGGAGTCCAGCGACAGTCGCAAGTAAAATGATCGTAGCCTTCCACGCATTTCCCTCCGTTCAAACAAGGATTGGAGCTGCACTTTCCAGTGCAGCCAATGCCTATCCCATATAGGCCCCAAGGATTTCTTGTAGCCTCACCGATAAGATCGACAGCTACACCGTTCAGAACCAGAGCCCTCATACAGCCAACATAACCGTCCGTAAACTCACTCGTTGAGCCCACGTAGAGCTTTGAAGTTAACCGCATGGGTCGTACAGGCCCACTAGGCTCTTTCACTTCCGTCTTACGCGCCCATCTACGACCACAAGGGCTTGTTTACGATTCCTTTCCACAAGAACAGAGTGCCACTTGTTGTCGTCAAGACGATAAGCCGTTTCAACCGTTACGCCTTGCTGCCCTTTTCCGGCTTCGTATTCAAACTGCACTTTGTTTCCGCTGATGAGAGATATCTTAATGTAGTCACCTGTTTCCCGGTGCTGTGAATGAGAACCGTGGTTTTAATACTTGTTGTCTTGAACTCGAAGAATATGTCTCCTGAGAGCCCCATGCCAAACGTGGGGAGCTCTATGACAGCATCATCCTTTCGGAACGTGATAATGTTGTCGAATAAGGTATCTCCTTCACACTCCAAGGGGCCTAAGGAGTAACGACCCTCCTTTCTATCCAGTGGAGTCCTGTGTCCCCGAAGTGAAGCGCTCGCACTGGAAGGTACTCTTTTTGCGTAATGTCCCCAGCATCTTGTTCCCAGTCATCGTGACCCGAATCACAGTTACACCACTTTTCAGGGCTAAAACATGTTCCGAGAGTCCGCACTCACACTTTCTTGAACCAGGAAGGGAGCCTGCCCAGTAGTCCATTTTCTTATTTTGTCGAGAGACCCACCAACCAAAGGGATCAAATTTTTCAGAGTTCCCCGTTGATGCATCCAGTAGTCGAGATCGCTTGCAGTCATATGCCAGTCTTTGTAGACAACTATGGGATCTATTGATGAGTGCCTCCATGTTGGCCATTGTCGTGTCGTAGAAATTTTGAACGTAGGTGCCTCGACCTTCAAAGCCATCTACTTTCGTAGCCTCTTCGTTTTTGTGTCCTACATAAGTAACATTTCTCCCATCAGGGAAAAACTCGCATCGTACTTCAAAGGGAGGTAAAGGCCCAGAGCTGTCAATATCAATAACAGTCTCTGCGTAACGAGATTCAGGATGATCGTTTTTGTAGTCCATGCAGGATTTAAAATTGAGGGAAATATGACACACAGCACCTGTGTAGCCCGTATCCTCACATTCACAGAAAATTCCTTTGAGTTTTGCTTGCAGATACCTCCATGTTCACAGGGATTTGGAGTGCACCTATCAACAACACGACAGGACTCTAGCACAATGTCTTCCAAAGAAGAATACTCCTCTGCCTTCCAGGAAGAGGGAGACGATAATTTCCATCAATGGTAATCTGGCGCATACAACCAATAAATCCAGCCTCACCATAGATACCCCCTCCAAAGATATAGTAAGATCCGGTAGAGATGGTTAGAAGTCGAACTGTGGTCATGGGGTTTTGATCGATGGTGAGGATGGCTTTGTCCTTGGACAATGCTAGCTCAACGGAATGCCACTTACCATCATTGAAAGTTTGGTCAAAATTATCGATTTCAACCTCGGGCATATTCTCAGAAACAATCACTACTTTGACCCGTGCATCCTCGAGGAAAAGCTTGACAAATCCTTCTGAACTGAAGCGGTGGTAGAAGAGAAGGCCTCCACCTTCGTAGGTCCTGAACTCAAGGCTTACATTCATTTTTGAGAGCCCTCATATCCACTAAGACGCACGGATGACTGAGAGTTCTTAAATGTGACTGGGATTGTGTAGTAGTTTTTGGGGCATCCCTTGGTAACACCGCCGATGTCTTCATATCTATAGTATTCCCGCTCATATGTATAGCCTTCCTTAAATCCTGCAATCACATTGGAATGATTCAAATACATATTTTCAATGCAACCAGTAAAGTTTTGAAAGACCACAAGACCTTCTTCAACGTTTGGAACGCCTCCAATATAAATATGGCGATCCAAGTTCATTTTCTGATAGTCCCCATTTAATATGTCCCGAATTCGAACACGATCCACACTCAAAATAACATCACGGCGATCTCTAGATACCATCACTTCATGAAATACATTGTTGTCTAGTAGGGATCCTAGGGACATAGATGTAGCTTCGATATCATGACCGAGTCTCATGTTGAGAAGCAAACGATTTTCTACGAGTTGAAGAGCCAAATAATCTCCCTGAGAACCACGACTGTACATAATTATACCATTTTCCTGGTTTGTTTTAAACCTTAAGCGAAAGGTATCACGGAGAGATGCAATGGGATGCGTGGAGAGATCTCTTCGGATAAGGGCCGTTCCATTAAAGTATAAAACGTCCGGGATGTATTCGCAGCCATAGAGTTCGATTCGCATGGATATCCGATCCGCCCAGCGAGTGGGGTTAATTTGAATCCATGAGGCAATGATGGGCTGATCAAAATCATTCCTTACCACAAAATCCCGTCGGAGTTCCCTCGGAAGAGCTTTGGAGATCCGTCCACTTCCTTGTAATCCGAGAAGTCCTTTCCATTGGAGCCATAGAAGATCCTATACTCCATGACATAGTCCTCAGAATGGGATCGTCCTGAGTCGCGATTCCTGTGATGTTTTTAATTTTTCCCAAGTCAATGGTTAGTTCTTGATGAAAGTCTGAGTTTTCGGCGGTCCAAGCCGTTCCACTCCAGAGTCGTGCGTTCTCCACGCCTCGATTGCTGGCCTCAGACGTGGCGCTAAGGGAGGCTGTGGATAGCTGAGGCTCTCGACAGAGGTTGTAGGGGGAGTCAAGGGCATAGCGCTCCTCGGCTTGAGACTCGTAGATTCGAACATACTGAGCCTGTATGCTGCTGGTCCAAAGGAGTAGATGGAGAAATGGATTGAGCAACATGACTTTATTGCTCCAGCATTTTTCTCCCCAACAAACGTTTTGAAAACACTTCTTCTTTATTGTTCGTTGATATTTTTGAGGACTTTTCTACCTGGGACAATGTTTTTTTCCTTCTTCGTTACCTCAATATAATATAAGGAATGGATCTCAAAACACAGGTATACACTGTCATATACCTACATTTTGAAATACGTTTATATACCATAAAATATATCAGAGGTATTCATTCTTGTAGGGAGTCTTGCAACACACTTATTTACTTCACATAAACATTCACCGACACAATCTTCTGAGTATGAAGATGAGTGCTAACTATGAAATCAAGACATGCACTGAAGAACCGAAATTACGAGAGCAAGGGGAAAATTATATTGAAAGAAGAGCAAAAAAAGAAACTAGTGTGGAGAGCAGTAAAAAGCGCTCTCCCTCTCTCCGTCTTTCTCTCTTAATATTTACATATTTCGAAGGCGACCGTAAAAAAGAAAGTTCTTCTTGGTTTTTCCTTGAGTTTTGGGTATCCTCAAAGAGTTATTATTATTATTTTATATATGATGATGATGATGAAGATCTATGTAGGAATGAAGGAATCTACAAATGAGTCACTCATCAAAAAGATGATGTATTTTGAAGGACGTTACGTTAAAGGGTCCATTTATTATATTATGTAAATGTTATTGTACTTACATGCTTCTGATATGTGTGATAATATTTAATTGTGATTTCTATATGGAATTTATGTTTCAAGTTGCTCTTTTTAAACAAGGTTATGATTTATATATTAAATTATCATAGGTAGTGATGCCCTAATGTACAAATGAAATTTATTTGCATTTTATTATTTTGGTTTCATATTTTAGTATTTATAACCTTTTTAGTTTTTTATGTATATTTGACTTTATTTAGCGTATTGTCTCTTATTGTAATGTGAAAAAAAAAATAAGTAAATGCATTTAGTAGGGTGAGGATTTTACGAACAAGAGAGGAAGAAGAAAGAATGCACTTTGGCGCCATGAATTATACATGTATATTCGTAGTTAAACAACCAATATAGAACCAAAGCAAATTTAGATAACTGTTCATCATATAAATCTTTGCTTTTATTTCTTCCAACAGAAGTCATCCATTAGAATCGCCACATTTGCAATTTTACCTTTTTGTTTTTCTAAACGCATGTTTGGAGTTTTTTATTAAACATTTTGTTTATTTTTATGCATTATATATATATTCCCGGCTGTTTTTTTAACGACCCGGCCCGGTGTCCAAAAATAAACGGGTACCGGGACACATCGATCATAGCGCCCTCTAACTAAGAGGTGTTGACGTTTGCGAATTTTTTTGTTCGTCATTCTGAAAGTGACGACGTTTTTTTAGAGAAAGATTTTTAAATATTTAAAAAAAATTAACAAGTAGTGTTGTACTTCTTGATAGAAAAAATTATTTTCTAAATCAAACGTCCTCACATTCCAGAATGACAAACGAACGAATATATTAAAGTCCTGGTCCGTTCAATATTTTATATGACCGATATTAGGAACATAGGTTTCGAACAATAATGCAATTTTGTCATAAAGAAAACATAGTTAACTTCATAAGTAGACTTTAAGGAACTAAAAATATTAGTAACGGGGGGTAAATGGAACGGAGTGTGCTAGTCCGAGGGGTGGTAGTCCTGTTACGTCTACATACATGTATATTTGTTGTTTGGGGGATATTTTCTCAAATCACCTATGCTTACAAACTTAGGTTGTTGTGATGACGTCTCACACAGACTGCCAACTGCATTCCTGGAAGAGTATTAATATAGCCAACCTATTAAAGAAAAGGAAAAGAAAGAGAGGAAGAAGAGGAAAGAGTGATTGACGTCACAAATCAACTATCGAACGTTATCCTTATTGTTACCTATGAATAAACTGATTATTCCTATATTAAAATATTCCTATTATGAGATTTATTTAAATATACATAACTCAATCCTTTATTGATGTATAAGTTAATGAAAATAAGAACAATGCTCAAAGTTAAAAGGGGCTCGGAGAAATGAACAACAATAGGGATAACGTTCGATAGTTGATTTGTGACGTCAATCACTCTTTCCTCTTCTTTCTTCTTTCTTTCTCTTTTCTTTCCTTTTCTTTAATAGGTTGGCTATATTAACTCTTCCAGGAATGCAGTTGGCAGCATGTGTGAGACGTCATCACAACAACCTAAGTTTGTAGTTTGTAACATAGGTGATTTGAGGAAATATCCCCGTTGTTTGTATCCAAAACTTCATTTACCTAGAATTTACAATATTATTTAACAATTGTTGAAATCTATCTTTTTTTAGATCTCTTTTAAACAAGGACAAACCCTCTTTTCCTTCTTTCAAATTTACTATGGCAAATATTGGACCGGTAACTTTCTTGAGTAAAAAAAAAGAGGGTGTGCAAAAGAGAATTGAATGTCTTGTGAGACAATTGCATTCAAATGCAATTATTATTATTTTTATTACATGCATGCTTGCCTATGTCGAATGAGTTTGAGAAAGACGTAAACAATCAGACTGCAGTGCCTGCTATTTTTTCTATTCTTCTATGATGTTATGTTTAAGAGAATAACTTAATATACGAACATAGTATACATGCATAGAATTCTTCTTTTACCTTACGATAGAATTAGCTTTGGGTTTAAGTTCTCAATATTATATCAAGCAGGAGCCACTCGTTGATGCGTTTATTCCGTACTGTAGTTTAACTTGAATCATAAGTGACTTATGTAAAAATAAGTGTTGCAATATCGCTGATTTGGTCCAACATGCTTTAAACAATAAAATTACCATCAACAAACATTTATTACTTTGATAAAAACTGTAGATTGTTGCCACGGATTGCATAATTTGCAGTGGATCGGAAGCTGATGGTTGAAAAGCGAGGGAATTTTTTGTTCTGCTTTAAATATATCGATACTGCCTTCCACTGGTAGAATTGTGAGAGTTTAACAATCTATCTATCATAGATTAGACACTCCTTACTTACGACTACCGAAAACGACGGTAATTTTGTTCTACCTAGTCTCACCTCTGATATTCTATCATTATTGTAATTAAATATCTGGATCACTAATCCCGATGAAGCTTTATATATATATATATATATATATATATATATATATATATATATATATATATATATATATATATATATATATATATATATATAACAAGTAAGAATCGGGCAACTTCAGTGTGACTTTTATGGATACAGTCAATATCCCTATTATTCGAATAATATTTGCTAAAGAAATTTGTAAAGAAATCATTTTTTTTTAAACAAAAAAAATGCTCTTTAATAATGAATAAAATCAGAATGTTAAAAAGTATCTTCGGGGAAAAAATAATCCCAGAAAATTCCCTAATGGAGAATATTTAATGTATGAGATTATGATATCAACAAATATTAAAAAAAAACGGCCCACATGATTGTAAAATTTATCTTAATGATTTTGTTGTTAAACCAAAGAGTATGTTGCTAATTTGTTTTTTTTTCTGGTCGTGTTACACTTTGTAATTAGAAAATACCTTTGCTGGAATAATTAAATTTACTTACCCCAAGACATATTTATCAGACAATAAGCATATTGATTTTCTTTGTTAAGTAATAGAGGTTTTTTGAACTGGTTTTGAAAGAAGTTGCGATTGTTTTCTTGCAGTATCTTTAAAAACTGATGACTATTAAATAATAATTGTTTATATCTAAGGTTTTGGTTCTTATACAAACTTCAAGAATTCTACAACTTTGCCATGGTAAAACCTTATCAAAAGCTTAATATAATTTGGAAGCAAACATCTTTTAACTTACCTTGTTTTTTTCCAAAGATAGTTTAGGAGATTTTTTAGGGGAAATATAATATAAAAATTAAATAATTCTAACGATTTTATTCATTCTATGATTGTAAAAAATTATTATTCAAAATTAATTGGAAATTCAACTTATATATTCGTGAAATTAATTTAAAGCTTTCAAGAACATGGAATATTTAAACTTAAATTTTTAAAAGTAAAATATCGGTAACGATTATTGCAAACACAATATACAGTTGTGCTAAGTTTAAAGCAATAAATAACTATACCCTCTAAGATAAAATCCCATACATCCATATAAACAAATTATTGATTTTCCGAACACTAGTCTAGAATAAAATAACCCATTATTAAAATAGAGTAATATGTATTTTTGAAATGGTAAATTACAGAGAACCTATATATTTTTAAATTGTATTTTAAAGACATGTAGAATGACATGATTATTTCCTTTCTTCTATCTTCAAAGATTTAAAATGATGGTCAGTAAATTGTTGTCAATATATTTTTCACGTATATAAAAAAAAATTGCTATTGATATCCATGAACATGCCCTCATATGTTCCATGTAATGTCAAAATAGTCAAATTACGAATGTGCAATAAATAGATATACCATTTTATGAAGCAAATTTCCGTTTCCTTATATATAAAAAATATGCACATAAAATTTTCATATTAAAACAAATATACAAAAAGCATGAACAAACGAAAAAATAATTCATGTTACAGAATCCACCAACGGCAAAGGAATAAATATTTTCTTTTACTTAATTATAATTAGATTAGACTCCGCTATCCTTCGTTCCCCGATTTCTTAGCTGTAAGCAAAAATCTTAATAAGACGCTAGTTATGATTAAACTTATATTTGCAGGCTTGTGAGTGATCAGGAAAAAAATTGCGATCTGATCAAAAATAGCGATCAGAAATTCTTTGCGATATAGCGATATAACGATCAGGGATTTTTCCGATCAGCGATCCGACCAATTTAATTGCGATCAACAAAAAATTACCTATGTAATACTAATTTTAAGTAAAAATTTAAACGTATATACAGTCAAACCTTTATCAGTATTAATCTTTATATGGCAATGGAATGATTGTTTCTCATAGCCTATGAGCTCCAAAATAACGACTTCTCCATAGGCGCCTGTCTGTATATTTTAGGACAAAATATCAGAATGATTGTTTCTCATAGCCCTATGAGCTCCAACACTCTAGCTCCACAATTGACATATGTCTGCCTATTTTAAGACAGGAGATGCCAGAATAAATGTTTCCCATAGCCTATGAGCTCCAAAACAATGGCTTCTACATAGTCGCCTGTCTGTATATTTTAGGACAAAAAATATATCAGGATAGCACACACTGGCTTTTTCTATTAGTATTAGTCTGTATTTTGTGTTTTATAAACAAATATTAGTTGTCGGAATGGATTTTGGTCAAAGTGACAGCTAGTTAAGTCTTAAGAAATGTAGGGTTCGTCTCAAAAATCCTTATCACAAACATTTTTTCTTTTTTAGTTATTTTATACAAATTGATCGGATCGCTATTTTTTAGTGATTTTCTTACGATCAAAAGATATAAAGATAAGGACCTTTAGCGATACTCCGATCAGCGATCAAATATCGCTATTGATCGCCGATCAGAGAAAAACTCCGATCAACAAGCCTGTATATTTGTATAAATGAATTTATTTTCAAAAACCAGTACAGTTTCTGTACTGGTGATATGGAAGTCTGCTCTCGCAACCCTTCAAATAAGATTAAAATAACATCTTAGATTAGTATTAAGTAATGATAAGGTATTTCATTCCTAAGATGATATATCTCCCACTGCGTTCTGAGTATATTAAGGCATGAATCTTATTTATCCATTCATATCAACGAATCTGTTTCCCTGGAATGCAGTGAGGATTTTTTTCTTCTTTAATAGAAAAGGGGATATCATTAAATATTGCCAGAATAATTATTGCATAAGAAGTAATAAAGACCAAGTTTATGGCTCTTTGTATATATGATTTTTAAAGTGTTTTCTCACAGATTTCATTATAATTATTTAGTGTCTATATACCTAGGTTAACCATTCTATTTAAGATTTATTTGACATGGTCAGGAGTAATTCCTTCCGTATTAAAATAATAAACCATGTTATGGTATGCATGTATGCAAATTATCATTTAAAAAATTACCATTAGTCATTATGAACAAATCTTTGAATTTAATTCATTGGAAATAAAATACATTACGGATTGATAATCCATTGAAAAATAATATAATCTTTGATTTTCTCATTCATTGGAGATCTGGGACAACCGCGAAAACTATTAGATATGTACTTCGAGTTACGTTCCAGTTTTCAGGTGGGTTTTATTTTTGTCGAAAAAACAACTTAGCAACACCATATATAAAAATAATAATCGATTCGACTTTTGTAGGTAACAGTGTCATTGGTTTTGGAGGTATTTTTTCGGAGTTTTAAAAATATATTTCATTGCTACGTCTACTTTGAACATTATTTGCACATCAAAATCCATTTCCAGAAAATGTTGTGTACTTCTATATCATTTATTATCATAAGCCCTCAGACACTATGATATAATCATTCTGTGATTTTAAGCTTAATCGACGACCACTCTCATTCCATATATTCATAGAACGCCTATAAATGAATATAGAAAGTCTTTATCTTTTTCCAATGGAATTTTGTTAACATCTATTAAACTTCCAAATCACACAATTTTATTAATTATGTGTGTATATTCGTCCTGAGAGATATCTCTGTAAATAAAATTCTTTCGATGTTTTTCTCCTAATAATATGTTCTTCGATTCTTGAAAATATCCTTCGAAATAGTTTAAATAATATATCACAATTATATAATTGAACATCCAAACCACGAAAGGAGATAACTAAGCGAGCGTCAACATGATTTTCTAAACAACAACCTAGCAAGATGTACAATATAGGTTTAGTGAGGAGATACAAAATTTTATATTGTTATAACTGATTTCAAACTGACAATCAAATTAAATTCATTTATGTTGTTTAATGTTTTGGAGTATTTAATATGCTTATACTTTTCGTTTAATAACTTTTTACATATTTCAATTATTATTATTTGGTATAAAGTTTAAAAAAATCTACAATTTAATAATATTGATATGATTTTAATTATTTGGTATAACTTTTTGAAAATAATCTTTGAGTGATGAGTAAAATTTCGTATAACAATATGTTTGTTTAACTCAGTACAAAAAGATAGCTTTTTTAAATGTTTTAAGAATTAGCCATAAGCTGCATAAAAAGAGGTCTCCTAATTCCGTTTCGAGTAACATAATGTATGTTTATTTTCATGTATACAAAGGTAAATAGCAGCGCCATTTTTGTTCAAGAGCAGATAATCTGTTCGGAACTACCGAAGTGCTTTAGAAATACTATTTTCTTATATTCAAAAATCTGTTGCGTTTACAGATTTGCAACCGTTAAATATTAAGTCCAGTATGCCAACATTGTTTCTGGGATCAATATTTTTTCAAATATTAATTGAAGCATCTTCTACAACCTCCCTATTTCACTTATATTTCAGGCATAAAATTATCCCATGTGTCTTAATGTATCGCATCTCCCGTTGTATATTTTTTCAGAGAGTAGGATTCTAAATTTGGTTACAACAAAAACTTTTAAAACAATTATCAACCTGTTTCAGAAACATGAAATTACAAATAGTTTGTGATTATAATTCCTTTTGGAAACACTCTGTCCAGACGTTATTCTAGGGTTAATGAGGAAAATGGTTCCCTTATCACGTTAATAAAAATAGTTGCAATTATAGTTTTTTGGTACATTATTGTAAGAACCATAACAACTTGGATAAGAAAATATATCAAGTTTTTCCACAGAAGAGATTTTATTGTGTTTTAATTGATTATTATAAGTAAATAATATCCTCATTTATCAATATTCATCCAAACTCCCGGGCATTCCAAAAATTTATACATCACCCGGAGAGCGTAGGAACATTGTTGCCGTTCAAAGATTTTTTGAAAATAGTCCCCTTCATCTTATATGTACCATAACAATATATATGTACCATATAAATATATATTTAACATGGAAAAATATATGTATTTATGATCTGTAAATGGCATCAGAGCCAGGAATGTTTGCCCTAATGTTGAGCTCCGTATTCCTTGATCAGAGCCATAAAAGACTTGTTGGGATCTGGATGATAAAAACTCATTCATTGTTCCTTTTTCTCAGCCAGAACAGCCCATTACATTATTAAACGATATAAGCCCAATAAAAAATACACCTATTTTGTTCATATTGTGAGAACGCCCTGTTTTTCGCTGTGTGTCTGCTTATGACGAAGAAGAGAAATGAAATAAAGAGAGAATATTACACACCAGAAGCAGCATTTCAGAGTATCAATAATAAAGAGCTCCTTGTCCATTCTTCGTGGTCCTTCGGCGATATTTCGGACCTCCAAGGACATCCTCTCCTTTGACCATTGTTTGCAGAATGACAGTGACATGAACACGGGTGGTAATAACGATACAGTCCTCCTTCTGGAGGAGGATGGCGATGGTTCCGTGGGCGGGAGTCACAACGGGGGTTCCTCCGGCGCCTCAGCTTCCTCGCATCACGGCATCCACCACTCCGCCCCATCCACTGCCGCCTCTTCCTCAGCTCCGAGCAGTGGAGAGTACGAGCTCCTGGACATGGCCGCCCGGATCTTCTTCAACATCCTCAAGAGCTCCTGGCCCGTTCCACTCTCATTCATCATTATTGCCTTCCTCCTCTACTGGTTCCTTGGGGGATTCAAGGCATTCATAATCATATTCTTGGCCTTCACAGGTAATAAGGAATACAGGGAACTAGGAACTAGGAAGGAAGAAGAAACATTGACTCAAAAAGAACCCAGTAGTGCTTTGAGGGGATAATTTCTGAGCAAGAATTCAGTAGGTCGAATTCACGACTCAAAACAAAAATTCAAGGCATTTCTACTCACATTCTTGGCCTGTATAGATAAAAAGGATAACTAGGGATTCAAAAATATGAATAAATTATCTCATTTTAGTAGCGATCCTAGGAAGTATAAGGCCCTGGGCATATCAAGGCCCTTTGAGTGAATATTTATAACAATGAGTCACGTGGCCTTGGGCGATTGCCCGTATTTGCCTAGTATGTAGGACTGCCCCTCGTTCATCCCCTACAACAAATTACCACTTTCACTATGATGATTTTATTTCTGACTCGGAAAGAGGCCAATCCAGTAACCAATATTACAATTTCTAGGAATTGTTATCTTTTATTAGGGCTAGAGGATGCGCGTTAATGTATTTTTGCCAAAATATTATTTTTAATCAGTTTTCTTATCATTTTGTTGACAAAAATGATATTCACCAATGATAGATTGGCTGGAGAATGACGGATGAATTCTAAGAAAGTTATGACCAATTACTATCTTACCATAAAGTGAAACACATCATCTTGAGGCTGGATTTAGTCCTCGAGAGGTTCAAATTCATCTAAGGAATATTTGACTCTCTGTCCGTATGTTTCACGCAATGGATTTTACCTCCTTCCTTTGTAGAAGATTCTGCAATATTTTTGTGTTCTATCCACGACGCTTATTTGAATTATTTGACGTGCGTATAATAGGAAATATTTTCTTTCGAGTAGAAATGGGGAAAATATAGTCGGAAGGTATGTTCCGATATACCATTGCTTTAAAAAAAATTGAGTAAATGAATTGGTGTAGCTGTCAACTTGCAATAATAATAAAAACTCTGGGGAGTATAGAAAGAAGAAAATACTCAGTGCTACTACCTTTGTGTATATGTAACTACTTCAATCACTGACTTAATTAAGCAAGGAAACCATATGGGGTTTCGATTAATCAATAAGGTATTCTTGGTAGGAGGAAAAGAGATAAATGGTCTTTAATGTTTATATCATATTGTTAATTATATTTTTGAAATTTAAGTCGCATTTTCAGCTTTCATTTTGAAAATACAAATAAATGAATGCAACATTGAGTTCGGCTCGTACTTGGATAACTGACCACATGGGGACACTGAGTCTTATGACAAGGCTACTTACTTATTCAGGGGAGTCTCATTTTAAACAATGCGAAAAGGGAGCATTTTTATGCATCTTTTCTAAAGGTGATAAGAAATGGTTAGTGTCCAAAAAAAATTACGCACATTTCAATATTTGTAACTACTCTCATACAAAGGGCTTCAAATTACTGTTAGGACTCCTTTCTATTTTTGAGGCACTGCAAAACCAAAAAAGTAACAGATGCTGTTGTTTATTTAGGTATTTATATTCATCGTATTACCCCCAAGCCTTTTATTCGTGGTTCAATAGTGCTTGTTTAAAATAACATTAATATGTAACGAATATCAATGACATTTAAAAAAAATCTTATTTCACAAATTTTCCATTAAAATAAATATCTATTGTCCATTTTCACATGCTTTGAAGCTCAACAACTCTTATATTTATCCAACCCATACTCTTTAAAACTAACTTCTAATTAATTATAAAATTGATCTAAAGGAAATGTATTTAAATGGCTATCTCTTAATTTGTCTTTTTCCAAATTTATGTTTCTTTTTAGATTAATGTTTTAAGATAAATAAATTTCATGATGAATTTGAATGTAAAGGCTTATATAAATTGCAATTAGAAAATTAAAATTGAAGAATATTGATGGAAAATTAAATGAAAGAGGAACAAAATTTATAACACGATCCAATAGCAAAAAATGAGCGACTGAATTAAATAAACGTTTTAAAATAAATACATATTATCCCTACGTTTCACATAAATAATATTTATGTTATGCTTTGTTTATTAAGAAAACAGATGTTAGTTGAGTCATTTTTAACAATCTCCTCTTTGAAGCAGTGGTCATTGCTACCTTATGGACGGCGGTGAACATATGTTGTTTATCAAGCTTTATTATGGATTGTTATCATTTGTAAAATAGCTGATATCATGTGGGTTACATAGTTTATATGGGCACGAATTAGCCTAATAATAATATTTTAATCATTGTTTGTGGCTAATACAATACATCTTGAACTTTAACACTTTCTAAAATATGAAACTGTTAATGCGTCATTATATTAAAGACAAAGTATAGTTTTATTTTCGCGAACTGTATTTAACTTCCGACAATTAGTTTGATAACTTTATGAACATGAAATAATGAAAAAAAACGATTAAACTGGTACACTTCTCTTTATTCCCTACTGGTCTAATATTTGTGGAGCAAAGACTTATTATCATAGAATGCGGCATATTATTATTGGCTATATTTTTGCCAATGAATCATTAATAGGCTTTGGCCAATTAGTAAAATATGTTCTAAATTGTAATGGCTAGTATCATATTTTGGTAGAATCCTTGAGCACTTTTATAATAATAAAATGTGGGCAATTATAATCAGGTATGTGCTGGTCTATGATGAATCATTGGTGGAATACTATGATCAATAAGTCCTTTGGACTCCAATGGTACTATATAGCATTTTATTTTGGTCGAATATTTACGGAAGCAAACATTTATATAATATAATGTAGCCAATTATGGCCGAATACATTTTGGCTGACGTTGACTTGTCGATGGCATGCTTTGACTGATTTCTCATTCGATCTCGGAGTTGTAATTGCTAGCATCAGATTTAGATAAAATACTTAAGCAGCCAACACTTATTTTTATATATATCGTGGCCAATTAATATCAGCTTATTAATGTTGATGCATGACGTTGACCGTCTTTTTTATTTGTGTAGGTTTATTACTGGGTATTCTCTACCATGCGGGCGACCGTCTCCTCTACCATCCAGAGCAGCCTCCCTCCTCCCGTATTCATATTCCTTCCCCTTCCTCCTTCGATCTCTCTTTTGAGAACGTCTACATCAAGAGCACGGACTCAACCAAGCTCCACGCCTACTTCGTTAAGCAGCCGGTGGAGACCATGGGCTCCGCTCCCACGGTCCTCTATCTCCACGGAAACGCAGGGAACATCGGGCACCGACTCCTTAACGTAAAGGGAATCATAGCGTACCTTAAAGCAACGTTCTGCTCTTGGAGTACCGGGGATACGGGCGCTCGGATGGGGCTCCCTCCGAAGAAGGACTCTACAATGATGCTCAAGCTGCATTGGATTATCTCATGCAGAGGCCAGATATCCATTCATCCAAAATCGTCATCTTCGGAAGGTCTTTGGGTAAGAATGCTTTTACTGTGTATTATGTAGAGTTTTTATCGGCAATCATTTGCACTCATGCGAAATAATATCGCTGATATTGCAAAAAGTTGTGATCGTTATATCGCGAAAAAAACCCCACTAAAAACCGATCTGATTATCTTTAACTCACTTGAACAAAGAACATAAAAGACACTCTCTACGGATAGCTACATCTCAATCCAAAAAGTTAAAACATTATTATGTTAAACATTTGACATTGAGATAACATGATAGATCTTTTGATTATATAGTGCTAAAATATTTAAGAAGAATGAGAAACTAACATTAAATACTGTCTTAATTAGATCTCTTTAAATTTCACTTTTTTCTTTAGATTATTTCTTGGTTTTCAAGGAGAAAGTTATTTTTAGTTTTGCCCCCTGGAATGCCTGTATCATAGGTCGTTTTGGGCGGCACTAATGAAAATTCAGTTTTGTTTCTCTTCTTCGTTTTTTGCTTGTCACAACATAAGGTATATAAATACAAGCCGTAAATGATATAAAACATTCGGCAACTCCTTTAACATTTTGAGAAAAGAGGAATATAATTATCACATACTACTTTTTTTGTCAGAGCACATTAAGAAGTTTTATTCAACCATAGCGTTAAGGCTGCTCAACTCTCAATGTTGAGGGGGTGCAGGTTCGACTCCCAAGAAGGATCTCAACATCATTCATAGACTAATTATAACGCTATAATGTTTATTTATACCCACAAAGTGAAAATAGGCAAAAAATAACTACCTCAACACGTTTGAAGAGTTTGTTTTTTGCTTCCTTTGAGGGAATATATAAAAAATGATTTTTAAATGATTTTAATCTATGCAAACGTTTGTTCACAGAAAAATATTAATTTTTCTTTGTTATTTTCCTAAAATGGTTGAATATAATCAAGCTCTTATCCGAGTACAGATGCGATTATATCGAAATTACTAATAAATATAAATAAAATAACATTTTTTTTGTGTGTCCTATTTAAAAGTGGAAAATAAACATGAAATATTCGTCTATAACGATGCACATATAATATAAACTATTTTTATATATACACTTTGGGTTCTCTTTGTTTGTTTCCTTCCTTTTTCTAATCATTGCACCATGATCACACCAAAAATAACTCCCTCTTATTGTAATTTATATCTGCTCCATGGACATTGAAATATTCCCTCACATCTAATATTTTATCTTTATTTCATGATACTTTGTATCATAATAGGAATTACGTAATTCTTGTTCAGGCTCAAAGCAAGTCCCAAGTCCATATGATACATGGTCATGAGCTCACCATATAGACAATTTTTTGTTGCATTTAATAAAACTCTTGTTATCTTGTGTATATTTTATTTGAATCATCAAAAAAATAAATATAGTTGAGTAAGGTAAATGTAATCTCAACATTCATTAATTCAATATATGTGGGCTTACGAAATTGTAGCCATCACAAAGTTTCCTTTTTGTTAATATGCTACAAAAATGCGTGTTTCAGATATTATATGATCAACTTTTATATACTTTGTAAATTATACATTTAAAAAATTAGTTTTTTAATGTTGTGTATTCTATAAAGATTTAATAAAATTCATTCAATATTTCTTTGAGTTAAAGTAATTGAGATGATGCATTGACGAATCGTGTCTCAATATACATTTTAATATTATTCCTATTATGTACATTATGTAATAAATTACTTTCTTTATATTCTTATATTGTTGATCCATGTGATCATTGAGGTCTTTCAGTCTTCCTATACCCTTGATAATTTCATTTTTAACCTAGCTTTTTACTAGTTGTTTATGATGGTTGCTATTAATACATCATCATAATATTAGATTTATTTTCCTCTGTTTCACCAAAATGCATGACTGGACAAAATATACGTTTAAGCACGAATTAGCTCCTTGTTATATAAAAAACAACTCGCAATCCTTTAGATAGAGAGATGGAGGACAAATCTTTTTTTAGATAACTATTTATTAGTTTATCATAAAATTGCCATTTTTAACAATTTTACATTTTAATTATCATTTATATAACTAGCTTCTTCCAATGGAGTACTACATTACTAATAGTCATTTTAATATTCGCTATTCTCTACTTGGATATTTTGTTTCCGAAGTCCCGTTTTGTTTGTGTCAATATTTTTTTATCCAATATATATACACGAAAAAAATCTGATTCATAAGTCCATCCTTTCCTATTTTTGATTGTTATTTCCTGGTAATTTCATTTCATAAATTTTAATTCATTTGAACAATGGAAACTATATTTGGCTGCTATTGTTGTATATTACTTGATAGGTTAGTATTTATTTATCAAATTTGTATACATATAAACGATTTTGAATATAAATATGTCATGGAGCTTACGGAACTTTATTATTCAAACAAAATGTCAAACCTCGTATGAATCTAGGGAAAACCGCTGTTTGTTAAATTTAAGTAAGTTACAATACGGAAACTTGGCTCTACATTCGTCGTTATATTAAATTAATGTAAATATATATGAATTAAGAACGTGTGCATTTTTTGTGATTGCAAAATAAGCAGAGTATCTCAGAATCATAAAAATAATGAATATCATATCATATTTAATATATGTATATCTTACATTAATGCAAAATAATCCACATTGTGCTTAATACAATTATTTTAAATTCTATGTAATGTCCTCTTTATTTCAAATGTATTTTGGTGATGATTATTTGAGTTAATCTAATCAAATATAATTTTCATATATTTCTTGTTTTAAATATAATCACCAAATAACACAAAATGTTACATCTTAACAATTAGTTAAGTTTTTTCGAGATGTCAGTTTCTATTCGCTACGACCAAAATTATTCTTTACCGGACCAACGACGATTTCAACCTATTGTGGATTTTTAAGGGTTGATATAATTAGGATAAAATATTTTATATTAAATGAATGATATTTTCACTTTATTAACCCTTGTGTGGTATTCGGGTCTGTGGGACCCTTTTCATTTTTGTCTCAAAGAAAAGTAGTACTAATTTTTATTATTTCAAACTCAGATTCATTAGCCTTGGCTCATTTTCTGTGAAGAACATATATCACAACACGTTTTCAGTGACCACACACCATACACCCCCCCTACACATTTACATTACATAGAGGGTGTTCGGGTCTGCTGGACCCGGGTCAATGAAAGTGGAAATTTTAGGTCTTGTGCACCATCCACCCAACCTACAGAACCATCACCTGCAAAGCCTGAAGTAAGTGTGATGCTATTGCAGTTGATTTGGCACTCATATTCTTTGTGTGAGGAGAGAGAGTTAGAAAAATTTCTGATATTTTCATTATTCTAGGTTACAGCCAGCAACAACAAAAAGAAGTGATGTTTTATTTATAAATGTGACCTAATGAAGGTAAAAGACTATATTTATCATTTTTGTTGTTTATATTGCTTGTAATTGAGATAAGGAAAAGATCATTTGAGTATTTTAACATAAAATGTTTTATTGTGTTTAGCTGAGAGCCCCAAAACGCAGCGGGTCCACCAGACCCACGAAGAGTGGCTGAGTTACAAAATATGAACACCACACAAGGGTTATAACTTTTATCCATCGAAATTACGATGGGAGGAACTACAAGATATAGAAATACAATGTACGCCTATATTGCCAAGAGTTTTCGCAGGCCGGTTATTTTTAGTGACGTCACACCGGCAAGGGGGAAGAAACCATAGAGATTTAAAGAGCTTATTCCCTTCAATAGCAGAGAAAATCGTTCAGCTATCGCCCTTGCCCAATATAAACAAAGTAATTGACCTACGTCATCGTATGTTGATCATAGCGATAGAAAGATTTGTTGGACACAATGACGTATTTCTCTGAAGAATCCAATAAGCTCTCTATGTCTTTATATCTCTATGGAAGAAACACGCTTTGTAATGTCGTTTTTCCCGCTTACGTCATTCCGTAATAACTCTATTGCTATAATATTTTTTTGAATCGTCACAAAATAAGATTACGGACGTTTTACTATCCATGAAAACAAATATTAATGAATAAAACGCTATTATATATCCCTACATTCAGCCATATTAATATAAGCATCCCTGTGAATTGAAGCGTAACGAAATACTGTTTCGAGATCATTTTAAAGGCCTACAACGAGTGACGCTTAGGATATCTAGGTTTAAAATGATCTGGCTGAGAAGAGTCACCCATGCTCAAATTGATATAGGTTTATTTACTTGGCAT
>CP045891.1:15439539-15511680 GCA_013387185.1 Caligus rogercresseyi | reverse complement strand
CCCTGAGCTTCCTGGTTCCATGTCACAGACTGGCCTTCCCTTTGGTTAGTTCTGTGAGAGGAAGTACGACTTGGGCCATATAGGGAACGAAACGACGATAAAAGTTTATCATCCCAAGGAACCGCTGAACTTCCGCCTTGTTGGTTGGTACGACCATGGATTCAATTTGGGCACTCTTTCTCTGAGTGGGCGATACCACTCAAAGATACCTGGTGGCCAATGAATGTTAATTCATCCTGGTGAATGGCACACTTGTTCCGGTTGAGGATCAGACCGTGATCACTGAGGAGCTTAAAGACCTGTCGGAGGTGCTCGTAGTGGGTGCTCGAATCCGGGAAGCAATCAGGATGTCATCCAGGTAGATGAAAGTAAAGGGAAGTCCAGAAAAAATGCTGTCCATGAGCCTCTGGAACGCTTGGGCCGCGTTCTTTAAACCAAAGGGCATTCTGAGGAACTCGAAACAACCGAAGGGTGTGATCACTGCCGTCTTGGGAATATCGCCTTGGCCATCGGAATTTGGTAATAACCCTTTTGAAGGTCGAGTACAGAGAATTTCTTGCACCCCTTGAGTTTCGAGTTGAGGTCATGCATGTGTGGAATCGGATAACGGTCGTCCATGGTGATCGCGTTGAGACGTCTGTAGTCCCCACATGGACGTTTCGTACCATCTGCTTTAGGGACCAAGTGGAGTGGGGAAGCCCAGGGAGAGTCTGACCGGCGGACAATACCTTGTGTCTCTAAGTCCATGAAGTATTGTTTGGCTTCGGCGAACTTATCTCCGGAAAGACGGCGAGGGTATGAATGCACTGGGGCCCTTGTGTCACGATGTGATGCTCTGTCCGATGCTTGACTGGGGCATTGAAGGAGAACTTTGGCTATAGGTTCGGGGAACTGGTCTAAGAGCCGCGCAAATCTGCTGGAAGAGACGTAGTGAAGACCTGGGATGGGGTGGTAGTCCTTGTGAGCCGAAATGTTGAATTGGCCATCGCGCTGGAGGACTTGTCGTCCTTTAAGGTCGATGAGAAGATCGTTAACACTGAAAAATTCCGCGCCAAGAATGGGCGTCGTGACATTAGCAATGATAAATGAAACTTCGAAAGTGCGACCGTTGAATCGAAGCGGAATCACACGATGGCCGTAGGTTTGGATTTGGGATCCATTGGCTGCTTGAAGAGGTTGAGTTTGTTCGTCCAGCATGTCAGCTGGAGATGCTGGGAACACGGAAACCTCGGCTCCGGAGTCGACCAAGAAAAGACGGTTGCGGATTGGTCACAGATGGAGATGGTATTCCGGGGAGAGTTGGGGCCAAGTCGTCTGCTATCGTTTTTCAATCCTCTCAATGAGTTGACAGTCGTGATGGTAGATTTATGTTTGCTCGTCTGACTGACTCGGTTCGGGGAAAGGAGTGACTTGACTCGGAAGAGCCAACCTGAGGGACGTTTAATGGTTGGCATTTGCGTTTCCGGATGTGGCTTTGCGCTCGAGGAACGTTATGCATTTTACAAGCGACGGCCACGCACTTCCTTGCTTTATTGCCGTAGCGTGCATGAATACGGCAGAGACCGTCTGGGTTAAGGTCACCTTGAGGATGGACTTTGGAGGAGGCTCCTCGTGCAGGTTCGGAGACGGCACCTCTTAGGTTATAGGAGATTGGACAAACTCCCGAGAAGTCATCAGGTGATGATTGCGAGTTGCGGACGATCGAGTCTGCAGCCGTCGCATAGCCCACTACGTCCAGATCATCAACATGGTGCAATTGTCTACCAGACTTTTGGGCAACATCCGGATGAAGAAACCGTACAGGAGTTCTGATTTGCGTTCCTTATCAGGTAGGAGAGCTTGCATCTTGAAGAGTCTGGTCAGTGGAAGCTCATCTCCTAGTAGCGGCATGTTGAGAAGCTTTTGGACTTTTTGCCTCTTAGTCAGGCCGTAGGTAGCGATAAGATCTCGCTTGAGACGGTCGTACTGCTCCTCTGGGTCCACGTCGCGCCACGCTGCTCCTACACGGTCGAGATGGGCTGGTGTGAGTAAGCTCCAGAGGATGTCAAGCTGGTCCAGCTTGTTCTTGTATTTTCGGCGGCCAAAATACCGTTCCAGGTCGCCAAAGTACCGCTCCGGGTCGGAGGAATCGAAGGGCGGGGCTCGCATATGGAGGATGCCCGCGGCTGCGGCAGCACCGTCGTTTTCCGCATAAGGAATCGGGTACTGTACACTTAGGGTCACCAATGTGGGAGAACCTTCTCTCCACTAAATGACTGGACCGAGGCTCGTGTAATACTAACTTTATTCTGATAAATATTATATATATTGATATTAAGACGTAGTTATATATCTCCCTCTTTCCTTTGTCTTGGGAAGAAGGGGAGGGCAGACACGTTAAGGTTCGCCTCCTTGGAGTGACCGCTTACCACCTCTTGCTGTCCGCTACACTCCGATCAGCGATCAAATATCGCTTTATCGCTGATCAGAAAAACCTCCGATCAACAAGTCTGAATATATCTGTATGACTTACGATGACGTAGTACAAATACTTTGTGTATATGGGCACAGGCGACAGCTGAACGATATTTCTCCTATTGAAGGGAATAACAAGGAGAATATAAATTTATATTCTCCTTGAGGGAATAAGCTCTATATATTTATATTTCTAAGATTGGTAGAGGATTGCAGACTTGTTGATTTGTCGTTATTTGTAATCGTTCGTCGTTTGCGAATGATGAACGAAAAACGACAAAAAAAAAAAAAAACGACAACGAAAAATTCCTATCGTTTGTTTTTGGCGCCAAAAAAAGACAAGGATTTTTCTTTTGTGAGGGAGAAATTTATTTTCTAAAAAACGTCATCACTTTTTCAGAATGTCGAACGATAAACGAACGACGAAGGATTCAATTTAAAATTAACGACGAACGACAACTTTTGGTGAACGACAAACGAACAACGAACGACAATTTTTCGCGAACCTCAACAAGTCTGAGGATTTGGAACCATCATTGAGACAAAATTAAAAAACACTAATACTCCGTTTGTGTAGCTGGTGAAACTCTACGGTTCCATATACAAAAGTCGTATGTAGGTCTTTTTTACCTCCTGTTTAACCAAAGATACAACTTTGAATTAATTATATACCTAATTTAATTGGTATATGTCCATATATGTTATAACAAAAACAAGATACTGTTCGAATTTTCTTGTTCTAGCGTCAATCCTATCATAGTATAATATTGTAATATAATTCATTTTAGCATCATTCATCATCAGTACGAACTTGTTGCATTTCATCTTAGCAACTTGTCTTATGGCTATAAAAGTCTAATTGTGATTATAAATCTCGACACTGGCTAATGATTACCGATACCGCCGGTAGATTTCTTATACCAAAACTTATTATGAATATATTAAAAATATAACTGAATAAACTTGGGGCTTAAAATGGATCTCTGAAAAAAGTTCAAAAGTTCAATAATAAATGTTGTACAATACAAATTGCAATTATAAACAAATAGGTATATAATAAAGAGATTAAACTATAATCAAAGCAATTTAACATAAAAACATATAAAAAGTTCCATTAGGAGTATATTTACCTCCCAGACCGAAAATAATTCACAGGATAAATTGTTTAATTAAAATATGAGAACTGTTATTATTTTTTATTATTTTTTTAAATCAGGAACAGAAAGGATATAATCGAACTATTTGACCTGTATAATTCCATGAGTCAATATTAGAATTACGAATCTTTACAGAAAGAACCCATAAACACGGAGATTTCATTCATTTTCATGTATAAACAAGGACGACTTATGCATGAATAAATATCAATCCTAACTCAAGCTTCGCAAAAGAGATAAATAAATAAATAGTTTGTTCGTTTTTGTAATCACATATAGAAATATGAGTTATTTTCTACAAATATTTCTTTAGATACATTACTTGATCAATAAAAACCTAATTATTATTTTTTTGCTATAAGTCCATACTTTTTTGTTAAAATAAATATCAAAAGAATATTTTCTGTTCTAAATTAAACCCATTTTGCATTACTAGTTTTCACTCAAGATAAGTGATACAGTTGTTTTCTGGTCACGTAAGTTTATTCAATATTTGTAACAAACAATACAAATTAATAAGGAATACAATAAATATAGATAAATAAAACTCTTTTTAACAGCTGCATAAACTAACATAAATTAAGCTTAAGGTTAAAAAAGTAATAGAGTTTAATCCAGAAGCATCTATTTTTGTAATGCAGAAATCTAAAAAAACTGAAGGTTTGCAATTGACATAATCTTATTTAGAAGGTCTTACAATAAAAATATATATTTAAAGGTTATATTATGTCTCATTTTTCTATTATATAATAGTCAATATGCATATATAGAATTGTATCATAGTTAAAGATACTTTATATATTAATGTCTATTATACTGTAAAATGATTTATGTATGGTTGCGGGGGGGGGGGCAGAACTCATGTAAACAAAGAAGGATATTTCCAATAAAAAAAAATGTGACGTCATCACATCTACGATTTGCCTATGTATCTAATACCTCTAAGACAACTAAGCTAAGAACGTAAAGGCTCTCAAAGGAATAACGTCCGGAGGCTCCCTCCCGCCACGAGCCACCCGGGGACGCACAGCTTCAGCATCAGGGAGGAAGTGGAAGTCCTGAACACCGCACGGGACTCTGAGGCCTTTGGCTGGTAGCCCGCACGCATCTAGGAGCTCCGGAGCAACGTGGCCGTCCTCTGCAGCTCCGCCTCCACCGGAGAGCTCCGGGTTTCAAATTTTATTTCTTTTTGAAATTAATCAGTTTTTAATGTACCTTTGATTTTATTTAATAACAAATAGATACTGTGACGTTTCAGTTTTATTTTCTAATCAGAGGAATCTAAACATTGCGTTCTGCGCATCTTGTATTATCTATTATCTTTGGTATAGTTGTATAATTTTGTGTATTTATGAATATATTAAAACTTCTAAAGAGCGACATCTAAATCAGTATTTTAAAAATGGTTGCTGACAGGATACAATTTGGGAGTAAGTCCGAGTCTCAAGCCTGAATTAAAATTCATATGCAGTTCCAAATTCGAGCTCCATGAACGGCATAAGTTTATTTACGAGTCCCGTATTATTAATTTATTTGCGAGTCCTACGCTTTATAAGTAAACCCGAGTCCAGCGTACATTTTTAATAATATTGATAATTTATTAAATTCCCCTGTGAACATATTTTTCCCGCCATAGAGCAAAAATTTAGAAAATATCTTTAGACCTGTGTCAAAACATTTTCCAATAAGTTTAAATTTTCTTTCATTTAAAGTTTAGAAAAGCTATTAGGAGTAAACCTATTGCACTGATGTACTTTTTTGTTTTTTTTGAATGAACCAAATGGTAATGACTGGAGAAAAGCTTGAATTAACTATATTTTTTTACTCATATATACAACGGAGCAATTATTCTGCCCGAAGAAAAAAATCGTAGTTACCAAGGAGGCCCCTTTCAAAACATTCACAATAATTTAAATAAAAATATTTTTTGCATATGCTCGTTCTGACATATGTTAGGGATAAGTAGCGATAAAAGAACTATACATATGAAATTTAAATTAATGTTATTTAAACATTATATATAAATAGCTAGGACCGGACTCAAACAAAGAGTGCCGAAAAATACGATTCCATGAGTCCGAATCCTTAACATAACTATTCATGAGTTCCGATTCCTCACAAAATGTGACAAATCCTGGAGTCTAAATCTGAGTGAATCAGTGAATTCAGAGGGTAATAAAAATATTATTTTAAATAATTAAACACATTCAACTGAGTAAGAAAATAAGTTTATGTCTAATTTCTCCAAACGCCTTGCTGGTTATTTTATTATTGTGAAGCTTTTATTAAAATTTTGTAAGAAATATTTCCTTTGGACGATATTCCCTACATAATTATATTTAAATCAAACCCGGAATTGGAAAACATTTCAAGCCTTTTTTGCAAATTAAACTTTTTTTAAATCTTATAAATTGTATATATTAAAAAAACTATACATTTTCATTAAAGTAAGGAATACAAATTATAAATTACTTAATATTGTTTAAAGAGCAACCATCTACATATCTCCTAACCCCCCTCAAACAAGTCTTGCAAATCAGTAATGGGAACCAGTCAAGCAAAGTATAGCCAGGAGTGTAGGAAATTGGAACAAAAATAATGTTATATATGTCGAGAAATATGCGGGAAAAATTAAGTAATTTGGCAGAAAGATAAGCAAAAAAGGCTAATATACGAAACAAATACAAAAATATCCATTTTAGGCGCAAAAAGGACGACGTTTTGCTTTTAAGAAAAGTAGTTCAAAAATGTTTGTCAGTATCATTCTGTATAAAAGTGAACACGGGCTTTTATAAGTCCACAGAAAGTAGCTCTTGTGGAGACATTATTCTTAGGAGATAAAAAAGTTGCAATTTCCTCAAAATTTGTGAAAATATGCTATTAATATGGAAAAAGGCCATATCTGCGTTACATTTGTTAAAAGGTCGTTTATGCCCAGAAAGTTGATTTCCTAGATTCCTACAACCCTGATTATAGCCTTCAGAGACATACAAAGCAGTAGACTATCTTGAAATCAGACTAATTAATAACATAAAATAATAAATCAAAACGCAGTAAAAATATAATTATATCTATTTACAAATATGTAGAGCAGGCCTTTGAAATTGAAATACGTAATACATGTATATATTCGTCACATACAGACGGGAATTTGACTTCAAAGTCAAGGCATTTATACGGAGAACGGAAGAAACGTGTAGTAAAAATGATCAAGATGGAAAAGCAAATAATGTCATACGAAGAGGGTCAAAAAATTGGAAAACATTTTATTGGAATTAACTGGGGTATTGTCCACAGAGTTTGAAATGTAAATAATTAATTGTTGTTTTGGTATATATTATGAATATTTATGCAATATCTGTGATTTATTGTTATATATATTTCAATACTTATTCCATCTTGATTATTTTTCTATGGCATTTCTTCCTTGATCTTTTTTTTTCGTTTTTAACATCTATTTTTCTATAACCCTCATTTTGATTTTTTTAAAGAAGATCTTTTTAGCTGATTATTACTTTTTTCTGTTTCTACGTTTAGTTCGGGTTTGCTTGGGGCTATCCTCAGGTTCCTCATTCAAATATCCGAGGGCTTTTTCATTTTCTTATTATCAAAGGAGCTCATGGGTATGAGAGCTTGGCAGCCCTCGCGTCGCAATTATGTATAAGGAAGTTATAGAGAAATTGATTGGGGAGCCTGGCCCCCGGAGGAGCGGGTGGGAAGCACTTGTACTGAAGCATGACGTTCTTAACGTCCTTGAGGTACACATTGGTCCGTCCGGAGTTGTAGAATGCCTCATCCGTGAGTCGGTTCATGATGTCAGCCATGACGTCCTGGCTGACCTTGAAGAAGGCAGCTTGAGCGTCCTTGTTGAGCTTGAAGGGGCAGAAGCGGGAAAAGTACTCGAAGCCTTCCTTGAAGGAGACGCCTGAAGGGAACTCTCCGTTTTGAGCTCACTATTCTTAGGCACTCTTATGCCCCTTCTCATGAATATGGACTTGCGTAAATTCATCTTACGGGTCTCCTTATCGTGTGATGCATGGGCATCATTGTCGTTGGCGCCATAGCGGGTACGAAAGGTATGTGGTGTGAGGCCCTTGGTCTGGTTCGGGAGGCAATCGCTTTGAAGGGTAGGCTGCTCATCCTCATTTCGAGTATCCTTATTACTGCTGTTATCTTCTTCTTCCTCGGATTCCGAATCAGTGGGACAGAACAAGGCAAGGGGATGGATTTGAGGAGCAGGAGAGTCATCCTCTAGAGACTTTTGGCTATTCCTAGAGTGATTCGCAAGATCAATTCTTGGGGTAGACTTGTTCATAGAGCCTTGTCCTTTCTGAAGAGAGGCATTCGCCTTTGTCTGAAGACTGCTTCTCTTTATTTTATTCGCACTATCCTCCGATGTAGCTCTTTTCTGAGAAGATAAGGTGTCGTGGTCGTCCTTTTGGATTGGGATGCCTCCAAACTGCTTCTTTTTAGTCTTTGACTACCACTCCAAGGCGTGAGCTTTTTCTGTGATGACCTTCCAGGGGTTTCATATCCTGAGGACGTCTCCTGACTCCTTCTTCGCTCTCTATCCACACTACGGGGTGTCGTCCTTTTCTGAGGTACGCCAGAGGTCCTCCGTGGAGAGGCAAGCTGCTGCTCCCCATGGAAATCCATATGAAAATCCTCTTCATATCCTAGAACGATAGAGTCATCGGATTTGGCATCGCATGGGACGGAGAGAAAGCCGCTTTGGATGGACTCACCTTCTTTACTTCCAGGACTGTTTATTATCCCGTTCCCACCCTCTTCCTCCTCCTCAATGCTTCCTTCGACATGAACATTATCATTTTCCTCCTCTTGTATTGAGTCCAATATGGGGGGTTGAGGTGATGGCGGGCTAGCGGCTTCGTTTCCATGTCGTTGGTTCTTCTCCTGCTCCTTCTGTGCCTGAAGGGGCGTGGTCTGCGTTCCACCTTCCACCACCACATGACTCTCTAGCATCTTTTTATAGACGGAGCGAATGGAAAGATCCCCTTGATGACTCAAGCGACTGCGTTGCAGTACCTCCGTGTCCTTCATGGGTGAGTGTTGAAGCGGCGGCGTCATTTGCGTTCCACCTTCCACGACTTTCTTCTCCGAGAGCTTCTTTTGATAGAGAGACTGTGAGGATAGATTCAGGAGAGAGGCAGGCGGATTCTCCTCCTCCTCCGGCTCATCTTGGGCGTTGAGGGTCATAGAGAGTCGTGATCGAAGTGGTATCCTGGTGTGGGAGGGCGTTTGAATGCGCGTGCTCTCAAAGTTGGGGTCGAATTGGAGGAGTGTGTTGTCAGTGGTACGAGGCCCGAGGCGTGAGGACTTTCCCGAGAGTAGGACAAGGGGACTCCGGCCACTTCTGTTAGGGATGGGCGACTCACTTCCTTGAGTCTCCTCTTCCAGCGTCAAAGAGAAGTTCTTCTTGTTTGTTGTGTTCCTATTTGGTCCCCCTCGTTGGAGACGTAAGCGCTTCTCTTTGGGGCTCCCCGCTTCCACGGAGTCGTGGGTCGGGACTTGGATGGAGTTGCTGAGGAGTGAGGAGTCTGAACGGAGTAGTGGAGCATGGGTCACACGACGGTCCTTCAGGAGGAGAAGCTTCTTGGACTTCTGACTATTCTCTTGAGAGGCCTTTTGGGAGGCCAAAGCCACGGAGTCATCCCCTTCTTCCTCCAGGGGGCACAGGTCCTTGTCCAAGGACTGAATTGGAGGCGGCCGGACCCTCGGAGCACGGCGGGAGAGACGGAGGCCCTTGCGAGGGCTCTGGGATAAATAGATGGAGTCCTCATCCATGATCTTGATGGGGAACCAGGGATTCAAATTCAAACAATAACAAAGAGAGGTTGCGCGGACATTGATTCAAATTAATAAACAGAGCTTGTAAATTCGGACGACCGCGAAGATAATAAATTACCCTTTATTATTCAAGCTATGCATTTTAATACCCTTAAGTATATATTTTCTTATTACTTTAAATATTGTAAGGATAATTGAATCTCTGCATACAGATTATAGCTATTATATTAGTTAAAATAATGTTAATTTATACAAGGCCTACCGAAATAACATCCACGTACGGTTTTGTAAGGAATTTTCATATATTAGGGGTATGTGAATCATTCACTCGGACCTTTGTCTTATTTTTATTCACAGTTCAAAGAATATATATGTATATGTACATAAGATTTTAGATTTTATATAAAAATTGATGATAATGCATATTAAACTATAAAAATAAGCATTTTAGCTTAAAACCTTTTTCGTGAAAATATATCAACGACCGTTTCAAATACTATTAGAATTACTATTTTATACATTATATTTTTTGTATTCCTCTTAAATGACTTTTGCAATATATAGATTAGTATTCACGCAGAAGAGTGTCTAAGTAGTATTTTTTATTACAATGTCCATTTCTCAACAATAGTCATATTAGTTAATCGATTTTTAAAAATTATGTTAAGGTATTTTAATTTCATTAAAAATTATCAACATATTTGTAAATATGAGGCATTACATTTTCCCGCCAAAACATGGAAGTTGCAGATGGAAGCTAACAGAGGGTAAACCTAGTATTAAAATGCTCGATTAAACAAAATATAGAAGTTTATGAAACGTGTAAGATAGTTTAAATTGCTTTCTATGAATAAAAAAGTATCCTGCATTATAAGAACTTAACATTATACAAATTGTTCAAATTTATTTATATGAAATGATAAGGGCTTCTAAAAAAATACTTGCGATAATAATAAAACGCTTGTTTTCAGATAAACCATAAAGGATATATCCTTTATCGTTCTTTCTTTTGGGAACTAGCGATAAGTAGTGTGAAATAGCCTTTTAAAATTAGCCATTAACGATAAAAAGTTTGACCTCAGATTAAAAAATACCATTTATATATATTTTTGCACCTAGTAATGACTGAAAATGATATATATTTTTTTAAAGACAAGACTTGCTACAGGAGGTAAAAAGAAAAACGACAATATAATATAATATATATATATATTATATCGAAATGGTTTCTGTAAGCTAGAGCTAATTATTTCTTTAAATTATTTCAAAAAGTGGTTTTGAGGTCACAACTTGAAAACTGCAGATGAAATATTTAAATACTAATGAACAGAAATACACCGTATCTAATAATAGTTCATAATATGAACGATTTTTTATTTGTTTTTTAAGAGTTGCTTGTCAAAAGTCTTTATAATTAAGCATGAATATATTGATTTAAATCTTCGACAAAAAAGTTCAAATCTCACGCTAAGAACGCAAAATATATATATATTTCTTTGGAAATTAATTATTATTTTGAATTGATATATAATAGAAATTACTAGGTTGGTAGGAAACTGTTCAAAGGAAGTAATGTTCATCGATAAAATTTTATTAATGAAAAGATATATTAAAATGATTTATGGAAAAATAACTTTTTAGTAACTCATTATTTTCGTGCATTCATATATTTTTAAATGATATCCAAATATATGTTAACAATTAAACAAATTTAAATCTCCGCTTTCGACACTCTAATGGCTAGGCGGAATAGCCCAGCCCCCTCTGCTCGAAGAACGAGATCAACTAAAAATAATAATAAATAGACCCACAAAGAAACCTTCCATTGATTCACGGTTTTTTAGAGACACAAAAATGACCTCGATCCTTACTTATAATGTAAACTCCATTGCATCGGGGATTCGTGCCAGAAAAGTGTTTGGCTATTTAAAAAGTTATAACTTACCCGATGTTCTTATCCTCGTTGACACCCGAGTTGAAGACATCTCAAGTCTCTCCCATCTTCTCCCTCCGTCACATAATGTTTTTATATCCCACGCAACTAAATATTTTACTCATCCCTCCAGAGGTGTCATCGTTTTAATAAAGAAGTCATTAGAGCCTGTTCTAATTGCCTCAGACCCTGATGGTAATTTTATAGTTGTAAATCTTTTATTTTTAAACAAACAAACAACTTTATATGCCATATACGGGATTAATTTTAACGCCAAGGATTGGTTTTCAAATATTTTTAAAGAACACCCTCCCCCTCAGGAAAATGAACGTCTAATAGAGGAAGACCTTAATATCACTCGAGACCCAAGTAGAGATGCTCAAGGATATAAAGGATCAAACAACAAAATAAATGCAACGGACTGGAGGATGTAATTAAAAGCTGGAACCTGTCTGACTTAGGGTTGACCATTCACGGCATTGCACCAAAAATGACCTTCCACACTAAACCCAAAGCCAAGAGAAATATATTTAGTCGCCTTGACTATATTTTCTCCTCATATAGAGTTTCCAATCTACTTCAAGACTTCAAAATTCTGCCATGCTACATTTCCGATCACCGGGATGGTTTTTGCATATTTTCGTCTCCCTTCAAAACCCTTAAGATCCGAATGGAAACTAAATGTACTCACTTGGAATCGCAGGAGTGTTGTAAGGATATACTTTTAATGATTAAAAAATTGAAGAATCAATGAAAAAGGGACTTATTTCATCGTGGGACGCCCTGAGAAAAATCGAAACATATGCCAAGTATATTTTTATAAAAGAAGGAAAAAAAGAAGCTGAGGAGAGGAGCATTATCAAATATAAAATTAACAATTACAAGGATTCCTGCCTAGAAACAAACAAGGAACTAGAAAACCTCCTAGAATATGAAAATAGAGGAGCAATGGTACGATTAAAAAGGAACCTGATCAATCTTAATGTGAAAGCAAAAGTTCTTTCAAGCACCTTGAAGGGTCTGAAGTAGGAAAGAACTAACCCAGCTAAAACTTCCTTCTGGAGAAATAACAAATGATCAACGCGTAATTTTAAAGGAGGCCCGGAGCTTTTATTCTAAATTATATAACTGCAGCAGTTGTTCAGAAAAATACGTATGTGAGTTTTGTTATTCCTGGAGACTCATCAAGGATGTTAAAAAATGGAAACCGCTACTAACTTATGAAAATAACAATGGTTCTCTTTCGGAGGAATTTATGGGCAAAGAAATACAATACGACTCTCCCATCACACAAAATGAAATTTATACTTTCATCAAAGGCTATAAAAAGAAATTTAAAACTCCTGGTCCGTCCGGATTGCCTTTTGAATTTTATCAATGTTTCGCTGATTCCTTGACGCCGATCCTTGAGAGAGTTTATTCCGATGTCTTTAAAAGAGGATTTGTTCCGGATTTCATAAGCTCTGGACTTGTAGCTCTAGTCCTAAAAAAGGGTGAAGACATGAAAGTTACCGACCAATCTCTCTTTTGAATACTTCATTGAAAATACTTACTGGAATAATGAACCAGAGAATAAAGAGATTCCTTTCTAAGATTATATCCCCTAACCAAAAGGGCTTTATGCATGGACGTCACATCGAAGACTGCCCTAGGTCCATTCAGGATGCCATTGATCACTGCATGGCCCATCGTGTAAATTATGCAACACTGATGGTAGATTTCGAAAAGGCCTTCGATACACTTTCACACAAGTTTATATTAGAGCAACTCTATGGATATGGCTTCTCCGACAACTTCGTTAAAATGATATCGTCCATACTCCGTAATGCTTCCTCAAGAATCCAACTTCCGGAAGGCAGGAAACGTTTCATCTCCATAGAGGAGCGAGACAAGGGGACCTTTTATCGCCGACTCTGTTCATCATTGCCGTCAACGGACTCTGGGAACGCTTGTCTTCAGATGGGGAAATTCAGGGCATAACCACGGGCAGTACGACTCTCAAATCCTCTATGTTCGCCGACGATCTTACACTCTGTATGTCCGGTTCTGTAAGTAAATTAAAAAGTTCATTCAAAAAAGCTCTTGACATCATTGAGGATTTTAAATATCGTTCTGGACTGATTATAAATACAAAGAAAAGTCAAATCATTACAAATTGTGAAGACTCGTTAAGAGAAATATCAAATGACTTGGCCTATGTTAACTCAACAGATTTGCTTGGAGTGAGTGTTTCTACTTCAGCGAATGAATCCGATAAAATATATAAAAACAAAATCTTGGAGTCACTGAGAAAAAAGTCTTATTTTATAGAAACACTCCCCTTTCGCGATACGAGAAACTTATTGCTTGGAACCGCAACATCTTCCCAGAAATTTTCCATATATTAAAGCACATCCCATTCTCAGGAAACTTTTGCAAAGAAATATATAAACTTAGAGATAGCCTCATATGGGGAAGCTCTAGACCATATATTTCGCGAAAGAGACTCAACTCAAGTATCTGTTCTTGGGGTCTTGGATCCCTAAGTATCGAATTAATGTGGAAGTCATTGAATTTATCATGGTTGAGGCGATTTCTTTTAAGCAATGATTTTGGGCAGAGAGAATCAAAAACAAATTCCATGATGTTATAGGACGGCACTTTTGCGACATAATGTTTATGGGCCCCTCAGAGCTTTTAAAAACTCTTAAGCTGTGTGGCTCTCATTGGAAGAAAATGAGTAGGTCATGGGAATCAGTCATGGATAAGATTCTTCCTCTCCTTGGCGTAAATGAGCCATTAAATAAAAACAGTCGTTTTGATAGTGCCTCGGAATTTTTAGAAGAATGTCAAGCGACTTCAAAAGGTCAATTCATTCAAGATGAAAAGGTTCTTAAAAACTATATCCTATTCTTACGAGTTAAGAGATATTGCAAACCTTTATCGTTTGGAAAAAACATTGTCGGTCCGCACATTCCGTTTTATATAGCTATTGGTACTCTAACAAACCAAGCCATTCGGAGATCCCTTATAGACACGCGAAGTCTAGGCCCATCTGCGATAGTAAAAAGACGAAAAGAAAACCTAGGATGTGAAAAGTAAATGTAATTTTTAGATCCGATCATTATTATGCGAAATACATACACCGACTCAAGACAAAAATGGCTGAGGTACCGGCTAGCCACTTCATCGCTCTTCTTGAGTAAATCCAGGGCGTACCCAGAAGATCAGGTCTGTCATTGGTGTAAAGAAGTGAAGGAGACATCCTTCCACTTCTTTTACTTTTGTCAGAAAATCCTCCCAGTTATCCGTGCCGTGGAAGAAGAAATAGTAAGAGCTTATGGAACAACATTGGAACCGTCTGATTGGCAAATTTCTACCTCACCTCGATATGGGATTGCTTTCCACATAGAGCATATAATCTCCTCGGTGCAAGGGCTCTTCTATGCATGCAGGGTCAACGGAAGATGTATTCCAGCAGGGATACGAAAATACGTGGTTCAAAGCATAGAAACTCTTAGATCTGCAACAACATAGTCAATAAACAAGGCGGTTTTCTTTAAAAGTTGTATACAAAACACGATGTCACATAAATAATTATTTTTAAGAGTTGATACAGCTTTGCAGGCTTTTGGTTTTATTATTGTTATCTTTTAATAATGAATTTACCTGTTTCCCTATCAATCTTTTAATACCCACCCTCATTTGTATTATACCTTTTTTAACATATCACAAGTCATTGTAATTGAATGTATTTGAAAAATTGTTTGAAATATATATTGAATATTAAAAATAAAAAAAATTAAATCTACAGATCAGTACAAGCAACTATTCCTTAAAATTAAATATTTGTACATATGAACATGAAAAATATTATATTATAAATAATTCATAATATTTGTTGAAGGGGAAAATATCGTATTCATAAACTATAAGAAATAGAGTGATAGGGCCAGTACGTTAATGCGTATTTAAATCTCAATGTTGAGAGGACAGGTTCGAATCCCGAGAGGGGGAGGTCGATTTTGGTCAACCTCATTGATAAGATCCTAGGTTCGATAGAATAATTTTAATGATATAATGCTTATTTATATCCGGTCAAAGCTTGGAAACCTGTATTTTTTAGAATTTTTTTTTTAGGTCAATATTTAAAATTGTATAGAGTGACATTAAAATACATAAAATTTGATTAATTTTAAAAAATACGTAGAATTGCGTACAAAATAAATAAAGATTATAACTTGAAATGACCTAACTACATAAAAATATTAAGACCCAACTAAAAGTCAATGATATTCCATAAAAAATTTACAGGGGGTTATAAAAACGGCGATATTGATGGACTATCTCCTTTAGGTGAGCAACGACTCGAAGAAAGTACAATGTAGGACACCAAGTCGAAAGTAGTGTTCTACGATTCCAGCTTTACTCCAGATATTTTCAATTCAAGCGTGACAATTCGAGCAGCGGCAGCTATTTTAATTGGATGCTCGTTTTGCCTTGTCAGTGGTTCCTTCCTCGAGAACTTTTATTCAATAAGGATATTCACACTTGATAGTGTGAAATGAATAGCCTTCAAAGTAGAGTTACTCCTTTTTTGGAACGTCAAATATAATTATTCCTAACAATGCGTAAAAAACTAATTATAAATTCACCTAGAATGGTGGCGAAAGGACATTTTACAAAAGCATGTATGTATAATTAAAAATGTTCTCGCAATTAACACAAGGGTTAATAAAATACAGGCGGTCGCACAGGAAAGATAACTATCCTTGGAGGACAAACTAATAAAAAATATGGAACATTTTATGTAAATATCAATATCTTAATAATAAAGCCGATTGCTCTGAGGTAGACCTCTACCGGCTGATACCAGATTAAGTTTTGGTGTGGTGGGGCTTATCTAGGAGTAAAACCATAGATATAATGACATTATTGGATTCTTCAGAGGAATACGTTTTTGTCATTGAGATATAAAAATATAGAGAGCTTATTCCCTTCAATAGCAGAGAAACATCGTTCAGCTGTATTTTTGTGTCCAATAAAACAAAGTGATTTGTACCAAGTCATCGTAAGCTGATCATAGAGATAGATTATATCTCTATGGCCAGCTTACGATGACGTAGTACAAAATACTTTGTTTATATTGTACACAAAAATACAACTGAAGGGAATAAGCTTTCTATATATTTTTATCTCTATGGTTTTTGTGCCTATTATAAACTATTATTTCTATCTCTATGATCAGCTTACGATGAAATAGTACCAGGCTTGTGAACGGAACCCAAATTTAACGGCGTTCAGCTGAACGCACGTTCAATGAACGGAACGCAACTTTTTTTTGAACGCTGAACGTTGAACGCAAAAAAAGAGTTTTGCGTTCAGCGTTCAATTTTTCCAAACATTCCTTGGACTTTTTTTGGAGATTCTTTTATAAAAAAATGTCATTCTTTTTCTGAAAAAAACGCGATCACTTTTTTCGGAAATTCTTTTCTAAAAAAAACGTCGTCACTTTTTTCGGAAATTCTTTTCTAAAAAAACGTCATCATTTTTTCTGGAGATTGTTTTCTAATAAAAAACTTCGTCACTTTTTTAAATATTTGAACGTTGAACGCTAACGGAACGCTGAACGCAAGAACATTGAACGGAACGCTAATTTTTAACGCTGAACGGAACGCTCAATGCAAAAAAAGCTGAACGCTCACAAGCCTGCGTAGTACTAATTACTTTGTTTATATTGGACATAAAAATACAACTGAACGATGTTTCTCTGATATTGTATGGAATAAGCTCTCTATATCTTTATATCTCTATGAGTAAAACAAACAAACAAAATACAGACATCTGGTGAAAATTTGGAATTAAGAAGTAATTTTTCCAGTGCCATAAACTCCGAACAGCGAATCTTTAATCCTTCCAGACCAATCAACTTATGATTTTAGTTCCTTCAACCATCGGGTACAAGCACTCTGGCACTGCTACAATTTGTATATTTTATTTAATAGATATTTTGAAGTAAATTAGGGTTTTAGGTGTCCCCAATATTTAAATATTTTAAAAATAGCTCTCCTCCCTTAGTAGTGGAGATATTTATGTTAGCACCAGCGCAACAGTTACATTCCTAAATATTTGTTATGATATTTGACAAGCAAAATATGGGTTTTAAATATGTTTGGAGCAATTTTAACAAAAAAATATAATTCTCAAATATTATGCAACATTTTTTGATAGGCTTCTCGTTTTAGAAGTTTCGTAACTAAAATATTTGACAATAATTTTTTAAACAAAGAGATACGACATGGAAAAGGACTAAACTTATCAATTATTATAAAACATAGATACATTAAACTAACTTACAAAGGTCTCATTTATAACATTTTTTTAAATGGATCTCGATTTGGGAACGTTGACATATAATAAGTTAATATAAGAAATATATTTTTACTAGATTTTTCCTCTTGTAATTTCTAACCGAAAATAATATTTGTAGCCTACTTTGATTGTTACTAATCCAAGTAGCAACTTAGTTTTAGCGTTTTGTTTTGTATAGCAATTTTATTTATTGTGATAATTATTCCATTTAACGAACAAAAAATGATGAACAATAGACAAGTTATTTTAAATATATAACATATTTTATAGCTGATGTATGTCAACTTTTAGATTATGTAAATAAACTATTTAAACCAAGGCGAGTCAATATATTTAAAAATAGAGCTCTGTGATTCGGAGCTAAAAGTGTGGGTTCGCAAAAGTTTGATATTTGATATGTACCAAGAGCCGAGTTAGTTTTTTCACACTATCCTCCTCCGTTCATTTCACTTTATTTCTTCAGAAGTAGATTTTATCCATTATGAATTCCATGTGAACAAATAAACAATTCGGAAGCAATACATCAAAAACGGCTCAGAGGTGTGAGACTCGGAAACATCCGAGCCTTGGTTGAGGAGTCAGGGTTCGAAATCGAAGAGAATGGTTCACTGATCTTTAAAAAACGAAGAAAATAATCGCAAACTTGTTACAATACTATTATTATATAAAGTTATTGGAGGGGGGGGGGGTGTGAAATGATGCTTGTTGTGTTTCAGACCATTTGTTGGTAGCAAAGTTTACCTAACTATGACTCACAACATTTATAGCAAACTTTCCAAAATGGTAAGCGAGCTATATAGGAAATTATAATAGTGGTGTTATTGAGTTTTAAAAATACTTTTTCCTGAGAGTTTTCGATTTGAACGTGAAGGAATTCATCAAAAACTTCGCAGGATCCCCAATCTCATACATGTTAGCTTTGTAGTTGTTGTACTCAATTTTCAGTATTGTCTCCAGTTTGACGGAAAAACTGGTTAAATTTGGACATTTCAGTCTACGTTTTTCAATAAATGTTTATTACAACCTTGCTGTGGGCAACTGGATGAAGAAATGCCCAATGATATCTGTTCCCCTCTTCAATTTTGGGGGACTAATTCAATGGCTCCATCAACCTCCATTTTGGATTCCGGGTCAGTTATCCCCCCATATCGTTACATTTGACACTGATATGCATCTGTTCAAATGTGAAAAGGCTCCATCGAAAAGCATAATTCAGGATTGGTCGGATCACTTTGAGGAAAATGGGACTGTGGATAACCTTAATCAGTCAGTGAGAGCCGCTCAAGCCATTCGGAACGTCCCAAAAAGCCGTAACGGAAAATATGGGAAGCTTAGATACAGATATTTTAAAACCAACCTAAAATATTTTTGACACTGATAATTGAACCTCTGAAGTTTTTCTTCAGAAATTAATGTGTTTGTCTTAATTAAAGTGAAGTCATGTGGAAATTTATACATAGTAGACTGCATCAAGTTTGATTTCACAATAATCTGATTTCAACCTTTCCCGATTAACATAACTGAACCTGATTTTGAGGCTTATAGTTTGAGGCCATAGAGATAAAAATATATAGAGAGCTTCTATATATCTTCATCTGTATTTTTGTGTCCAATATAAACAAGTATTGATACTACGTCATTATAAGCTGATCATAGAGATAGAATCTATCTCTATGATCAGCTTACGATGACGTAGTAAATATTACTTTGTTTATTTTGAACACACAGAATACAGCTCAACGTTGTTTCTCTGCTATTGAAAGGAATCAGCTCTCTCTATCTTTATACCTCTATGTTTGAGGCTAATATTAATTTCACAGCTCTGATAATTATATGTCCCTTAAAAAGGAAAATATTTTTGTGTCTTTATCCTTAAATGTAAATATAAAAAATGCCTTGTCCAAATAAGATATAATAATAATCAATTATCGATTGACTAACCTTACAAATGATAAAAGAAATATTACTCAACAATCAAATAGGATGAGTTATAGTTGAAATATTAATTTTGAAATATATAATGTGTCTATATTTGGCTTCATAAATCGTAACAAATACATAGTTCTAAATAAAGCTAATGATTTTAATTTCAAGATTTGTAATGAAATTTTGCTTCGTGGAAGATTTGATTGATGACATAAATATGTCTAGATAACAAAGTCTTCATTAGAAAAAAAAAGTCAGATAAGTTATTCAAATCTCAAGTTACTATTAGCCATTCTTAAAGATCTCGAATATTAAAAAGGGACACAATTAGCATAAAAATACTTGCATTTACTCTTGCTATTTGATTGGCTTAGAATTTGACAGCTGGGAACAAAACCAGTATTAAGTCATATATTAAAGGGTGTTGATAAGCGTAGAGAACCCCTTTACAAAATTTGTGATCTGTTTTTTAGAAAAGAATAGAGAAAAAAAATGATCCTCACACGTGGACCCCCGGCCAGGCCTTCGTGGACCCCCAAGGGGTCCACTGGACCACTGTTGGGAACCAAGGCTACCTATATATCATCATGATTGATAATACAAAATAAAGATGGCACAGGTTCGACTCCAGAGAGGGAAGGTCAATTTTAATGAACCTCAGTTAACAGATTCTAGGTTCGGTTTTAAGGCAATACGGCCTATTCATATCTACATGGATCTATTTCCGTGAGAGTGCTAAATTTAATTATAATGATGATATTCTTATCTGTGAGTTGATATTAACACCTCAACAGCCACGAGTGAAGTTACTTGATTTGATAATAAGACCTACTTTTATATAATTCACGTTCCTTTACTTTCAAACAATCACGCTCTACACAATGCCCCAGTATGGTATCCTACAATATGTTCTACAGTATAAAAAGTATTCATTATTCTAAAAGGGCAAAGTATGTGACGAACCAACCAGTGTTATTCTTTTGGCCGATTGTTAAATAAGAAATTCGTTTTTTTGCGACACTCTCTTTCTTATCTGGCTATAAAAAATGACAAAATAAAGTATTTTACAGATTTACTTACTTTATTCAACATGCTTTTATAATATTATAGATAACATTTTTAAAAATTATTTCATATAGACATGCATTTTATTGTATCTTATTAAAAATCCTCCTCCTTTTACGACATTTTCATTAGTTACATTCCTTGGAAAGGGTTGATGCTTGAGGAGCGATCCCTCAGCTTGAACTTTCCCAGAGCTTGTTCGTTCAAGTCTGCTCTCTCCTCAGCCTCCTCAAGGCTCATTTGGACCTTTCGATATTTGGCCAAATTCAGAGCAGCGATTTCTTCAGCCTCCTCAATTTGCTTCTTGTAAGCCTTGATCTTATTTTGAAGCTTATCGACAAGCTCCTGCATGCGCTCGTGATTCTTTTGGTCCTCTTCATGTTGGAAGGAGAGCTCCTTGATTCGTCGCTCCACGCGCCGCTGATTCTTTTGGTTATCCACATGTCGACGCTGTTCTTCGTCCAGCTGACTCTCAAGCTCACGTATCTTCACCTCGAGTCTTTGAACGACTTTGCGGCCGCCCTTCATTGCCAGCTGTTCAGCCTCGTCCAACTTGACCTGCATGTCTTTGACCTGGAATTCCATGGCTCGACGATCTTTTTCCTTTAGTTGAGCAGTCTCTTGCTCAACGCGGAGTTCCTCAGCAAGACGAGCAGCGTCAATCATTGCCTTCTTAGCCTTCTCCTCGGACGCTCTCGTGTCACCGATCATTTCCTCCAAATCCGCCTACCAAAAATTAAATTATAATAGTTTTATGAAATAATATCTCATATTTTTTTAATACTTACATGCAATGTTTGCATTTCGCTTTCCAACTTTCTCTTAGAAGCTTGGAGGGATTGATTTTGGAGGGTAGCATCGGAGAGCTGATCCAATGTATCGCTCAATTCCTGCTCGGCAGTTCGCCTCTGTCTATCCCCGTGCTCCAGCTGTGTCTTGGATTCTTCTAACTCAGTCTGTATCGCATGGCATTTGCGTTCCGCTTGAATCAGGTGATCCCGGGTCTTGTCCCGATGAATTTGTTCATTCTCAAGGACCAACTGAGATTCCTTGATTTGGTTTTGATATTTCTTATTGTTCTTTGAGCTTCAGAGTTCGATTCGTTGGCGTGCTCAAGGGCAATGTCCAACTCATTGATATCAGCTTCGAGCTTCTTCTTCATTCGGAGGGCCTCTCCCTTAGCGCGACCCTCAGCTTCAAGTGTCTGCTGCATGCCGTCAAGTGCCTTCTGATGAGTTTTCTTAATGGCCTCAAACTCCTCTTCTTTTTCTTTAATTCGTCTCTCGATCTCCTGCTTGATCTGTGATAGCTCAAGTTGTTGTCGTAAGACCTTGTTTTCTTCTTGCTCCAATGCTGCCTCTGCTTCTTCGAGAGCAGATTGCATTTCCATCTTTTCCATTTCCAAACGTTTTCTCACTCGATCATTTCATGAATGTTTCTTCCTCCTTCACTAATTTGATCCATGATATCCTTGATCTCATTGCTAAGCGATTTGTTCTCTTTTTTGACCGAATCCAATTGTTGTTGAGTTTCTTCGTAAATTGTCTTCACTTTAAAGAGGTCCGTGGAAAACGTTCGGCACTCGATTTGTGTACGATCCAATTCAGCTTGAAGGGAATCGGTTTTATGCTTCCACTCCACAATGACCTTATCGAAGTTTTTGGCCTTCTTTTCCATCAAGTGGCATCGTTGAGCTGCAGAGTCAGCATTGGTAGACATTTCTTCAATTTGACATTGGAGATGAGATTTCTCTTTCTCAAGAGACATGGCCTTGTGGTTCTGAGTTTCAACCGTTGCAGTAGCCTCTCCCAGTCTGGCTTGAAGTTTCATTTTCGCTGCCTCTAATTCCTCAGCCTTTGCCAATCCTTCTTTCTCGTATCTTTGTCGCCAGAGCTGAACATCGGAGAGTGTCTTTGAAAGAGTTCGAAGAGCATTCTCTTTCGCTTGGCTCTCTTCTTCAACCTGTTCTCTCATGGTGTCTACCTCATGTTCAAGGTTTCTAAACTTCCCAAGAAGAAAGTTTCTTTCTTTGCTTTCATCATCTGCGATCCGCTTTTGTTCGTCCAATTGACTCATAAAATTGTTCTTCAGCTTTGAAAGAGTGTTATTGTTGTTGTCAATCTCCTCAATTTGCCTAAAAAGATCTGCATTCTCCATGATGATTTTCTTTTTTGCAGCTTCCAAATCACCCAGTGACATGTTGGCCTCCTCACATTTCTTGCTGATTTCATTATACTGTGAGGTTGCAATGCGGTTTTGCTTCTCAATAGAGGCCTTTTCATTATTCATAGTATCCAGAGCAGCTCGAATCTCATCAATTTGAAGTCGCTTGGAATGCTTATCTTTTTCGGCCTTCTGCTTCATTTTATTCAGTTGGTCTATTTGCTCAGACATTTCGGAAACTGCATCTAAGTGTTTCTTCTTGAGAGAGCTGAGAGTTGACTCGTGCTGAATTGTGGCTTCCTCCAAGTCACGTCGCAGCTTCACGATTTCAGCTTCTCTTTTCTTATTAAGTTCTATTTGAGCAGAAGTAGCTCCACTAGCCTCATCCAAGCGGTCTGCTAAGTCATCCAACTCTTTGACAATGTTACTCTTTTGCTTCTCGGACTTGGTTCTGGCTTGTCTCTCAGCCTCAAGCTCCTCTTCATTGGCCTCAATGCGGGATTGGAGTTCCTTGATCTGTTTGGTGAGCTTGGTAACTACATTTTGTTGATCTTCGAGGAAATTCTGTCGGGCGCCAATTTCTTTTTCTTTTTTGGAAATATGGATCTCAATATCTTTTTTGCCTCTCTCCAAATCACACACCGACTCCTGGCAAATCTTCAATTCGCTGTCAACCTTTCGCCTATTTTTGTCACATTCCATTCGGTTTTTCTTTTCTCTCTCAAGTGAATCCTCCATTTCATCCATGGTTTGCTCCAATTTACTCTTGATTTTATTCAAATGCTCTAACTTCTCTTCAGCAGAGCCCAGTTCTTCAGCAGATTTCGCATGTCCGTCTTGAATATACTTCTTTTCTTTGTTGAGTTTATTAATGAGTTCGTCCCTTTCGGCGATTTCGTCATTCAATTTTCGAATGACGTGATCTCTATTGCTCACCTCCATTTCAACTTTCTGTTTGGTTAATTCCAAGTCGTCAATATCCTTTCGGAAGTTACTCAAGTCCGCTTCAAGTTTTCGTCTCTTAGCTTCCATGTCCTTTCGTTCTTGCTCTTTCTTCATGAGAGTTCGTTGATTTTCATTGAGCTCTCCCTCTACTTCACTCTTTTTAGAGTTAGCAACTGCCAATTGCTCTTGATATCTACTTAAATCTCCCTGGGATTCAGAAATGGTTTTCATAAGATCCTTTTGTTCTTGTGACATTTCCATATTTTCGCGGTTGTATTTATCTCTAAGGGTAACTTCCTTATCATAGGCTGAGCAAGCGACAGCAGCCTCAGCTTCCAAGCCGCGATTTCATCTTCAATGCTAGTTTGTCCGATGAAACGCTTGGTGTGGTTGATAAGATAGTACCATTGCCAGTCTCTAAAGAACATGTACTTTCTGAAGTTACGTTGAATAACGGGAATCATGTCCTTTTTGAACATTTCTTTCTTGTAGGCTTTTCGACCTGTATAGCCTCTGCAGATAGCTTGAACTCGAGATAAAATATTTTTGATCTTCACATCCCGAATTTCCTCCAATGCACCAATGGATCCGGCTCTAAAGAAAACTTTAGTATGTCCTAACCTCCATCTATCATCCATTGACTCATGTTCCTCAAGGATGGCCTTCGCTCCGGCCTTGTAGTCCTTTCCGGCGTCATACATTTTCTTAGGATTCAAAATGACGTATCTATGTTTGAAATCTGCGTAGACTGTTCGATTGGGAAAGCCTCGCCTACAAATTCTGATACCTTCCAACACACCATTACAAGTGAGCTGATGCAAAACGAGGCGTGAGTCGATTAGTCCAGGCTGTTTGATCGTGTTAGGCACAATGCAACGGATAAAATGGGGATCAGTGCAGTTCAAAGTTGTAAGGAGTTGATCTAGCTGATTTCTAAAGGCGGAGGATACAGTTTTAAAGGTTTTATCCTTACCCTTTTTCCCCTTTTCTTTCTTTGATGTGTCTTCTTCGGGTTGGCCGGGATGATCTCTGAACAGATAGACGATTAGTTCATTTGTAGACTTTTTCATTTGATCCACAACAGTGTCATTAAGGGGATCCTTGTTCTTATCCAGCCAGTTAGTCAAGTTGTAGTTTACTATACCAGCATAATGAGCGATGGCAAAATGGGCATTCTTATCCTTACTTCCAGGCTGCTTCTTCAAAAAGACGGCTGACTTCCCAAGAAGATTCTCCTTCAGCTTGTCCTCAAATGTTTTATCAGAGGCTTTGGGGAAAAGAGTTTCTTCCTCCAGAATGGCCATGAGACCCATTGGCTTTTCCATCAATTGAATGGTTGCTTCCAAGTCCATTCCAAAATCTACCATCTCCCATTCAATGCCCTCAGTAACATATTCTTCCTGTTCGAGGACAAACATATGATGATTGAAAAACTGTTGAAGCTTCTCATTACAGAAGTTGATACAAATTTGTTCGAAGGTATTATACTCGAAAATCTCGAAGCCTGCAATATCCAAGACACCGATAAAGTTAACTTTTTTCATGGTGGGATCAATCAAAGTTCTGTTACAGAGATCCACAAGCCACATAAAGAGTCGGTTATACATGGATCTAGCAAGTGCAGCAATGGAGTTGAGGCACTGGTTAGCATTTTGTCCCTTATACACCCACTCCGTTCCGACCTTGATCTTTGGTCGGATAAAGTTTCCGTAGAAGAGATTGAAGTTCTCAATGCCGCAAAGCTTGCAGACCTTTTCGCCAGGCTTCACATCATCCGGCTCGCAACCTTCCTCTCGACCCTTTTGCTTAAATGTCATCTCACCGAGGTGAAGAATTGAGGCAGTCAGCATGAAGGCATTTTGCTTCTCTTGAAGGGAGAAGCCAAGAGTATCGAAGGCAGCATCAGTGAACTCCAACTCTTCAGCATCATCAATGGAATCAACCTTTATCTTTCCTTGAGAGGGAAAGAAGTAGTCGTAAATGTCGTCAGACAAAAGACACATTTCCTTGAGTCCATCCACGGGACCATCCTCAAATAGCTGGTAAAAGATGTGATAGCCGCGCTCATTGTCCTGTTGATAGGTCACGCGAGACTTCTCCAGGAGATACACGTCAATGAAGCCACCAGCTAATTTTCCCAGTTGATTGAAGTAAATTCGAATAAATTTTCCCTACGAAAAACAGCAAATCATAAACCTCATTCCAATTTAGTTATAGGGTTACTACTCACGAAACGGGAAGAATTGTCATTACGGATGGTTTTGGCATTTCCATAAGACTCAAGGATAGGATTGGTTTGTACGATTCGATCCTCCAAATTGGCCTTTTTCTCACCCTCAGGCTGCTTTGTATTGGCTCCAAGGATGGCAAAGTAGGTGATGACCTTCTTGGTGTTCTCCGTCTTTCCTGCACCAGACTCTCCACTGAAGAAGGGAAAAGGGAATGATAGTACAGCTTTTATCTAAGGATTTGTGGTAATATACGTACGTGATCAACATAGATTGATCCTGATTGTTGGTCATCATTTGTTGGTAGGCTCCATCAGAAGACGCGAACAAATGAGGGGGACCTCATTGCGTCGCTTGCCGATATACATCTTAACCACCGTGTTGGTGTAGATGGGGTATCGAACATAGGGATTGATCACGATACAGAAGAGACCCGAGTAAGTCTAGAATATAATTAGAAGAGAAAATGTTAACTTATAAAGCCAAAATGAAAAATTGATTTTATTCCTTAGTAAAAAACATTTCCTTATTATAATACATATAATTAATTTTGATTTTTACATTTGAAAACTCATGAAACTTGAAATTTATATATCTAAAATTACTCGATAATTGATTCCTTCATTTTTTTATTCCACGATGAACATGCACACAAAGATTTCAAACCTTAGGTTGTGAACTATATTGATCTTAAAATACTTTTTTCACTGCTTTAAGAATATAAAATTATGGACACTCTAAAAAAGCTAAAGCATTTCTACCGATTCCTTACAAAAGCAACAATACCAATGTATATCGGGTTTTTAAATGTGTTTAAATATATAGTTGGCCATAGTGATTGTAAGAAGTATTTCATTTTTTATATTAAAAATATTCTCCTATAAAATAATTCTTGAGCGTTTTAGGGATTGCTTACAAAAGTAGTATAGCTTGTTAGCACAATGTTATTCGTGTTACATAACAATGGAGCCACGTTTTATATGAAAAAGGTTATTTAAAACTTAATGCAGTTCGTGTACACTCATATTTAACATTTTGAGCTCTTCCACTACTGAAGGAACGTACACAAAAATGATTTCTTTTATTTGGAATTATATTTACAAAATAACAGTTGTCATAAATAAAATTGTAGGACTAAATATATTTTCGAGTATCATGATTAAGAATGAAAATCTGGAGCTAAGCCTTGGTGCTTACAGATTCTGTGACTGTTTTTGGCCGTGAAAAAGAGAGAGGGGTAAAGAGAGGGATAGAAGGAAAGAGAGGGAGAAAGAAAAAATGAGAGAGAAACTTTCTTCCTCTTTCTCTCTCTTTCGCCCTCTCTCTTTCCTTCTAACCCTCTCTTTACTCTCTCTCTCTTTTTCACGGCCAAAACAGTCATAGAATCTGTAAGCACCCAGGCTAAGCTCCAAATTTCCATTCCTAATTATGATATTTGGAAAAAGGGATATATATTAATACAATATGGGCTTCTTTCGATTATGTAACAATGCAGTCAAAACTTATATTGGTGTAGGTTCGATGGATTAAATTTAATGTAGCAATGTTTTCTCATATCTACTCAGATGAGTTACTCTCGAACCAAATAGGGGAAAAATGATCACATTTAGATCACGTGAAATACACTCCATACTTACATAGATCAACTTGGCGATGTACCGTGTCTTCAAATTCCATAGGACGGAAGCGTCGTTCAGATACGTCAGATTGGATACATCCTCGGCCTTCTCCATTTTGGGAGGATTCACTTGCTGAAGCTCCGTAGACTTGAAGGTTTGGTCTCCCATCCCACTTTGACTGTGGCCTTTTCACCCTCCACTTCCTGAATAAGACCCTCATCATAGCTTCCATCGTCCTTGTTGGGAACCCAAACAGACTTCTTGGTGTCGTAGGGCTTCAAGGAGTCCTCCTTCTTCATTTCGAAGGAAACGAAGAGAAAGGGAGTCGCATCTTTGGGAAGAGGAAAAAATATCATAGAGTTAATTTTATTGGTGGCTACCGCGAATGATAGCATAAATACACGAATATAAGAGAAAAAAGATTAAGGACAAAAGGCCTCGAAAAAGACCCTGGAAAAGGCAATCTTTAAAAAAATCCAAAGGAAAAAATAGCCAAGAACGAAAATGATGACAAGAAGAAAAAAAGATACATGGATTAATAAGTATTTGAGTTGAATCCAATAAAATATATTTTAAATAATATTTTCCCTTCATAAGCACTGTCCTTATTGAATAAAAATAATACATCAGATAATGTAAAAATATTATAAGAAAATAAATTTGTCTTGAAAATGCATGAATAAACATTTAAGTTTATAATTAATTTCAATAATATTATGTACTAGCGTATGTTACCCGGCGCTGCCCGGGATTTTCCAACTTGACAATAGTCTGGAATGAAAAAAAATCACACGAATAATTTCAGTGAAATCATTGCATGTGACTTTTCATATTAAACCAGTTCCTTAAAAGTTGTCATTGAGTCTTCATTGCCATTTTTTCCGTTTTGTATTCCTTAAGGCTGGGTATTTTAAACATCGTAAAAAGAAGAAATCACGCGAATAATTTCAGTGATGTCATCGCATGTGACTTTTCATATTAAAGCAGTTCCTTCAACAGTTGTCATTGTGTCTTCATTGCCATTTTTTCCGTTTTATGTTCCTTAAGGCTGGGTATTAAATATCATAAAAAGAAGTTATTTTTAAGCCATTTGATAGAGTGCTAATGTTATTTTCTAATGAAAAGTAGTTCCTTAAAAAGTCGTCATTTCATCGTCATTGCCATTTTTTCCGTTTTGCATTCCTTAAGGCTGGGTATTGACATCACTCTCCATCTTTAGGCATTATTAAAATTCGATTAGGACGATGTTGCAATATAAAAAATGTTGTTATTTTCCACAAAAGTGAAATTTGGGGGACATACAGGGACAGAAAAAATATATTTTTAAGTAATCATGTAGAAAACGAATTTTCCGGAAACATTCAATAAAACAAAAACACGTCTTATTACCTCATACTCATCCACAGAAATTTGGAAAAAATCTAACTTGGCAATTTTTGAAAAATGACAAAAAACGTTTTGGCGAATAAAATAAGCATGGCGATGACGAATTTTCCGGGAGTTGTCAACCCCACTAAAACACTCCCTAAGCTCTCAAAACTATTCACAGAAAATTTCGTCAAGATCTAATGAACCGTTCAGGAGATACAGGGAAACGAACGAACGAACAAACGAACGAACGAACGGAATTCTTTTTTTATTAGTATAGATTATTCATATTGAAGAAGTAAGTTGAAAAACTTGTTTGCATTTCATAGATAATTATTTTCCTATACATGTATTTTGACTAGGGTTTTTCGTATGCCATATTCCTTTTCTATTTTGACCATTTTTACAGGATATTTTTTCTTGGGCGTTATTTCCTAGACCGTTTATTTAGACCACTCGCTAAAGGATAATTATCGCTTAGATTAAAACTGTTCCGCTCAACCGAGGTGAGAAGGGATATATTCAGGATTACTCGTGTATCTTGATCCGTATACTCATGCTATAGTCTACATTTGAGCCAATTCAACTAGATATTGGTTTTAGAATAATTGAATTCAGTACATTATAACCTTCACTCGGTCAAAGCATCCAATGAAAGTTATTTTTTACATTTGTCTTGTGTATATGCATTTATGTATTTTAATATAAGCAGCTAAAGCTGTGGTTATAGAACTTCTTTCTTGGGTTTACCCGTTACTTTCTGGCGTAGTTAGGGGGCATACCTTCGCATCAGCTGTCCCCCACACAAACTATTTATCGTTTGTCGCCAAGTTTTTAAAAATATGATTGTCTATCACTTTCTTCTAGTCCCCCAAAATCAGAAATTGAAGGCTATGTCGCTATTCAGTGGATATAAAATCTGGGACATAATTGTTTTTTTTTTTGAAAAATTAAGATTTTGATAAAAATATATCGCTACCGAATAACATAAATAATGCAATCTGTAACAGTATTAGAAAGTTTGTTAAGTTACTTGTACCGGTATAATAAATATACAGCGGTAGTGCCGATCTACCAAAATATGAATCGTTAGTTACAGCTCCGATAAGTAGCATTACAAATAGTAGTGACCACTCCGGAGGAAGAATTATTCCATTGGCTAATAATGTTTACCTGGATCCGGAGTTTTCGATCCTCCTGCTTTGACATGGCCAGGCATGTTGAGGTTATTTAGTTCCGTGATATACAAGAAGCAAGTGCCTAAGTAATTAGAAACTGACAATAATATCATCCCCTGGGTTTCCTTTTTATAGGGAGCAAATCAACTTTCCTGAGCTTTTTCAGCGCAAAAAAACGCTTCGTCAGCATTTAAGTATATTCAATTTTGTGTAGCTTTCAATTCTAAAATGAGACCTGTATCTTATATTTTTCTTTTTACTTAAAGGAATTTTATATATATATATAATATTCATTATATATATATATATACAGAAAAAAATATTTAAAAAGATAGTATAGGTCCAAATATTTTTAGCTTCGTCATTTTTTATAAATTTCGAGTCCTAGGTTCTATAGAGGGCCTTTAAATGAGACGAAGATAATTGCTATTGTCAATTTAAAAATCTAGTAATATTTCAAAATCAAAAATAATTCAGTTCACCTCATAAAACCCACAATGTCACTAAATATCATTCAACTAATTAACGTTAATTTATAATCTCCAAAAACATTTTTTATATATTCAACAAATAAGTACGAATTTTGTCATCCATGAAATATATTATCCAATAATATGGTAAACGAGCATATATTTTTTTTTCTTGACCAAATTTTTATTGAATACACCAACATACATCTATGTTATACAAGGTATGTCTATATTTTCAAAAGAGCCGTCTTTTCGCTTACCAGTGTAACCTCATTTAATACCATGGACAAGTAGGAAGAATAGCAATACTATGTATTTTTGATGATGTGTTAATAATAAGAATCATGACGTATCATTAACCTTGAAAACAGGGAATAAGTATATCTTGTATTCTATATATCTTGAAATACACTATGTTATTTTATACGCCAACTATATTGGACAAAAGACATTGAAAAGGACATAGATAGACTTAATGTGACGAGGCTTATGAATACTAATAGTATGCTCACATACTAAAAAAAGTAGTGGCTTCTCTTATATAACATTGTATCATCTTAAAACATTAGTCAGACTCGTAAATGGCAATTGTAATGCTCCGAAGCTATTGGCAACTAAATTACAAAGTCTAAATATAAGGTATCTCAATCAGCTCTAAAAGAAATGACCAGAGGTCTCATTTTCTACTTTGCAAATAACTTTTATCAGAACTTAGAAACGATTGTTTTTGATGTTATTTTAATATTTGTTGGACGAGGAGAGCACAAATATCCGGTTACATTATTTTCGATACTTTTTGCCTCATCCTTGTCGGTACTTTATTTCCAAATCACCCAAATTATTTAGAAGATAGGTATTGTCTTATATAACTTACAGTTCGATATTTGAAGAACTTGAATGATAATGTAGGTTTGATTTCGGACTACCAACCCCCAGACTAGCACCCCCGACAATCACCCCCCGTTACTTTTATTTCTTATCTCTCAAAGTCCACTTATGAATTAACTATGTTTTTTGCATTAGTATTTGAAAACTATGTTCCTAATATCGGTCATATACAACATATGGCCAATATTAGGAACATAGGTTTCAAACACTAATGCAATGTTGTCATAAAGAATATATAGTTAACTTAATAAATGGACTTTAAGAGATAATAAACATTAGAAATGGGGGGGGGGGGGGTAAAAGCCCGGGGATGATTGTTGTGGGGGGGGGAGGTGCTACTCCGGGGGGTGATTGTATTGGGGGTGGTAGTCCTAGACTCACATTTTAGGAGCACTTTAATAGTAAATATACAATGTATAGATAATGTATACATGTTTGTATAATGAAATAATCAATGCCTAAATTAGAACATGTTTTATATAAATCGAATATACGTTTTTATATCAATGATGTCGAAAAATGAGTAGAACCTTCAGGTAATGATTAGCAATTTATATTTTACAAATATAATTTCTTCTTTGGGCCATATTTTCATTGATCGTTTTTTCCTACACCATTTATCCCTAATATTATTTATTACTATTATAATAGGTGTTTTAAAAAGAAATCCATTATTATTGCATAAAATTGAAGGTTTTATTTAGCATAGTTAGAATGATCCGATTTAGGTCAAATGTGCACTGTTTTTGTTCGATAACTTGTTGCCATTTTGAAGGTAATTTCATAATGCCTCTCTCATAGAAACCCTCGTCCCTATTGGCAAAAAAGTGGGACAGTCGATTTTCACAAGCTTCTCTTGAGGCGAATTTTTCACTGGCAAAATCATTCGCCACAGACAGGAACAGGTAGTAATCACTTGGTGCCAGGTCCAGACTATAATGTGGATGCTCGCGGAGCTTGTGACGAGTCACTAACGATGTGTGTTATCTGGCGTTGTAAAATATGGCGTATTTTCTCCTTGCTGATGTCCATCTTTGACGCGTGCTCAAACAATACTGAATCAAGCAAGCATAAAACTGGCTGAGAAGTCTTTTTAGTACAAAATATTTCCACTTTCCAACGCCATCTAGTGTAACCCGATCGCAATTATACAACGCAAAATACAGATTACTAAAGCCATCTATTGGAAAAATAATATATTTCTTCTTGCTACACCTTATACAGCTGTTTTTAAGAAAACATTGAATAGTCTTATAATGTATTCATTGATTGGATATAATTAAAGAATCCAAGTTAAATGGATTTTTGTGAAAATGTGTTACAATCACTATAATATAGTTTGTGAAATTCTCCTTCGTTTGTATTAGTAAAATATTTCGATTAGTTGAATACAAGCTCCGATAACTCCTAATTATATATTATAATTGATAATTGCTAAGGAATGAATCTCTCATGGATATGAAAAAAGGGACAATTTTTGAGGGATCATATCGGAATGTGGAATGGAACCCTATAACAAATAAGTCCAATAGAAAGAAAAGCATTATAACATACCGAAATAAAAATGACATTCATGGGTAGTAAAAAAGGTGTGCAACTGGTCTGAAAATGCTTCTAAATATTTGGCCGTCATTTTTATGAAGTAAAAAACTTAAAAATGCGTTTTCTCATTTTCACTATTTTCATTAAGAATTGTTTTCTTGCTCAGCCACCTTATTATATATTATCATTACAATTATAAATATCCAGTCATTCTACTTATATAATATTTCATTAATTAAGAAGACTTTGTTGTTGTCAACCATTTTATTTTACAAATTTTTTGGTTGTACATGATGAAACGTGTATATATCATATTTCATAGGTGCCATTATTTTTTCAACTAAAAAGATCTTCCTAATGTCAGCATGATGTCCCGTCTATACCATCAATAAAAAAAGTAAAAAAAGTAGTGGAGACCTGTTTCTAATAATAATAATAAAAAGAACAATATATTTGTTCATATTTATGTAGTTTGAAAAGCTACATGAAGGATGATGGAATGGAGCATATTTCTTCTCTTTATATTTAGTTTCATAAATGGAACTTCCAGCGCTCATCGACCAAATGTAATTGTCCTTCTAGCTGATGACTTGGCAAGAGGTTCTTTATCTTCATACGGGAACAAAGAAGAAAAAACACCGAACATTGACAGGTAAAAATATGCGCAGGAATCATAATGAAATTAGAAATAAGGAACAATCCTATTTTAATAAATATTTTTTGTGACATTATGTGGATTAAATATGACTTTGTATTTCAGGTTATTCCGAGAGGGTGCTAGATTCGATCACTTATTAAGCCCTGCTGCACTTTGTACTCCAAGTCGATCTGCTTTCCTTACTGGAAAACATGCTCATCGCTTAGGTAAGTGGATATTTTGATGCTTTAATATATATAGCAATAATCAGGGTCTCACTTCCGAGGGATATGACGAAAAAAAACCGTTGAATGTTTGTTAATTTCTAAGGATCGTCTTAATAATTGTTTTTTTTTTGTTATTTGGCATTTATTTTACTTTATTTATAACATATTTTTCATATCAAAAAATAATTATAAGGATAAGATAAAACCGATCCAAGTCAAAAGTAATGGAAGATAAAAAATATTTTCGTTGTGATTTTTATTTCGTTTAAATGGTTTTTGCAATATAGTTGGATTGAATTGCATCTTTCAGAATATTAATAAACATAAGCAGGTTCGAATCCCGAGAGGGGATGGTCATTTTGGTCTACCGCATTGATAAGATCCTAGGTTCGATAGACTAATTTTAATGCTATAATGCTTACTTATATCCTGTCGGATGCAATTCTATCGAACCATATAGACACAAAAAAAATACTAATAGCATAACAATTACTCAATTGAACCTAGGATCTGTTAAATGAGATTGATTATATCTAAATTATTGGGAGGCGAATCTGTACCTTCAATATTGAGAGTTGAGACGTTTATTCAATATATATATATATATATATATATATATATATATATATATATATATATATATATATATATATATATATATATATATATAGCATTAAGATCATCTTATGAAAGTTTGAACAAAATCGAATAAACGTTAAGTGTCGTCTCAATGGACAAAAAAGTTATGTTGTAACTTTTTTCGCCATTCAATCGCCTCCCCTGACTTAATATGGATTATGCTTCAAAATGATTGTTTGCAAAATGTGGGTAGGATCTGTAGCAGAGTCCTTCTCTCTGACCCTTTATGAATCTTTAATATATGTACATTATTATATTTAATTAAAATTTGTTAAATAAGAATTAATATTTGTAAAAGAGGTATAAAAGATTTCCTCTAATGAAATAAAAAACAGTTTCGACTAGATAACCAAGGTGTTAGACCTTCAATACCTTTTGGTTACAAATCTCTACAATTCCAATTAGTTATTAGTTTTTATATACAATTCAAAATATGTGAGTAATTAAATTTTGATTTGTCATTTTTAGGAAAATAATCCAAAATGACAATTTCAAAACTTTATATATTTTATTTATTTATCCTGATTTGTTGGCACAATTTATAGGCCAATGTATTCGTATGAGCAAAACACTCCAATTATGTATGACAATCTTGTTGATGGTGGTGAATAATTTAATATAGCATTGAAATATAAATATATCATTGACAATGATAATAGTTATATAAATTTATTAGCGGATGCTACACGCTGTTGTTTATTATTCGTAGGAATGCCCACTTTGACCTCATGTTAGTACCTCAAACTTGTTCATAGAAAAGTCATAACTAGCTTTATATAACTAAATCTTATGGGGATACAGAAGACCTAAACAACGAATAAACAGATCTATTTATTCGTTTCCCTGCTCGATTCATGTTTATTTTACGCGGGGAAAAACGTTTTCTATGATTTCTTGATAATGGTGCGTTAGATTTGGACAACATTTTATGTGGAGGATTTTGGGTTGATAAGAATATTTTTGAGTGAATGGTGATTCCCGGAAAATATATATATTGATAAAAATCTTTATTTGTTTATTAGATCCTTTGTATCATCCAAACATTGAGTTATATGTAAATCAACATTTCTATGAATGGGTTTGAGAGGCCAAGGAAATATTAGGTCAAAATATCATAAGCAATCTACTTGTAGTTTATAAGATATGAGAGTAATATAGTTGACTTATTTATTCTTCTTTTACTAGGACTCGGTGAAGGAATTCATGGAGCTCCCGTAATCGTATATGCGGCCTCCAAAGTTGGACTCCCTTCCAATGAAAGCACATGGGCCAATATTGCTCAAAGCAAAGGCTACGCAACAAAGGCTATAGGTACTTAATATCAAAATAATGCAGGCTTATGGACGTTCGCAACCTTAGCGTTCGTCCGTTTGATTTTTAAAAAAATCCATTCACTGGATATTTAAAGACGTTAATTTCTACCAATTCTTCAAATCTTAATAGTGGGCTTTCGTGTATAATATGTACAATTTTTCTAAAATCGTAAAAAACGATTTTTGAATTCCTGTTTGCAATTTTAGTAAATAAGGATCTATGTATATCCTGTATCCAACAGGATACTATTTATCAACATTACTATCGACCGATACGACAAACAATTATCTTATTAGTTTAAAAATAAGAATATTTGATATAAGCTTTAAATTATGAAATATTCTATTTTGCCCATTTTTTATCAAAAAGCCTGGGTTTGATTAAAAACCAAACCGGATTGGTTTCAAAACCCCTGTTTTTAACAACCCTGGTATCAACATCCAAAAATAGAATTCCTTTCGTAACTTAAGCGTTCTTCTGTATTTTTGACTAAATTTCCTTTTTTGGATTAAAAATAGTGCATATTAAATATAAAACCCATTTTTATAAAATTATATCGATTATGCAAATTGAGTCATATATTAGAAAAATATTTATTATGTTTTAAAAGATGAGTTTATTTCTTAGCAATTGCTTATTTTTTTAAACTTGCAAATACCTCAGTAACAGTAAGCATTGTGCCAATGATAAGGCTTGATTTGGATTCAGCGCTTAAAAATCTAAGAGATATTTTATGCAGTTTCCTTTCAAATAATTTTTCGAATTATTTGTATCCAATAAGATACTGAGAGACCCGATTGGTATTCGGCTCAACAAAATTCTGGTACTTCTAGGGTTAAGTTGTAAAATATTGATTTCATTGATAATGTTTGATATAAATTAGTCGACAAATCTTGATATACAATTATTCATCCTTTTTACGTAAAAAGTTTTAAATAAATAATCATTCCTATTGTAAAGTATGAAAAAAAAACATATTGTAAATTGAACGGACGAACGGCAACAAAAAAATACGTTCATGCGTTCATTATTAAGCCGTTCAGGCGTTCGATTTTGAACCTGCGTTTGCAATTGGCGTTCGTTTTTTCCGTTCAATCCACAATCCTGAAATAATGCATGCATAGATGATTAACAATTACTTTTTTGTCGTTTAAGTGAATACACAGATTCAAGCTATTTCTCATAGACTATATTTTTGTTTTTATAAATGCTAGGACTCAAATTAAAACAATCAATATTCCATAGCCTTAAACTGTAGCCTAAGTTTTTTAGCTTTTAACACGAAATGCATGTAATTATCAAAGCAGTTTTTTTCTAGGATATATAGTTTAACGCTACCTTTATTCATATTTTTAGCGAGTAAAGGTCTTTATACTTCCACTAAAAAAATACATCTTAACTTTGTTAACTGTATTGACTTGGTTAAGAAAATCTGGGACAACCGAGTGACATTCAGTAGATCGGTACTACCGGCCCTAGATTACCAATATTTTTATTCTCGTCTTTTTTTAGGCATATTTGGTTCAATAGAATTGCATCCGACTAAATAAGCATTGTAGCAATAAAATTAGTCATACGAACCAAGGATTTTATCAATGAGGTTAACTAAAAGTCTCGGGAATTGAACCTCAATATTGAAAGTTGAGCACACCGTAACACACTGAGCTATCGCACTAAGTGCTGTTATTAAGTAATTTAAATACTTATCGATTAGAAAGACAACATAAAGGTTTTTTTAATATTTGATTTTGTCGCAAAATGTATCACCATTGAAAAATAAATCAATTTATTTTATTTTTTTAAAGGGAAATGGCATGTCGGTATGGATGAGAGTGTATGGGGTGATCAGAAGCATGGTCCTTTAACCCACGGATTCGATTCATTCTATGGCTTGCCCTTCACGGTTGTCCAAGGATCGAAGGAGACCAAGTGTTTTGGACTCTAACACGCACTTCCTCCAAAGTCCTAGTATCTCTAGTTGCCCTTTCATTCACAATGAAACGAAAATATATTCCCATATCCCTTCTTGTTATATCCTTTCCACTTTGGATATTAACGAACATTTCAATATATTTTCATCTACGAATTGGTTAGTTCATTCAAGGCTTATAAACGTGACTTAAAATGGAAGACCGTATAAATAAATGATCTTTTGGCCATGAATATATATATATATATATATATATATATATATATATATATATATATATATATATATATATATATATATATAATGTTCTATTGAAGAAGAAAAACAACTTATCATTCCTTTCCCATTCTTAATACACGGCTTATTAACAGAATACAAAAAAGACCTTCATAAAACCACATTGAATTAAGTAAACATAGAATTTATATTTTTGTTAATCATAAAACAATTTTTTTAGTCCAAGTTCGAAAAGAAAAAACAAAAGAAAGTAAAACGTTTTTCATGAAGGATGAGCTGAGCAATTATTTTTATTCTTCGTTTCCAATATCTATGCCGTGTATAAACCCCAAAATGAAACGTTCTTCCGTCTATATATAACGAACGCTGCATCTAACACATAACATTGACTGATCGAAACAAAAAAAAATGCTTAAATGGCTTGTCTAATCTCATATTTCAATTAAACTTTGTCAGAATAAGAATATTTTTTCAGGTGGCAAAGAAGTTTATGGCTAGAGAGGTATTTTAATAGCTACCTCGTGGATAACACAACTGTTGTGGAGCGCCCTATACAGTTACGAACCCTTGCTCAACGCCTCACCAGAGAATCAATCAAATTCATCCATCAGAATGCGAACGCCCAACCATTTCTTCTCTATCATGCCTTCCATAATCTTCACGAGTAAAGTAGTTTATCTTTTTGGATTTTTAGAACAAATACAATTTAATTTTTGATTAAATAGTTATGCTATGGATTAGTAAAATATATTTTTTAAGATAAAAAACTTCATACGGTATCATCGGGTAGAACTCAAACAATGAAGTGTGATATTTATTATATTTAAATAATTTGCATTTATAATTTTAAAAAAAACCACCAATATCAAGATCCTAGGTTCGATGGACTAATTTTAATGCTATAATGCTTATTTATATCCTGTTGGATGCAATTCTATCGAACCATATAGGCAACAAAAAAATACCAAAACAGCTGCAGATTATGAGTAGTTATTTGCAATGCTAATTTAATGTATAATCTATACTAATAAAAAAATCCGTTCGTTCGTTTGTTCGTTCGTTCGTTCGTTTCCCTGTATCTTCCGAATGGTTCATTAGATCCTGACAAAATTTTCAGTAACTAGTTTTGAGAGCTCAGGGAGTGTTTTAGCGGGGTTGTTAACTCGCAAAAAATTCATCATCGACATGCTTATTTTATTCGCCAAAACATTTTTTGACGATTTTTTAGTATTGGCAAGTTAGATTTCGACCAAATTTTCTGTGGATGAGTATAAGGTAGTACGACGTGTTTTTCATTTTTTGGGTGTTAACCGGAAAATTCGTTTTCTACATGATTACTTAAAAAGAAGTTTTTTTCTATCCCTGTCTTTCACCCCAAATTTAGGTTTGTTGAAAATAACTACTTTTTTTAAATGTAACATGGCGCTATTAAAATTTTAATAATGCCAAGAGATGGAGAGTGATGTTAATATCCAACCTTAAGGAATAGAAAATGGAAAAAATGGCAATGACGACTTTTTAAGGAACTACTTTTCATAAGAAAATAACATAGGCACTCTATGAAATGACTTAAAAATAACTTCTTTTTGTGGAGTTTAAATAACCAGCCTTAAGGAACCAAAAAACGGAAAAAATGGCAATGAAGACCCAATGATAACTTTTTAAGAAAATGACTGTAAAATGAAAAGTCACATGCGATGACATCACTGAAATTATTCGTGTTATTTTTTTCTTTTTACGATGCTTAAATACTCAGCCGTAAGGAATACAAAATGGAAAAAATGGCAATGAATACCAATGTCAACTTTTTAAGGAACCGATTTTAATATGAAAAGTCACATGCGATGACATCACTAAAATTATTCGTGTGATTTTTTCTTTGTGCGATGTTTAAATACCCAGCCGTAAGGATATAAAACGGAAAAAATGGCAATGAATACACAATGACAACTGTTGAAGGAACTGATTTAAATATGAAAAGTCACATGCGATGACATCACTGAAATTATTCGTGTGATTTCTTCTTTTTACGATGTTTAAATACCCAGCCTTATGGAATACAAAACGGAAAAAATGGCAATGAAGACTCAATGACAACTCTTTAAGGAACTGGTTTTAATATGAAAAGTCACATGCAATGATTTCACTGAAATTATTCGTGTGATTTTTTTTTCATTCCAGACTATTATCAATTTGGAAAATCCGGGCAGCGCCGGTTAACATTCGCTTGTAAATTAATATTTATTAAATATTTTTATGCTTTTTACCAAATAATATGAAAAATAAAAATCACACTTATTTACAAAAAAAATAAACTACTACAGGATAAAAATAATATTCTGGAGCAATTGTAATACATAATTTAGAATATAATGTAAATTAATATCTTTAGTTTTTACAATAGGAGAGTTTCGAAAAGTAGTAAACATTTGCAAAGCCTTACAATACTTTAGTGGAACTAAAAAAAATTATTCATATATTTTGGTGATATCAAATTACATATACTGTCACCATTTTTTAATGATATTCATACTATTTTGATTCATGCAATTATATTTTGGTTGTTAAATACTGTTCTCAAAATCCAAAGTTGTCTCTTGAATGTTTTTTTTTTACTTTTAAAAACGGAATATTTTTACATATGATTTTATTTGTTTATAAACTAGTCCCCAATGCGTGAGCGAGGAATTTATCGGTAAAGGTACAGGAACCCCTTATTCCGATAGGTAATTATTTTATTATTATGATTAAATTCACATGCTAAACATTCAGATTTAACTTATTTTGAATATAGTTTAGTTGAAATGGATTCCAAATAGGAGATATTTTAAAGGCGTTGGACGAACTGAGCATTGCCGAGAACACCATTATATTTTTGCATCTGACCATGGGAGGCTTGGGATAAATGTTCCCTTTCGAGGTAAGAGAAAGACATATTAAGTGAGACTATTTTGGAAGGCGATGCACGAACGACATCAGTCAGATTTACAACAATCAATCCCTACAGAAAGATACCGATCAATCGGACTGAGGGCGTTAGTGCCTCGCCCTCTAGAGCAGCCTCACTGCACCTGCCTGTTAGTTTGATTTTTGATTGTTTCCTACAAACTAGGCTTATTATACTAAGTAATTTTCATCATATCTTTCTTTTCAGGCAGTAAGGGAGCAGTCAGTCTCGAAGGGGGAATTCGCATTCCAGGAGCGATTCGTTGGCCGGCCGTCGTTCAGGGAGGGAAAGTAATCAAAGAGCCCATCAGCCTCCTTGACTTTTATCCAACACTTCTTGACATACTAGGACTTCCCAGCTCAGGACACTTGGACGGAGAAAGCTTTTATAAATCCATCTTGGACATCTCAGGGAGTAAGCCCCGCCTTTTCTATCACTTCTGCGGAACGGAGCTTCATGCCTTGAGGCACTACGATGGAGCAGGCTCCGTCATCAAGGGGATTTTCGTCGAGGAAGATATCGATAGCCAAGGGAAATGCCGTGGGGGGCTATGTCTATGTTCGAAAGCAAAGCCTTTGGATCCCGCGGAAATGAAAATCCTTAATGTAACGGTGGATGGATTTGGAGAGCAAACTTCTCCAGAAGTTGAGACAAGGGCCAGAAAAATGTTTTTGAAGGCACACGAAATCTATTCCAAAAGCTATAAGCCACCTCAGCAGCTAGAGTCATTCTTTAAAGTAATGCCATTATATCCTAGACTGCATCCTGGGGTATTCAACGTAAAAGGAGACTGAATTTTGCCAATAATCTCTATGTACAAATTATTTTTAGGAATAATTTAACAGGAAATGAATTGAATATAGTAAATAATAGTAATATAAATAGCTGCTTATTTGTATTCAATATATAAAAGACTTACAATACAGATCACAAATTAAATTACCATATCCATAAATTTTAATAATGAATAGTCATTTATATTTGTTCAAATATTATTTAAGCAGTCTGTTGACTCATTAAAATAAGTTATATATTTCTAAGCCAAAGCTAAATTCACTCTATAGATGATGCTCTTGTATCTAATAATGCATCCGGGACTATCCAATGTAAAAAAGAAAATGCATTTTGTCGATTATCTTAATAGATAAAAAAACAGTCCCTATTTAAAATATATACTAAGCATACATGCATATTAATAAGCTGGAACTCTTGCACAAACATTCATAGTTAACATTTTTGTTTGAAATTTAAGATTCGGGGAAGAATATAGCTTTAAAAACACTAAGAATAAGATTTTTTTTTTAAATCCGGTTTCAATATTTTTTAGATTGTATGAGATAAATTATTTAGGGTCTATTCCATAGAACCACTCACCGGAACCGATAGTATGTTAGGGCCTTCCCTTTTAAGGCCTAAAAATCTTATTCATGTACGCATGGATTCAACTTCATCAAACAATAGAGGCAAAAAATGAACGCAATAAAGATAGGGCGTTAAGAACTGCTAGGGGATATTTCATTTAAGTAACTGTTAATAAAGATAATATTTATAAGTATTGTAATCAAATGATATTAGAATAATTTATTGTTATTTGTACATGGATAAAATATCATTTAAGTCGTCTGTTGATTCATAACTATCAGTCCAACGTTTTCGTTTATTTTGGGAAGAAGGCATGACACTTGGTTGTCTCTTCATGTTTTTTGTGAACATCACTTTATTCAATATTGGAAGTGATCTTGAATTATTAGTACTGGGTGTAAGGATCACACCCCTTCGGTAAAAGTTCCCTTTCCGTTGACGATTCAATTGACTCTGAGAGTCCCTTGAGCAAGTTCTTCCCTCATTTTTGTAGTAAGGACACAATCCATCCCATGCTTACGATTTGAAGGCTTATAGGCCGGCTCCTTAAGACAAATCCCGACTTTTGAAGCTCTTGAATGTCTTCTTCTTGAGTATCTTCTAGAATGAGGTTGATCGCAAGTAGAGAGGCATACATTGAAAGGTCTTTGGGGGATACTTTGGGGTTCCGAGATAGATCTAGGATCTCTAATTTGCCAAGAGTCTTTCTAGGCAAAGAGAGTATTCTGAGTCCCTTTCTGGAAATATCGTTATCACTTAAATTCAACTCTTGGAGCCATTTCATTTTCCAGAGAGATCCAAGCACCTCATGATCGTCTCCGAGCTTGCAGCCAGTCAAATCTAAAGAACCTATCATGGATTCGCTCAAAATCGGCAATATAGAGCAGTCTAGTTCGTTGATCAGTCGTAGACTGTAGGATAGGTTGAGGGAGCTTGCGATCAGACTGGGATAGGCTTCTAAAAAGGGATGGATGTCTTCGATGGAGGATAAAAGTCCCAATTGAAGCGCTCTATCCCAGAGGAGCCTTCCAACGTCCTGAGGGGAATCCATTGAGGGACTCCAAGCAGTCTAAATGAACTGCTATAAAGTTCAAACACTCGTCAAATAGTGAGTAAAACTTGTTTTCTCTTGGAATTTGCGGTCTATTTGTCACAATTGATGATTCCTTGACATCTTCATATTTTAAGGAGTTGAAAATATATTTGTTGAGGCCACTGACGTAGAAACGTAAACTTCACTGATATCTTCCATTTAAAAATATTTCGTGGTTGGAAGTTGTACTTTTTCTTCTTTTCATGTTTTTAAAAAACATACATGTCTTGGGTCATATTGCTTGGTAATTCCAATCATGCCTAAACATCGTTTCTTCAATAATATTGTTTGTGATATAAGTTTCGGTAAGTTCATATTGTTTGCGATGATATCGTCATATAGAATTTTGAGGCTCCTTTTTAAATGCCTTGAAAAATTTCCTTTCCTCAATTACTTAAATCTATAATTCATTATTGTACATTAAATATTTACACTTCATAAGGTTAAATTGAATTATAAGGTTAGAAAATTCATTTTCGTTCACAATCCCAGATTCTTTGTTTTACTACGGAATGAAAAATTCTCTTGTTGATTATTGGTTTAAACTTTTTTAAATATTTTTTCACAGTTCTTAAAAAACACACACAAAAAATATATGTATTTAAAATTGAGGTAAATACGTAAAAAATACACAAATAAACATATAGTAACTTTTTAAATATTTACATTCCGTCTTCCCTTCATAACCTGAGATCTGGTGTCAGGAAAGCTCGTTATATTAATATCTGTTAACTTATTTCGTAGTGACTTATTAAAAAATGAAGTCTGAAACAACAAATTTATAATCATTTTAAAATGGTTTAAAATAAGTATTACATATTTTTATTCGAATATTTATAGATAAAGTAGCTTTTTTAAATAATTGCGTTATCAAAGAAAATTATTATACCTCTATTGTTAGGTTTTTAATTTTATTTTTCACATAAAATGAATCCATTTCTCTATTTGTATACTTTTATTTTTGTCTATGTTAATTAACATTGATCATGATAAATATTTTTGCCCAATTAAAAGTATTTACGCAACCGTTGAACGCATATAATCTTTGATCAAGATGCAATAAATAAAAGAAATATTATCTAATACAGTATGATCATCCAAATATTTCTAAATATTCGTAACGTTTTATTTATATTTATAATGATATATCCAGAAACTGAGCAACTAATGAACGACTTCTTCTCACAAGTGGCATGCCTCCCACGCAAGAGTATTGAGCGGAATCTTCTCTATCGCTTTTCTAAGGATGAAGTTGACTGTTTTCTTTACTAGGGTTGCCGCGTCTGATAAAATGAACGGGGATATTTCTCAAATCACCTATGTTACAAATTTAGGTGTTGTGATGACGTCTCACACAGGCTGCCAACTGCATTCCTGGAAGAGTATTAATATAGCCAGCCTATTAAAGAAAAGGAAAAGAAAGAAAGAAGAAAGAGAGGAAAGAGTGATCATAGGTAATTTAAAAAAAACTTAATATATTATATAGAGTTTGTAACAGCATGAGGATGGCGGCGAAAGGAAGAGATGAAGCTTGAGGATAAAAATAAGGTTAGATTTTGTTGAAACTAAGTATAAAAAAAATAAACAATTAACCTTTATTCGTTAACGCGAAACCAGGAAGACAGATGCAGTAAAATGTTATTAAACGCTTCCTCTGGTATCTTGCCGTAAGCCTCCTGCCACATGAATTCATCCAAATGACTGGGAAACATGCTGGAGTTCGTACCATTCATCTGAACAAATCTCTTTTTCATCATTCTCCAGTAATTCTCGACCGCTATATGGCTATATTAATACTCTTCCAGGAATGCAGTTGGCAGCCTGTGTGAGACGTCATCACAACAACCTAAATTTGTAAACATAGGTGATTTGAGAAAATATCCCCAAATGAACAATAATCGACAACTATTGTCCATGTCTAACATTTAACGTTCATCGCTTAGTTTTTAATTATTATACATTGATGGCCGAGTCTTATATTTGTCACGATTCACAAACAAAAAAAATAATGAGACATATGAGGATGGGCCATTCGATTATATTGAAGAAGCTCTAAAAATCGAACATTACCTCTCTAACTATGCTGCTGGAAAATACTAAGTCCGTTATGGCTCTTTCAACATTTTGGGTTGCCGACCCCTGAACTAAAGGAATATATAATAAGAAAGTGTATGGCCATATTTGAGCTACTATGCGATTACTTGTGGCAAGTCGTTATTTCAAGCCTCTACTGTAGTGCAGCCATTTTGATATGATTTCTAAGGATCTTAAGAAGAAAAAAGCTCAAAATAAACGAGTTGTCCGACCGAACGCTACAAGATACGTGATTCCCCTAAATAAACTTTTACGCATACACCTTAAAATAACATTAAACTAGAGGTTAATGACTTTAAAAGGATTGAACCCCTTGCTTGGGTGCATTGTTTCCTCTATATATGAACACAGCTCTAATTATAAGCCTTGTATTTTATGATATTCCATTCTATGCGTAAGCTTGGCTAAATAGTGAGAATCGTTACATATCTATGGAATCCCGACCTAATATTAATATATTGTTAGGCAATGATGGCAAAATCATTAGTTTATATATTTTCATACTGAAAATGATAAATCTATCCATCCTCCAATAAAACATTTATTCTAACTTTTTTATGTATTAATGGAATCCTATTAAGATAGGTAGTTGTAGGAATTTTTCCTCTCTATATAAAATACTTTTAACTATGATAGGATATAGAAAAAATATAGCGATCCGAGTGGATTAATTGTGAAATGTAAAAAATATCAATAGTTTGGGTTCTTCCACCAAGTATTATTATTTTATTAAGTTAGTCTTTTTTTGGGTGTGCAAGATACTGAAATAGAATATAAGCATAATGTTTGAAAAATGATATGTCCACAATGAAAACTATATATAAGCATGTATTTGTACCATGATTTCTTGCATATAAACATAAAAAATATATATAATTGATAGGCTTAGAAATTACAGCTTAGCAGGGATTCCTGATTGTCCAATGGCAGATGCCTGCCTTGAGGGCAGGGCAGCCACTCGAGCCTGCCTCTCCTGTTCCATGCTCTTGACACGACTCCACACTTCCGGTGTGAGTGTCATATTTCCATGCGTCAGGGAAAATAGCCTTGCAAGAATAAGACGATTGCCCAGGTCTTCAGGTGAATGGGAGGGATCCCTCTTTCGCTCATTCACAAAGTCATCCTGAATGGACTCCTGAATATCATCACTGATGTCATAGGGAATATTTTTGATGATCGTCATGAACATTCGAAACTTGTCAAGAGCTTCTCGTCTGAGAGAAGACCGCCCTGAAGGGCCTTGAACTTCTCCTCGATGACAGCGTGGCTTGTAGCATGATTGGGCTTGAGGGGAATGAAGACATCGGAGGGAAGTATGGAGCGACCCTCGGATAAAATGAGACAAGGGACATCCGTAGAAAAACTCCATTGGGTAAAAGTTAAAGTTGTACTCGACCTAAGTTAAAAAATAATTCATGAACAAAAATTAGCAAAAAAATTAATTAGAATAAGAAATATACATCCACAATATTAAGAGTAATATTTATAAAGTAATTACTCAGATTCAGGAGGAGGAAATGATCAGACAATTCCACTGGTAACTGTGAAGTTATAATTTTATGACTATTAAATAACATTATACTAATTTTTGACGCTCTCGAAAAAGGTATTTTTTTAATGAGAGTAATTTCACTCCATGATTAGTAATTGATAAGAATATTAGTAATAAACGCTAATAATACGAAAAGGACCCACTTAAGATTGTAGCGAATTAACTAAGTCTCTTGCATGCATGTCGTTTTGTTAAGTGTATTATTAAAAATTCACTCATTATCCATCTTCATACCTTTTGCCAATTGATGATATTCCCAAGTGCCGTAAGGTTTTTAAGGCCGTCCGCACTCAGCTTCCCAGTGTCCAACTGGGTTTCATCCAGGATAAGATGTGTCCCGGAGAGAGTTGAAGCATTCCTGCAACGAGTCGATTGGCCTCATAGTCCTTTCTGGGCACAAGGGTGAGCGTATTGAGGTTTTGAATGGTGAGTGGAAGGTAATGGAGGGATGTGAGAAGCGACCCGAGGAAGGAGGCCAGGCGTGAGGTGTAGGAAGCCACGAGAGGAACATTGCTCAGGTTGAGGGAGTATTTCCCCAAGCAGGAGGTAGCGTCCCGTCGACTACCATAGACACGAGAGGCCAAGTGACAGAGGAAATACTCCGCGGAGAGGCGATCGCCGAATAGGAGGTGAGAGAATGTATCCAGGATCTCTTCCCGGAGCGTTCCGAGGTTAAGTTCCGGGTAAGGGAATGATAGATTGGGTGGAAGTAAGGGATTGATGTGTTCCAGCTTGGTGTAGTGAAGAACATGGAACCTAGGAACGACGGAGGGTGGTGGGAATTTCCCTGAGGCGAACTCATCCCCTTGATCCGAGTCTTCCTGATGTGTAGAAAGAATGCCGTAGAGATCAATGGGTTCATTAAGGATCAAGTCCGGCGTTGTGTCTCCATATATTTTAGCAAGAATGGAGCACGCTCCGGGTTGTGTGGTTATGGGAAAGTTGAGACTCCAGGAGAGAGGCGAAGTAGTTGGTAGGGAGGAGTTGGCGTCTTTCCCCTCATGAACCGCCAGTTTGAGCTTTTTGTTTTCGGGTGCATCCATTTTTTCCTCTCCTTCCTCCATGGGATTAGAATCATCTCTTCTCTCTTTGTTGTCCTCCAGATGTCGTTTGGATCGGATTTTCTGGATGGATCCGGACGGAATGGGCTCCATGTTTCCCTTGACAGCCCGGTTACCCAGTCCGTTTCTCCGGGAATGCTCACGACGTAATAGAGCCATCGTTCCTTTAACACAGGGTTATCATTCATCTCTAGAACATTATCCTCGTCCAGAGAAGAGTATGTATCTGTTATAAAAATGAAATGGTGATGCGTCATTCTATTATCTTGGCATAATAATTAGTTTGGAATATATTTTATATAATAATTTGCTCACTTATTAATTTAAGAAGTATTCCGATATTTTATATATTTCTATATTGATTCTAAGGGAATTGCAAAGTGAAAAAATCTATTATATTAGAATAATAGTTAGGGTTTGGACTTTTGATATAAAAATATTTAAATACATTTTATGTATTATGTTGTTCTTACAGGTTTTAATACATTGAATAGTTTTCTATATCTATATTACTGTTATGTATAGAGTTCAAAACTTACTTTTTATATTAATTTTCAAGTTGTATATTTGTTTTTACGAATTTTCCAGTGGTTGCCGCATTCAATAAAATGAGGGGGAAACGATAGATATATTTAGCGCTCAAGACCCATTTTCATCATTATCGTGTATCGTTATTTTTTTTGAAAATCAATACCAATTTAGTATGAGGAACGCTGAACAAGAGACAACAAGTCCATATTTTTTTCGTTCATCCCATTTGAATTTTGAACTCATTTCAAGTTAAGAAATGATGCCGGATCCCAGACTATAGAATAGCTTTTGAGTCTCTTTTCATCTGGTCATCTGGATCCTTGTGAGGTTCCTTTGGAGAGCCCCAGACAAGAGATAGATATCTGTCGATTGATTCATTGTGAGAAGATGAATGGGCTTTGATATCAACTTTGAGTACATACCTTGATATCGCATCTCAATGGGTAGAGCTCCGTTTCCATGGAGTCCTGAATCATCCCTCTGAATCGCACGAGACTTCCTCCAGCAGTCGTGGAAGAGGAAAGCGTGTCCAACTCTTGATAGGCCGGAATGGATGAAGGGAAGCTCAGAATCTAAGGCAAAGAAGAGCAAGACAGCAGTGAGTGAGAATGAGAGTGAGAGAACTTAGGCCAAGGGAGCTCCCTCCCTCCCTCCCACATTACCTTCCGCTTCCAAAAGGCCCTAAGTCCGACTCGGATAAGCCTTTGAGTGCTTTGAATGAGTCCTGTAGGCTGGACGTCGGCATGACTGAAGAGGAGGAGGAGGCTGAGGCAGACACCATGTGTGAGGCAAGGAAGGAGAGAGAATCAAGAGTCCGATGTCCTCCACATGGAGTACAGCTTTCAATGACTCAGTCCCTCCACGGAGAAGACGAAAAAAGCAATGAAATCGGAGTAGTAAGACTAAGAGCCCATCGAATAGCTTGCGAGTCTCAAGTGTGAGGATGGCGGGAAGATCCTTCTTCTTTTCTTCCTTTCCTTCCCTCTTTCCTTGTCAACATGTGAACAAAATAGACTTACCTACTTGGGAACTTCTGACCAGCCTGCCTACCTACCTACCTAGGTACTGTAGAGATGCATCACCCCAATCAAGCTTAAAGAACGACAAAGGAAATTCATCAACCCCACAGATGGAGATACGAATGAGTCTTGAAGACCTTTGAAATTATTTAAGAGATAAGGTATCACTCATACTACTCTAAGACACGCTTCACTCTATGTCAGGCTTATGAATCATTAATATGAATTTAAAAAGTGATCTAAAATAGATGTGGCAACTTGAAAAAACTTTATTCCCTTTTTTTAATTAACATGGCTCAAGTCAAAGTTCATATTTGTTGTTATCCTTACAGTAGGTTAGCTTTGATATTACGATGATTGGACTCCATAACGATATAAATATATCTAATAGATATATCCAGGCTTGTGAGCGTTCAGCTTTTTTTGCGTTCAGCGTTCCGTTCAGCGTTCAAAATAAATTAGCGTTCCGTTCAATGTTTTTTGCGTTAGCGTTCAGCGTTCCGTTAGCGTTCAGCGTTCAAATATTTTAAAAAAGTGACGACGTTTTTTTTTTTAGAAAAGAATCTCCAGAAAAAGTTTTAGAAAATTTTTTTTTTTAGAAAAGTATTTCCAAAAAAAGTTTTTTTTAGAAAAGAATTTTCAAAAAAAGTAATACGTAGTGATGACGTTTTTTTTTTGAAAAGAATTTTCAAAAAAGTGATGACGTTTTTTCCGAAAAAAGTCCAAGAAATGTTTGAAAAAATTGAACGCTGAACGCAAAACACTTTTTTTTGCGTTCAACGTTCAGCGTTCAAAAAAAAGTTGCGTTCCGTTCAGCGTTCCGTTCATTGAACGTGCGTTCAGCTGAACGCCGTTCAATTTTGCGTTCCGTTCACAAGCCTGGATATATCTAAGATGGGCCCACAAGACGACCCAATAAGTTCGTTGACACATCTTTGCCATCCATCACTACATTCCTCAAACACCTTTAAAAAATTGTGGGAAAAAACGATTTGAGCATGCGTTCTTTTCTCAAATGACTTTATATTGAATATCATATCTATTAGGTTCTACTATGACGTCATCCAGAGTTTGTTATATGTTGATGTGAGTCATGACGCAACAAGTGGTCTGATTCGTTATTTATAGCAGGAAGCTTATGATTTGAATTGCTCGCTTAGCTTGCGTGAGTCGTGAGTCCCAACCCTCAGCCAGAGAAAAGAGTGAGATTCCTTTCCAATGGAACGCGACGAAGGTTATATCGAGGAAGAGGATGTTACGATGTGTCAAGGAGTCTTCCAGAGATCTTTCGTTTCCCGCAGGACGACTTGAGCCGTCGCTACAAGGACCTGAAGCAGATTCTTCATATCGATGAGGGGGATCGCGGTGTTCTTCCCCGTGAGATCAAGTCCATTTGGGCGGACTACCTGGAAAACTATTGGAGCTCCCGAATTGGCTGGCTGTTTGGACGTCCAAAGGACCCGTTCATAAGGTGATCAGCGAGTAGAGATATCTGGACCTATCGCTAACGAAGAAGAGAACAGGGCAGGGTAGCTTAGGGCAGGGCAGCAGAGGAACGAGCGAGGAAATGAGTGGGGATGGATTTCTGCAAGTTCTTCTTGATGTCTTTCCCCCAAGAATGGAGAGAGAAAAAGTGGAATGAGATACATTCCAATATGGGTGTCAATACGACACTAGCTCTAGAGCTACGAAGAGTCATGAAATTAATTTAAATAAATATATCAGATAAATTAAATAGAAAAATTAAAAATTAATTGATTAAAAATTAAAGATGTCTTGAGAGTATCACAAATTTCAACGCTACCAGACATGACTTTAGCACTCGCGAAATAAAATTAATTTTTTGCAAATCACTTCAAGAAGACCTTAGAAGGAATCCACTTGAATCATTAAAAAAGCTTCATTGTACTATCATCTACATTGAATTGATCGCTCTTGGACAACTTTTTGACATGATTTTAATTGGAATTGCTATCTAGCCGTGTGTGGCACAAACATCACTAAACATGTTGGGGAAATAGTGTTTGTTTTTATTTTTTGTATGATGGACTGAATTTCAACTGACAGATAAATAGAAGTAGAATATTTTGGCCTTTGAAAACTTAGTTTATTGTATTTTATCATTTTTTTCGTTATATACTTATAGGTAAATAAATCTAAAATACCCTGTTGCATTGATGGTGTTCAATAAGAAGTGCAAAAAATGATGGAAGCTAAGCCAAAAAAAGCGTATGAAAATGTTTTTACAATTTTGGCATCTAAATAACCTGAGTTTTCAAAATAACCGGGCAATGCATAGCAATACGGTTACATTTTTCAATAAGACTTTTTCCTGTTAATATATCTAATGTTTCCTTTATTTTAGGTTGTAGATGTGGTCGAGATTCACACTGGTCGTTTGGAAGCCTCTGTTGAGGTCCTGGATGACGACAACCTCATCGAGGACAACGAGCGCATCGTTCCTCTCATGGAGCTCTACCCCATTAAGAACCAGTCCAAGCAGTTCAACGTCCTGACCACGGCGACCTGCCTGGACCAGCTCCGATTCTTCTATGACCGGATTTGGAAGCCCTGGGACGTCAACGACGAGGTCTCCGAAGACTGGGTGGACGAACACCTCGAGCTCCGAATCAACCTCCTCACCCTTTCACCCACGGACCCCACAAACATCAAACTGAATCGACTCGCTGCAGAGACGGTTTCCAATCAGGCACGCATCGAGCAGCTGGACGACTTGGACGGCTCACGGAATGACGAGGAAGGGGACGAAATCGTCATCGAAAAGTACGACGTCTACCTTCGAGACGAAAAGATACGGAAGGAAGTGGAAATCCTGGAGAATCCAACGCTGCGCCTCGCCAAAATGCGACTGGATCGAAGGAAGAAGGTGGAGGGTCATCCTGAGGGAAGAGAATATCCCTTGTGAGTCCAGTCTCCATGGCGCAGATCCAATCCATGTTCCAGGCCGCTATTAACGACTCCGAACTGTCCAAGGAAAGCCCTCTCATCGTCCACTCCTCACTTCAGGAAGCTCTCAACGAGTTTCTACCCGGAGACGTCGTTGTTCTCCCTCCAGGGAAGCACATTTTGTCCTCACTTGAGGATTTCTCTCAGGGAGGAATGATCATTGGACTCAATGACGTCATCATTACCCCAGACGAATTCCACGTGAGCGTCATGATGAACTTTGCACAAGGCTCCGTTGTGAGCCTTAAGAACCTCACTATTCAGACGAGCGACGACTCGCATGCGACCCTCTACATGAATCCCAATTGTTCTCTATCCCTGAGCGACGTTCAGGTCATTGGGGGCCTCATGGGGATATTTGTAGGGGGTGGGAGGCTTTCCTGAGTCGATGCTCCGTTTCTCATTGCGGAACGGGGATCGAGGTTTTTGGCCCGGAGGCTCAGGTTAAAATGAAGGAAAGTGTAGTGAGTCAATGTGAGAGCGGATTGGTCCTGGACGCAAAGATCAAGGGGACAGACGTCCTCGTCATGAACGAGGTCAAAATGTCCTCCAATACCACGTCAGATCTCTACGTTCACCGCTCAAAGAACACAGACAAGGTCATCAATGGAAATGCCTCCCTCCTAAAAAACATTGGTCAAATCAGCGCGGAAAGCGACTCAAATACCATTGCTAACATTACCATTGATCCAGATTCCCTAAACTTATAATATCTTCTTTTGCAGCTCTTCCTTTCATATATTATTATTATTATATCTGTCTATATGTGTTTATGCCCTATTTAATCCTTTCATGTACGAGATGTTTTGACATAACCTTTTAAGTATTCGTACTTGGTTTCCTTTTTTTGTATTTTTTAAGATGAGTTACCACTGCCCGTTTTTATAATAATAAATATTGATGATTTATTAGGTTTGCCTTTAATTCTTGTTCACTGGGTTAGATCATTACTGGATACTCAATAGAGAAGAAAAAGTAACTTGATTAGAAGAGCTCTTTGATGACGTAGGGCGACCCAAAATGTCTTCCTCACTTGGTAAAACAATATATAATTCTGTGAAAAAGGAAAGTCTACAATAAATGTCATGAATGTAAGTAGTCCCAAAAATGACGTCACCGGGTGTTGATTCTCATATCTCCCTTCATCTATTCCTCACTGCTTGAGGGATAACAGTATTTCCTTCCTTATCTTCGTTCTTTCATCCGTTTTAGAATATGCAATTTAGTCATAAAATGACTTCCATCAGTTACTGACAAGTATTATTTTTTCTTCCTTTCTTTATTGAGTTATTTGTTCGTCCAGATGTTATTTAGGTCGGTGGGTTAGACTTGCAGTCTCCTATTAAATACTGATATATTTGAATAAATTTATATATAAGAATGCTATCTAGAAATGTGCTGATGAAATACAACACGACTTAAAAACTTGAAATTAATATTTATGTAACAGTAAAGTTACTTATGAAAGTTTGGGTGAATTTAAGAATCCATTATGAATGATCTCTTTACAATTTCAGTTTTTAAGCAATTAATTTAGTATGAGTTTGTTTGAAGAAACGGATTAAAAGTAAGTTATACTGTATTATTATGTAGAAATAAACTCCATACAGTTTTTTATTATCTGCTGTAAACATTTTTTTTCTTCTTCAATTTATAAAACTGACCTTACATGGAGTAAATTTTCCTACAAGGGAAAAGATGCAAATTGATTGGTCCTCTTTTTGGCGCACTTATTTCAAGTGATGACCTATAACTTTTTTACACCAATAGAAAGTCATCTTACTGATAAGCATCGTTAATAGTTTTTATCGCACGCGGCAAGCCCAGATTGTTACTGTAGTTTTTAGACTACTCAAAATTGGAATCAAAGATAGTTTTTTATCATAGTCTCGACTAATAGATTAATGAATTCGAGTTCAAAAAATCATTTGCTTTAAAACAATAAAAACTTCATTTAATGCGACCTAAGTGAATAATGGATTACAGAGAAACAATGAGTAAGGACTATTTGAAAGGTAATGAGGATTTTCCTTTATTATCTTCAGTAAAATTAATTACCCTCTACCACAGAACGCTAAAAAATGTAGAATCGTGAGCAATATATGTATTTTATCGCAGTGATTTGATGATATTCAGTAAGTATTCTCAGTATGATTCCTCAGCGAACAAATGTCACAAAATTCGAATTTATTTAGGGATAGAGAAAATGTTGTTATCGCAAAGTCATCGATAAACAGGATTTTTTTCATTTGTTAATATTGTTTTATTTCTTTTTCTACGCTCCATGGCCAGACCATAGAGATATAAAGACATAGAAAGCTTATTGGATTCTTCAGAGAAATACATAATTGTGTCCAGAATACAGCTGAACGATGTTTCTCTGCTATTGGAGAGAATCAGCTCTCTATATCTCTATGGGCCAGACAGATGATCTATTTGTCGACAAAATTGATGAAAAAAATAAACATTATTTATTCCTTAAGTATGAGGAGCTCCTTTATTCAAATGTTATTAATAGAAGGAATAAATTCAAAGAATTCGACATGTATATAGGCCCATGAAGAAAAGACAATTAGTATTTTTAAGGATGAATCCCTTTCTTAGAATTGATTTTAATATTCCCTTTCCTCTTCTTCCAATCAATCAAGTTTTAAAAGCTACTAACTTTTCTTTATATATATATATATATATAGGTATATATCATTTAAGAGACTATCATAAAACTATCAAATCCGACCTGCCATACACCTCAAAAATTGTTTATGACATAGTAAATCAAACAAGGGAACATGTTATCTCAATGAAAGCGTGCTTGACTCTACATATTCAAGGCAAAGATTCGACTCCAGACAACAATTTAGATCAACCTTATTGAAAAATATATTCTCGATATACTAAATTAACACTCTAATGTTTATTCCCATTCCCATTGGATACAATCTTATCGAGCCAACTAGGTAAAAAGTCCATATAGTTATAAATAATATACAGTATTGTATATTTGAATGTATTTCGACAAACAATGAATCATTTCAGTAGAACAACTTGGCTAAAAAATATAAATAAAAACATGGGTAACTTTTTTTTTTTGTACACAAAGTACAAACAACTTTATTTCATGGTAAAATGCCTACATAAAAAATAATAATTTTAATCACAAATAATATTAACAAACTTTTTTCTAATCAATGTTCATGTTCCTAAAAAAATATTTATCAAGGGGTTAAATCTACAGGTAGGGGGACTACGGCATTTATATAAAATTAATTCAACTTTTGCAGTTAAAAAATTTACTTCGTCTTGGTATGGGCCAATATAAAAGTAAACAAACTCTTTTGATCTTAGAAATAATCCAAAAAATTCATACAATTTTTTTTTTAAATGCCAAATATTTCATCTACTACTGGACACAATAATAAAAAATGACTGTAAGTTTCAAAAGATTCCTTGCAAAAAAAAATTTTCTGTCCTCTTCTGTCTTACCAAAGATGCTTCCCAATGAAAGAGTTTTGGTAACTATTTGGTACTTCAGTAAATAGAAAGTTTTACATATTTCCTCGACTTTTTTACATATCTTATCAGACATAGGTGTTTAAATTGGCAAGTGATTTATCTTGATAAAATTAAAGAGTTCCATATTATAATTCTAGCCGCAATGTTTTCTTGAAAATACTACCAAACCTCCTCACGCCATGACGTATCCTCGACACTATCTCTTCATAGTTTTCTTCATTATCAATTCCACTCACACCCATATATGTACGTACCAAGTATTTTCATTGATTTTATCACTTGAATTCCTTTCACATCAGAGGTTAAGTTAAAATTGGCTACTATACTTGATTTTTTTAAATTAATTTGGAGCCCTGAATCTTTACCATAATCTTTTAAAACATTTATAGATTGATAAAATTAAGAACAAATTTCCTCCTCATTTCTTGTGAATATTAAATTCCATCGTCGGCAAAGGCCTCTACTTTTAATTCTCCTACACCTGTTCTGAAGCCCTTAATTTTGCAGTTATAATTTAAACGAAACAATAAAGGATTTATGGCAATGATAAATAAAATAGGGGAAAGAAGATTTCCTTGCCTACAGCCTCTACTCACTTGGAACTTAAAATTTGGTTTTTCATAAAAAGTAAAAAGATCACATAAACTTGTACCAATCATTCTTATAAAATCTTTACTGAATCCGTGTGCTTTAAGACATTTTATTAACCATTGATGTGAGATGCAATCAAAAGCTTTCATAAAATCGATCCCGAATAACGCTGTTTTGAAGTTCTGGCTTTGTGCTTTTACAATCGAGTCGCTAATGTTCTAGATACGTCCTCCATAACCCTCCCGGAATAAAACCTTTCTGTGATTTGTGAAGTAAATGTGGAATAAAACCCTGAATCTTTCTGCCAAGATGCCACAATAAATCTTATATGAAGAGTTAAGCAATTCAGAGGTCTATAATTTTCAATAAATCTACTATCTTTTCCTCTTTTAGGGATCAAAACCAGTTTTCCAATATAGATGTGTTCTTAAAAATAGCCGTACAAATGAGCCTCGTTGTATACTTTCTCAAGAAAGCAGAATATTTTTTATAAAAATCCATCGGAAAACCGTTTGGACCTGGTGCTTTATCTTTTTGTTATATTTTTCAATGTAAATGAGAATTTACCCTTGATCTATACCACGTTCCAAACGATGTCTATCATCATTATTGAGTTTTTCAATGTAATCCGTATCGTTTTCCAGTATTTTATTTGCAAAGTCTGCTGTATTGTAAAAACACTTCATACATTTTTTTTCCGAACAGCTCATACAATCTCTGCATACAATGAGTTATTTATAGTATTCTGCCACCTTACTTCTAATTTTCTTGGGGTCTACATCCACCTTACCATCCTTGCCAACTAGTTCCGTCACCCCTTTCCTCTCCATCGAATTACTGTGCATTTTCTTTATCCTTTCAAAGATTACATGTTCTTTAGGAATTGATTTAAAACCTTTCTTATCAAGTACCCACCTACAAAAGAGTCACGTACTTGATCTAAATTAGCATTTTCTACTAGTTCTCCATTTTCCATCTCCTTCATCATTTCCGACTCCCGTAATTTTGTTTTTCTCTCCTGACTTCTCTCTACTCCCAACTTAATATACTCTCTTCGAGAGCACTCCAAAATTAATTTGAGTGCGAAAGATGGCGACTTTATTTTCGATTCTTTCAACTTGACCAAAATATCCAAAATTATGCTATTAAATTTTTCCTCAGCCCTGTCACACAAAAGTGATGTATTTAAGTGCCATTGTTGCTTGGAATGCTTTATTGCCGGTTGCAATATCAACATGATCGGGTTATGATCTGATGTTTTAGTATTTAGAAGCTTATATTCTGTTATATTTGGAATTATATTATTTGAAACAAAAAAATAATGCAGTCTAGATCTCTTTACAACCCTTTCCCCTTCCCTAATACTAAAGGTATGGACAGGTGTTAAAAGTAAGAGCAGCATCAGACAATGGATTATTGAGAAGAAGACTCTCAAGTTCAAATCTTGCTTTTTTATTGTTTTCTCCCTTATAATTAAAAGTATCTCTCCTTGATCCATGACAATATTAAAGTCGCCGAGTAAAATGCAATACTCACCTGCTAGAGTAAATTTTGACAAAAAAAATGATTCAATGAATTTAAAAAAGAGGGGGGTCATCCCTGTTAGGACAATAAAGTGATAAAATAGCAGGCTTGTGAGCGTTCAGCTTTTTTGCGTTCAGCGTTCCGTTCAGCGTTCAAAAAAAATTAGCGTTCCGTTAGCGTTCAGCGTTCAAATATTTAAAAAAGTACTGCGTAGTGATGACGTTTTTTTTTAGAAAAGAATTTCCAAAAAAGTACTGCGTAGTGATGACGTTTTTTTTTTTTTCCAAAAAAAGTACTGCGTAGTGATGACGTTTTTTTTTAGAAAAGAATTTCCAAAAAAAGTACTGCGTAGTGATGACGTTTTTTTATTTCCAAAAAGTACTGCGTAGTGATGACTTTTTTTTTTAAAGAATTTCCAAAAAAAGTCAAATAAAAGTTGGGAAAAATTGAACGCTGAACGCAAAACTCTTTTTTTTTGCGTTCAACGTTCAGCGTTCAAAAAATAGTTGCGTTCCGTTCATTGAACGTGCGTTCAGCTGAACGCCGTTCAATTTTGCGTTCCGTTCACAAGCCTGTAAAATAGTAATAAAATTTCCTCGCCAAACCACATTCTATACCGAATAGTTACCCCCATCGTCCTCAACAATGCATCTTGGTTTTAATACTCTTTTTACAAACACTAGATTCCCCTGGAAGGATGATTTGCTGACTTGTTTACCGCAGGAACCAAAAAAACTTCATACTTAAGCGGAATATTTAACTTTGAATTGATTTTCCTGATTCGTGTTTCACAGAGAGATAAAATATCCGGATTAAACGTTAAAGATGATTAATAACATTTTCTCTTTTATCGTTATCAACATAGAGATATAAAGATATCTTTATATCTCTATGGTTATCAAGCACAGAATTGACATTTGCTGATATAAGTTTTAAAGTTATTTTTTTTACAAATAAAATCGTGGGGAAAATGAAATGAGCAGTGGGAGGGATACTTTAAAATTGATAATTTGTGTGGGGTTAAAAAACAAGCTTACAAATATAAGTAAATATGACTAAGGCCTACCGCCGTGTTGTCAATCCTTTTGGCGTTCCTTTGATGTTTTTCTTGCCTCACACGAAGGACTTCTTTCGCTCAATTTCTTCCCCGCTTCTTCAAGAGGGTTTGGTGATTCTGTCTCCTTGGGATCATCCTCCTCAAACGTAGAGCTTTTTCCCCAGATTTATTTTTATCGTCTTCTAAAGGACTTCCGTATACTCTTTTGTGTCTGAAAGTACGTTTTCCTTGACTTTTTGGCGTTCTATTTGCTGCGGGGCGTTTTCTTAAAATTAGTTTCCAGTCCTTTCTTAAATTGGGTTCCTTTTGGGTTTTTGCAAGTCTGGGAGCACGTCCTTGTTATCGCCGGATGAGTCCTCATGATCCTCTATTCCCTTCTCTAGTGATGTCTTTTCCATTGTACAAATCACTTCGGAACTCTCAATCCTTACAGGGAGATTTAAATGTTTCCTTAAATAAGTGTCGTATTCAGAAAGTGTCATCTTCCTTTCTTCATTGCAAAAGGACTTATTATGTCCAAACTTTAAACATTTAAAACACTGGAACATCTGGAACTCGGAAACCAGCTCCAACTTTTTACCTCTTATAGGGAGGAAAACTGGCAGCCTTTTTTTGGGTTTGAATTTAATCCCTTAAATCTTCCGGACATTATATTGTTCAGAATTTTAGTGTATTCTTTTTCCTCATCATCCTCAGGTGTGAATTCATGAGGTACCTCCTCATAGTCCCCAAGAACCTCTCCAAACTGACATCATCATTCTAAGGGCCTTCAGGTCAGTTTCCCAGCCGTTTTTTATTGTTACTTCGATCGGTCTTGGCGTTGATTATGTTGTGTAGTCCACGAATATTGAAATAAACACCTTCTTCCAGTAGCATAAGCCCTTCCTTTCCTGAGAATCTAGAAATTACATTTATCGGAGATTTGAACGCAATGATAATGTATCCCGTATTAGATTTACAATCATTTAGCCTCCTAATTTCGTTTCCAGAGATAGCCAAAGACTCAAACAGCCTTTTATAGTGCCTTAATTTTGGGCAAACCCCTTTTAAGGACTTACGATTTTCCTCCTTCCAATCTATGAAGATTTTATCCCATAAGGGATCTTGTATGAAATTTTCCTTGTAGTTCAGTCCTTCCTTTATTTTACTTGAATAGAACGCTCTGTTGTCTTTTTTCTTTCCATCCTCATTCAGCAGGTAAGATTCATCTTCTCGGCCAGCGAGTGAATCCTTTTTCTTCTTCCCGACCGGCTTCTCACCCTTGTCAGGAGGTTCCTTAAGAAGGGGGTCACTCATTCCTCCCTTTAAAGAAAATTGACGTCGCTTACGTGACGTAGAATCACTGATGGACTCCGGACACCTAAAAAAAGTCAAAGAATGGACCTCACAGTCCACTACGGTGCAAAGTCAGTATTAAGAGAGGTCACCAACTTCGTTACCTTCACTATGACACTTCACTCCAAAAAATCCCTGGGACAACGTTAAATTATTTTTTTTCGGACAACAATTTAGATCAACCTTATTGAAAAAATATATGATCGATATACTAAATTAACACTTAAATGCTTATTCATATTCCCATTGGATACAATCTTATCGAACCAATAGGTAAAAAGTCCATATAGTCATAAATAATATACAGTATTATATATTTGTATATATTTCGACAAACAATGAATCATTTCAGTAGAACAACTTGGCTAAATAATATATATAAAAACATGGGTAACTTGTTTGTGTGAATAATTTATTTAAAAAAATGAGTGAATGATAAGTACAGATATATATTTCTATATATTTAGGCGGAGAGTTAATAATTTTAGATGGACAAAAGAATGTTCATTAAAACAACAACAAAAAAGTTGACTGTGTGAATAATAATTAAAAGAATGAAATTATAATGATGATTAGTATGACGGATGTAAGAATTCCAATGATTCCTTTGGCCTTGTTGTTCTCCCACCAGGCCTTCCTCCGCATGGAGGCTGCCGTGGAGCTAAAGCTAGCACTCATGTCATTCAAGCGATCGCTTCTCTCCTGTAAAAAGTCCAGGTGCTCATTCCGCTCAAGGACACGATTCACGTTGTCCTTCATGATGTTGGTGACTTCCTCCACCTTGTTCTTGAGCCCAGAGAGCTTAGAAGAGGACTCAGAGGAGTGAAGGGAGACCCGAGGGCCCCGAAGAAAGAAATCTTCTTCGTCTTCATCTGAAGAACTACCTAATAGCTGATGCCTCCGAGGCTTCTCATCTGCCTCTTGACCCAATATGATGGAGTCATCCGAGTCATCATAGAGAGAAGGGTCATCCTTGTATGGAGTGGGAACGGACATTTCTTCCTTATCACAAACGAATCACTTAGTTACTCATGCAACGTTGATGATATCATCACATTAATTAAGACACAATTACTATTTCAATGCTTTGTTTTTAAAGGTGACGTCATCAAAGGACAAAACACGCTTGCCCTCGGACTAATAAAGAGAGACTCATCACTTCTACGGATGTAGGGAGAAAGGAAATGCAAAGATTAAACATATTTATTTTTACTCTTGTTATACAATCACATGTAGAGTGATAATAGTACATCTAATTAGTTCATGGCCTACCTGAAAGAGCTCAGATAATACTTTTATCATTGTTAAGGAGTAGATAAATAAATTCAAAAAGAAACGTTAGTGGTTTAAAGACTTGTGCCATCTTGGGTAGAGTTTCTTTAATCTTTAGGGTTTGTGAATAAGCATAAACTAAGTAACCTATACAATATTAGGGAGGCACCTCTTTATTTCAACTAATTAAATGGATATTAGAGAAAGTATGATTTCTTAAGGATCGAAAAATCATAAACCAATGACGTCATCATTTATATTTTTCGTTCACTCTGTTTATCTTGTTGCTTCGACACTGCTATTTTTTTGGGCATCAGTGTACATAGCGTACGCTAACGCCCAACATTGTCGAAGGAAGGATAAAATTAAATTTTTCCAGTCGTCTATATAGATAAATATGAAATTAAGCTTTTGTTCTGTTGTAAAAAAACCCGCACATTTCATTGGCTGAAATAAAAACATTTAAGTCATTATGAAAAAGTAATATGTTTATAATATAATAAACCCCATTTTCTTGACGTTCTAAGACACAACTTTAAAAGTAGTTTATTATTTGTATATGTTACATTCAGTAAACAAAGCTTAAGTTTCCGTTAGAAAGTCTTTATTTATTTATTAAAACACATTTTTAAATAAATATAATACACATCCCTATTCATTATGCTCACGTTTAAGATGAGCATAGTATTCCATTCGAGTCTTAAATAGGGATCCACAGCACTCCTTGGCATTATCCAATGAACGGTGTTCATGCTTTATGTGATCTGCAATGGCTTTGGGCTTGTTACTACTAAAATCACAGCCCATGGTCACGAAGGGACATGAGAGATTTGGAAGAGGATCCCTCATCTCAGTGTCCGTTTTTTTATCCATTTCTTGGAACTCGTCAAATATCTCATGGACAGAAAGCGTGTCCGAAAGGCTCTCCTCCTCACTATATTCCATGGTAATGTCCATAAGCAAAGGGGCATGGCTATTGCCCTTACCTTCCTTGGGTTCTAAAGCCAGGCCAAGAACGTCTTTAAAGACTCCCTGAAGCACTTTTCCCGCCGAGAGGCCTGGCGGATCCTTGTTCCCTCGACATGACTCCTCGTGCTCCAAAAAGAAATTGTCCTCATCAACAGAGTCGTTGTCTTCATTCTCCTCATCCTCGTTGTTCCCTGGGGCTTCATTGACTTTTGAAAGGATATCTAACTTGAGGGACTTTAATGTTTCCAAGTCCGCTTCCACTTCTTTGTGAAGGCCGCTGTCCCTTAGGGATAGAAACTCATCCTCCAGAGAATAGTTGATGATACTCTTGGATTCCTCCTTTGTTTGTTCCATGTTGAAGTTTTATTTTTAGAGTGTGGCTAGAATGCGGGTAGCCCCAAAGGCGGCGTGAATAAGGGTTTGTCCAATGCCCCACATGATGGAATGCGTGTAGTCCATTTTGAAGTTAGAGGTCTTGTAAACGAAGGCTATGGCTGCTGAGCTGATCATTCCGAGACTTAAAGGGATGAGGAGACCCATAAACAATATCATCAATGAATAAAACCTGAAAGAAAAATAAGATCCGTTTATAATTTAATCCTACTATTATTTTTATTTATTTTGGTCAATGTCTTTATTTAGCCTGTGTATGTAAATAACATAGATAGATATAATTAGAACCAATTTTAAAATTGTGTTAACAAATATTAATAACATTAAGGTTAAAAATATTTGATATTATCTATTAGGACAAAAGCTGACGTTAAAAGTGAATTTATGTGTAGTGTTTTAATACTAGGAACACTCACAACCCACTTTGGGGTTTTAATGAAAAATAACAGTGTGCCAAGATTTCACACATTAATTTCGATTCTTAAACAAATTTAGTAAAATTAGGGAGCATAAGGCGGTTTAGTGGTAGCAAGAGTCCTTTCATTGGCTTTCGGAGAAAAACATAAGTTATAGATAGTCGTTGCGTTTATTTGTGAAAAGATTTTTAAGAGTCATCACCGAATCAAAAATTATGCTCTATTTTATAATCCTAAACATGTCGTTCATTTCTTATGCCTTTTGATGTCTAAAAATAAAAAATAATCCATTATTTTTTGCCTACAAGTGAAGCTACTATTTATTATACTTATAACAATATAATTTAGATTAAATCTGCATTTTTTCGTTTGATATCTTGTTCCGAATTTGAAGGCATTATAATCTCCAATAGATGCACTCATAATTATTGAAATACTTTTTAAATAAAGCTCATCATCTTGAGGTTAATTTTTGTTACGATCCAAATCATTGGGCATTAACAAGAACATGTGGCAATGAAGTGGAAGCAATGATACTGGTTTTATAAACATCAAGTTCTTGTAGCTTTTGGCAGGACTCTTCCATGAATATATTACCTTCCAAATTTATGTTTTCGTAGAGTAAAAAATGCTCCAAGTGCGCCTAACACGTTCAAAAATAGAGATGATCCTAGACACCAGAAGAAAATGGAATACCACATTTCTGAAATATAAGAAAACAATCATGATAACGAAAAAACAATAATTTTATAATGAAAATGAATACAACAATTAATACGGCAGATTTACAAGCATGCATGACAAGATCCCTTTAGAAGCTAGTGAGTAACCTGTGAAATTTTCCAAGCGTCCATCTTTCGAACCAACTCCGCTACTGTGCTGAAAGTCACCAGATATGTCCATAATAATAACAACAGTTCTTACTGGAATGTTTTTTTTTGTTTTTCAACTTCTGAGCACCTTGCTTCTGAGGAGGATGACGTCACATATACCAAACGAAGATCTCTGTGTTAAAAGCACCCCCCTGGACCCTCTGTTTGAAGTAATCACAAACCTACTTCCCCTGCGATAACAATTTATATTTTTACAAGAATAAGAACGCTTATAAGTAAAATAGTATACTTAATTTGTCTTATGCTAATTTTCTAGTTATTTTTGTAAGCTTCGTTCCTGTTAATGAAAGCTACACTTTATAAGAAATCTTTTTGATATTGTTTGGGATACCTAGAAAGGGCTGTTGACATAAAAAGATAGTTAGACCTTAACGATATACATATTTAGCGAAAAATATGTTTGAATTAATTTGATTGCATATAAACATTATTCCAATTAGGTATTAGTCTCATTTTACGTCCATGCATATGAATGATGGGTTGCGTGAGAACATTTTATGACTCCTAACGTCCATGTTGAATACTCCCTCTCATAGCTAAATGATCGAGTTGGTTGGCAAGCCTTTCCTTTATCCTTATAGCTAGAAAATTAGTGATAGCAACGGGTGTTTCCTTCCCCCCCGTCTCAAGACTTCGAGCCACCGGAAAATGGCGGGAAAGGAACAATGACATTGAAGATGAAATGACTATAGCAACACAATAAAAATATTATTCCATCAATAATAATAAAGGCTTTCATTTTTTCTTCTTTTTATTAGAGCATGTATATTATTGTATATAAAGTCTTAAAAATCATTTCATCAGTGGCATAAATTGTCGTAATAATAAACATTTAAAAACATAAAAAATATACATAAATACGAAGAATAATGTTTTTTTTTGTCAGCCGCTGAAATATACTAGGCACTCTTTGTTATGTGGGTTTTTTTCGTAGGCATTTTTAACATACAAGAATATAAAATAAAGAACACAATAATCATATCAACATTACTATTATTGCCCGCCTTTTTTATAAAAAATAAACAATTTCTCTAAAACTCGATTCTTTGTTGTGTGAGTGTTTTGAAAATAATGATGGGCAAGATATTATTAACATTATTTGGGGCAGTATTAGAGCGTTTCAAGAAGAAAAAAGGGGAGAGGTGGCTCAAATTGAACCATTTATGAAATCTATACATATAAATATAGCTATTATATCCCTGGGCGGATGCCATGAAAAAACCTTTGGATTTATATGCGAAAACAACCCACGATGTTCCCAGCAGACGATGATGCATTGCGTTTCAATAAGCTGAACAGAGCCATTTTAGCTGGTCCGCGTGTTGAGCAAATCATCCTCAGTACCGATTGAGCACAACCTAAAATAAAATAAATGGAAAACTGTCACATATAATTAAAGAAACAATCATAATTAGTTCTAGGAAGTATTTCAAATCATTTCGATGTATGTTGTTCTTGGGTTCTCATATTATTAATAATGTCCCAGCAGTTTAATACTCTTAATGATACGTTCATGTATCTTCTGTAGGAATAAATAATTGAAGTTATATCACATGAATAATAAATTATTAGTGGGAATACGATTTGATCTGTTCAGAATTGTGAGTATTCAATAAAATGCCTTTCTAATACAATTTCAAAAACTTAAAAACGAACTTTGAAGTACGTTTGAGTATAAATTATATGAGCTATTTTTAAATCTTTACAAACAATTAAAAATAATATACATTTATTTGTATTCATTTTGGTATTCCAAGATATGCGAGTATCAAAATGGAATGTGTTTGTATTATAACAAACATAAGAAATATTTAAATATCATATTAAATGAGAATAATTGAATTTATGAGTAAAAATAATGGATAATTTATCAAATTATTTTTGGTCTTTTGAGATGTGTAATTTGATATTTGTTATATTAAATACTATATGATTCTGTTTTTCTTAAAAAACAAAAACAATGACATTTTCCCAGTTTTTTTTAACACACATTTTAAAGTAACCCCCTGGAAATAATGGGTCAAGTTATCCTTACATATTATCGTATTAAATATAAATATCAAGAATAATACTCCTTTAGTTGAGAAAAGGCAGATCAAATAGATCCTTAAGATTTTCTTGTTCGTCGTATGAAAAACTGTAGTCTGAGCTAGAGAGCGGTGGCTCGAATTGTAGAAGACCGTCTGAGGCCAGTTGTCCTCCAAGTTCGGAATCCTGGCATCCTTCATCTGGACCTGTTAAAAACACAAATAAATCAATTTATTTAATTTAAAAAATCGGGACAAACTTCATGCAAGAATTTTAACATTTATTGAATGTTTTGCTGTTAGTAATATGATAAATTAAAAGGCAAATGAGGTCTTGGTTTTTAATATGGTTTATAGACTTCATATTTATTATTTTGTAAGTATCTAAAAAATAAAAAAAAGATTTTAATTTTTCATCAATCAATATTCAATATGAGTTTTGGCCTTAAAAAATGGATATTAACTTAGCAAACTGAGTTGATATCTTTAGTAGCTGTTTTGAGCTATCTTTTACCAATTTATCATCCAGGCATTTATCTTTTTGTGAATGCCATAAAAACGGGAAAAAGTATTATTTGTATAACTTGCTCGTCGAAAAAAAATATATATATATATATATACCATAACACTTACATTCTTCCATTTTGAAAATAATTTATAATTGTATTTCCATTGCATTAAAAAGATATTTCATTGTAACATTATGGGTTTGGTTTGAAAAGATTTATTATCCCATAGGAATTATTATCATTCTTCACTTACCACTTTCGTGATCCCGGGTCTGGAGTTGAAGAACTTTCCCCATGGGTCCAAAGTCTTCTGAGGCAGATATAAGAACATTTTTGATGGATTGTCCTCCGAGCTCCGAGGATCTACTCTCTTCTTCGAGGTCCAATCGCGGAGGTGGACTCGGGACACCGATTTTCTTGGAGGGACTAAGTTCGGATGGCCCCTCGGAGTCAGAGCCAACACCCTGTTGCTCATCCTCAGGGCAGAGAAAGACTTCGATTTCCCCAGATGTACTGTGCATATATATTTGCATGGCCTAAAAACAAAGTAAATGATGATTAAAATAATTAATCGCTTTATTAGTATTACTACTTTATTAGTATTAATATCACGAATATTACATTCGTGATATTCTGCTCCGTTTTAAATACTCATTTAAATAACTTAAACTATGTACGGTCTTTTCGCTATCATTTTAGTATAGAGTCCGTGTCTCCATGTCTTCCATATGATCAATTTGCCTTCTACAGAGTTCCTCTAGTCTCTCTTCCGTGCCCCTTTAGATGTGCACCGAGTAAAGAAATATTGATTATTCCCTGAATTACCGGGTAAGAGTCCATTATTCAATATGACAATTATCATCCTAAACAGAGTTCATGAATGTTTCCACATTGTGTTGACAATTTCAGATCATTAATTCATACAAAAATCATGCATTTCATCCTCAAAAAATGGATAACAAAACAGAGATAATAATTGGTATATGATAGGGTAATTAGATACTGAAGAAGAAAATAATTATTGCTGAAGTTAAGTCAATTTGATATTTTAATTCAAATAAATAATATATTTATACATGTAAAATTATGATTACTTATTTAACAAATTACGATTACTTATTGTAAAATTATGATCAATTATTGTAAATTTAGAGTTTTAAAATGTCAAAATTATTTTTACAGTATTTTTTGATAATTGGGCAGAGGCCAGCTACCCTGAATGGAATGTGGTGTTCCAACAATATGGAGAGCCGGAGCTCACGTCCAAGAAGAACCATAAGTGATTGGCAGACAAATCTCGTTATTGGCAAATAATTTATGACGTCCCTACTAACCTGACAACAAACCGATTGACTTTACTGGGCATAAATTGAGTCCAAAGTGTGTATCGTCTGCTGCTAAAACGGAAACTCCCACAAGGTCACGATCAGTCAGCAATGGGATCATCCACTGTCTTTGATATGTTTAATCAAAAATGAATGCAAGGCTTTTTTTCAGCCGCCTGAATTGTTAATCGATTATTAAAACAGCTCCGACGCCATACAATTTATTCAAAAATAGTATATGTTGTTGCACTGGTTGTCGAAATATACCTTAATGAAGTTCAGGATTAAGATTATTTAGATTTTTTTGCCGCACACCATAATTGTGGTCAAACTATATATTACGGTAATTTTTAATGAAGCTAACTTTTGCACATCTAATAGTCAGTGAATCTGTTTTTAAAATATATAAAGTGTTTCATGGGAAAAATACACTTGTGAATATAATTGGTGTTGAAAAAATATTGGTTCAAGAGAGGATACATTTATACATAGATAAAAAATAACTGCTATCTTCAATAACAAGATATTGCCAAACCATCAAGACATTGGACAAGTATACTGCGCAAATGTCTTATTCTATAAGTGTATTTTAACATTTTATGCTCTCTTCAGGATTTTGAAACCCTACAGGGTGCACGCGCAAATCGTGCACTAATGACCTAAAGTTCAATATTTACAAATGTAGCCTAAACGAATGGAACCACAGCAATATTATTTATGGATTAATTGTACATTAGGAAATGGTCTTACAAATGTATTTGTGCCATTTTAATATGGCCTTTTGTTTGCCGCACAGGTAAGATAAGATTCGACCTTGTTTTTCAGTATGGCCAAAAAGTAAGGTATATTATTTCTTAAGCTAGTCGAACAATTATGTAAAGATTCTTAGAGCTATCAGATGATTTAATTATAAAGTGATTGCGTGCATTTGAAGATTTCAGCATGAATTATAAGGCCACTGGATTAAAAAAGGTCAGAGCCACTTAAATTTGTACTGCATCAGAGGGGGTTCATCCAGCTTATTATTAAGCCCACCAGTTCCAGTATTGTTTTTCAAACCCTCTCCGCTTGCTAAAAAGGCCTTGGCCTTGTCAACAAAGCGTTTTGAGGCAGCCTTCCTTTTTCAATGATAATTGGCACGGGAAATTTTCCTCCTAGAGTAGCAATACTATCCGTTGTGCCTCCATATTTCCGGAGCCAGAAAAGATAGAGAGAAGCTGCTGAATAAAAGTTTGTTTACTTCCCCCCCCCCTCGATTTGATTCAATAAAAAAGGGAACTTAGTTTAAAAAATATTCCAAAATAATGAAATTTCTCTGATGCTGTAGAAATTCTAGTTGCTCTGATCTTTTTAAATCCACTTGCCTTATAATTAATGCTTAACATTTCAAATACACGCAATCCCTTTATAATTAAATCGTCTGATAATTCTAAGAATATTTAATAAATTGTTCAACTAGTTAAAGAAATAATCAAACTTATTTTTTGCCATACTAGAAATCAAGTTTGAATCTGATCTATCTCTGCAGCAAACAGAAGGTCGGATAAAAAATGGTACAAGTACATTTAACAGACCATTTCCTCATGTACAAGTGATTTAAATATAATATTACTATGATTCCATTCGTTTAGGCTACATTTGTAAATATTGAACTTAAGGTCATTTTGTGCACGATTTGCGCGTACACCCTGTACTACTCTCCCATCTCATTAGATTATAATCCTTATAATACATAATTATAAGATTTTTATGTTTTATTAAATGATCCTACTCCTCGAGGTTTTTGTTGTAATTATTTCTTCTAAGAATTAACAGTAAGTATTAATTTAAAAAAATACTTTGGAGCATAATTATTGCATAGCCAAGTCTCGTAATATCAGAGCATCTGATTATAATCCGACGAATACTAATAAAGATGTTAAATTATTATGCAAGTTTTTGAGTTCCTCGATATTTTTTAAAATTCAATTCTTCTTCATTCTCTTACCTTAGAGATCATTTATTTAAAAGAATCTTCTAAATATCACAGAAAATTCCAAATAAGTTTTGAGAGCTTTCCGTATTCTAACATAGTTGAAAAAATAATTAATATTATTATACATTTTAGGTTATATATATATTTTTTTCCTATATGGTTCGATAGAATTGCATCCAACAGGATATAAATAAGCATTATAGCATTAAGTTTTTATCAAACCTAAGATCTTATCAATGAGGTAGACCAAAATGATCATCCCCTCTCGGGATTAGAACCTGCGCCCCCAACATTGAGAGTGAACACGCCTTAGCACGCACAGCTATCGCACTCCCTTTATATAATTTGTATGGATTTTATTCCTTATAGAAGTTCATGGATCACAATTTTATTATTCCAATCGACTTTTATCTTAACAAGTGTACTTTTTCTTGTATTAATTAATTATCTGCATGTGATTTAGTTCAGAGTATTATCATCCAATTGTTCGTTAAAAACACAATTATCGGATGCATTCATCAACAATATGCCAAATCCTTACGGGGTTCAATACAATAATATTCTATTAGATAGCATGAATCCTTTCATCTACGTTCTAGATCCATTATGATAATAATTAATATTTTTAGTGTAAGAATATTCCGAAAACTAAGAGGGTTTTCTTTTTTATGGGTATATTCTCTATGATTCTCACCTCAGAGGGACCTTGGTACTTCCAGGTCTGTTCCCGTGGGTGCCTTGATGGCCATGACGGTTTGATTTTGAAATGTTTTGATGTTTCTAGGTCGTGGTAGGTGACGAAGGCCATACTGTCTCTCTGGCTATTGATGAGCTTCAGCTCCATCTCCGTGTTTCGTATGAGACGATCCAGCTCGTTCTCCTTGGCCTCCAGTTCTGCCAAGTCGGAGTGGGATCTGAGCCGTTTTCCAGCCTGAAGTCCTGATAGGGGGATCCCCCACACCAGTGCACCATATTTTTGGAATTCTTTCTCCACGAGGCCAATGCCTTCAAGGACGTTGGTGATGTCGTAGATGCGACGTTTTTGTACTCAAGGGTCTCTGAGGCCTGTTGAGGTCCACCGCTCCATGCGTGGAGGATTGGAAGAGGCTCACACAAACTTTTTGGTGAGAAGACCAGAGAGTCTCTAAACGGGTCTTTTCCATGGGAGATCGGGCAGCTAGAATGAAAAAGAGTTCAATGAGATAAAAGGATGGAGAGCAAGATCTTAAAAAAGTAATTGAAATAAGCCATACCCACCAAATCTATTTGGAGGAGAATATATATATGCAAAGCAATCATTTGAATATAATAAAAAATTAACGGTTCGAAGTCTTATGAATCTTCAAAATAAGAAAAATGGAAACAATAATAATTAAACAGAACTGTGTTTGCTAAAGCTGCATATCATTACCCTCGAAAAGTATGGATTTGGACTTGAGTACATATATACCATATTTGTAGATATTATAATGATTTCAATGGGTATATTCACTGTTAATTAAGAAAGCACACATAATTACTGAAAAACATGTTCAAAAAGGGAGATGATATGACATTTTGTTATGTGTCTACGATTATATATTTGATACATTAAAATAGAAAACATTGTTTGCATAAGTATATGAAATAATTATTTC
>CP045891.1:15414367-15439439 GCA_013387185.1 Caligus rogercresseyi | reverse complement strand
CCCACGGCGTTTCCGAGGCTTCTCCTGGAGGAGTGGATCCCAGTACATACTCGTGATCCGAGGCGCCTCGCATCTGAGGAACAACGCCCTTCATGAGGACGGTGCTGCCGAGGAAGGCGACAATTCCCCTCCAGACTCGCTGCCCTTAAGGATCTGACGAAAGGCTGCAAGGCCAGGAAAGAGGAACCCAGAGACATGCAGGAGCTGGCTTAGACGGCTCTCTGGGGCATTGGCTAAGAGGATGGAGGCGAAGAGGACGATGAAACGGATGCCCCGGACACAGGCAGGAGGAATAATACTTATGGGAACACGACTCTCTGGACACACTTGAAACAGGAGGACTTGGAATAGTAGTAGAGTAAGGAGTATAAAAAGAAATACTCACATACACACACACACACACTCAGGACTCAAAAAACGAACCGGTCCGTTGTTGTCATCAACAAAACGACTCACAGGAATACCAACCCTCATTGACTCACCAACAAAACACATAGAACTAAAAATAGCTAAAAAGCATATATACAAACACACAATTGGGTATGACGTCACATTAAGCTCAAATCTTAATTTGTGAAGGTTGTGTTGTGACATCATGTAGTATAGATTGTTCCTGCTATTGTGGAGTTGGGATCTTTATGGTTCTTTGAGTAATACTGTTTTTTTTTTCCTTCTCTGAATGATATCACTATAAGGGATGTTTACTTTGTTGATGGGTTGTTGTTTGACGTATTGTTTGGGGTTGAATGTGAAATGTAGTGATGACTGTGGGGTGTGAGAAAATTAGGTAAGGAATCGAATAATTTTATGGCTTCGAATAACAATCTCTCCATTGTTCTTTATGTAATGGTTTTACTGCATTTTCTTGATTTACTGGGGATGATGTAACATAACATGATATAACAGTATAGTGAATATGAGTGAAAAAACATTAATTTAACTGATTATAAGAAATAAAATAAAAATAGTGTATGGCAAATATTAGTTTGTTTTACAAGCCTTTATGTTTATTTCATTATGCTGAAGTATATGTAAATCAACTTGCATATGTAGCTCTACTTATAAAATATGTAGTGCTTGTTAAATAAGCTTATAAAAAAGAAACTCTGATTTTTTTCATGAAAGAATATTTGTTATAAATAATATTTTTATCATTAATAATTATAAACTTACATTTTCAAAAGTGCGACCGAAATGGCCCATGTGGCAGGTATTCCAGGGATCCATATGACAAAAATATTTTTTTTGAGTTTTTAAGCTTAAGAGAACACAAAATCTAAACAATTTGGAATGTTTTCAAGAAAAGAGTGAAATTTCAAACTGTTCGACCTAAAAGACATCAAACAAAACTCAACATCCTATGTACGGTACGAGCCTTCAATGAACGGGGATATTTTTAAACAACCCTATTTAGCTTCTCTTTGAATACTAAGCACAAAACTTATCAAACGATCTCAGAATTGAAATTCTTGCTCCATTGAGTCAGTTTCAATGAAAACATATAAAAAATGATTAAAACAAATAAGAATTGAGTGGAAAGTCAATCAGTTTACTTACTTAATGATATTAATTAAGATTCATAATTAAGGAAAGATTTGAAGCAGTCGAGTAACTGAAGTATTTTTTTTATTGAAGGAGAGACAAAAGTAAACAGATAACATTAATAAATAATAATAGGTAGTCATATTATGTACAAAGAAACAGAAAAACAGACATTCGATGGGTTAAAACCTGTTAATGCGTTTCATGTAACAAGGTAGACTTTAGCCGCTACAGATATATGAATAGTGAAGTCATTTTGTATATTTTTATTTACAAACGGTATTAAATGTTGTGAATAATTAAATATATATAATTATTTTTACCGGCTTGTGATTTGTCATTCATTTGTAATCGGTCGTCGTTCACGAACGATAAATTTTTTGACGAACCGCATAAAAAAATTCCTATCCTTTGTCGTTTGTTAAAATAATCATAGAGTAACTTGTAGGTTTGTACATATTCAAAATACCTTCATGAATATCTACCCTGGCGCAAGAAAAGAAGAAAAGTTCTTTCCATAGAATAGTAGTGCTGTACTTTTTAAAATCCTTTTGTATGAAAGAATTCCTTTCTAAAAAAATGTCACTTTATTCAGAGTGACGAACGACAAATTCAATCTTAAATGAACGATAACTTTGGTGAAAGACAAACGAACGACAATTTTTCGTGAACGATAACAAGTCTACATTTTTAACTATACATTTAATACAAGGTGTGAAAGTAGACATAAAAAGATCAGGTAGAAATATTTTTTTAATATTTCAATTTTATTTTAAAACAGTGAGGTTCAATCACGAGTTCCTAATCTAATTCCCTTACAAATTCCTGGCTTTCGTTCCTCTTACTTTTTAAGCAAATTTTGATGCTTCATTTAAAACAGCAAATATATCAATATTATTATATAAAAAAGATAAATGATTTTAATATACACAATGTTAACTCAATAGAAAGAAAGTTTCTATAATATAAGGTAACATTTTTATTTTCACATTGCAGTTCATGTACAAATATCAGGGAGCCTGGAAGTAAATATCGACATATTTCATCTAATATATCCTTCGATTTTTAATTTGCAGATGACTAACAACAATTGTATCTAATTTAAAAAGAACCATTAATTTATATTGGGATCATAATGTTAAGCATTATAAACAATATTTTGCATTTAGTAAAATGAGAATTATAATACAATTGAATTTTAGCATCCTAATATATATTTTAAATATCATACTTACATATACTTTTTTAAAATTATGTATCCAGAAAGGAATGTGTAAAGTTACTAATTTGTTAAATCAAGTTGTAATTATAAGACCTCATTTCCGATCAAATAATCACCATAACATGGAGATTAATTGGACCTAAATATATATATATATACCTATATATATTAAATACAAGCAACGCGTATTTACTTTGTTTAATTAAATATTAGTATGCACAATCTAAATAATCATTGATAAAGATATATGATTTGAATAAATTGAAATATGTGATAATTGTTTACACATTACTTAAAAAGCTTGATGGATTGGATCCACAAGGGGTGTGCAACCATCTATGAAAAATGTTAAGGAATACATGGAACGTAAGCTTATTAATCTTAATTATTTAAAAGGAATGTTTCTTACCTTAATTAAAAGGTATACGAATATTAAACAATCCGAAGAAATTATAAGTTAAGCCCCATTGTTTTTAAAATGAGTTGTCATCTTAATCACTCTACCTTGAAATATCTTTTGAATTCGTCCAGCATTTCATGATTGCATTATTTCACTCGTAAAAGAAAGCAATAGTCAACTTCTTTCAATTTTAAAGCAATCATGCAATTATCTATATTTAGAAATGTACATTCATACCCAATGCACTGCAATAAAGACGTTGATAAATTATTTTTTTAAAGAAATATATACTCAATGTTTTAAATGAAGATAATAATTCAACAATAATACTTTATAAAGATATATATTTAAAAATTTACATATTAAAAAAAACTTTAAAGGCAAATAAACTAATAGGGCATCTAAAGTAAATACCCCATTTAATTAATCTGCCTTGTCTTTAGGCCAAGATACATATAATAAGCTTTGAAGCTTTCTTTTGCAATTTAAAAAGGTGCTTTCTTATATCTAAGATACAAAAGCATAGTAATTTCACCATTGTGTGTGCATATATAAATATATGATGTACATGTCATTTAAATATTTTTACACTAAATGACCGAGTCAAAGATGAGTTTTATGGTAGTATGTCATCACTTGTGTGTAGAATGTGTACGTTCACATATAATAGGTAAATTGACACGCATATTACAAAGAATGTATCTACAAAATTTATGAGTAATATAAGAAGTAAAATAAAATAAAATTAGTCCACCCTGGGGGGAATAAGCATGCTAATCCTGATTGCAATTCCATGTATGTTTTTACATATCTTTGATATAAAAATAGGAAAGTTTAAGAGATGGGAGGCGCACGGATTTTTCTTTGAATGCAAGGAATTATTATATATACTTCAAGCACTGTCTCCTTGACGTCAAAAATACGAGTGTGTAGATATATATATATTAAATAATGTAATTGTAAAAAAATGACGACGGTTCATGGACGAAGGAACATTAACGGTTTATTGGAAGATATTCTCAGCATTCGTACACAGAGTTTGGATGAGGCACAGACCTGTAAGCTTCGTCTGAATAATCATCCTTGAAGCCGGCCCTCTTTTCTGTGCTATGTCAAATCAAAGAGAAGGCCTTCATAACACAGGGACAAGTGAGGGAGCTAAGCCAAGAGGATCTGCCCGATCCCCGGGTTATGCGGTTGGACAATATGTTAATCGCTGAGGGAATAGCTGGCCCAGAAAAGGGAGGAGGCTTCCAGGCCGCAAGTATTGCCTCTGAGGCCACGTCCTCTGGGACAACCACCACCATTGAGCACGCAGACTACCGAACAAAGCTAAAGGACATTCGCTTCGTGTATCACCACGAGCTAGACAAATACAGGCAGGCCTGCTCAGAATTTACGACCATGTCATGAATCTACTCCGAGAGCAGTCCCGGACTCGTCCCATCACCCCTAAGGAAATAGACAAAATGGTTCGAATCGTACACTTTAAGTTCTTCTCCATTCAGGCGCAGTTGAAACAGAGTACCTGTGAGGCCGTTATGATACTAAGGTCTCGATTTTTGGACGCCCGGCGTAAGAGACGGAACTTTAGCAAACAGGCCACGGAGATCCTCAACGAGTATTTTTACTCTCACCTGGCCATCCCTATCCAAGTGAGGAAGTCAAGGAGGAGCTTGCTAAGAAGGTGTAACATAACGGTTTCTCAAATATCCAATTGGTTTGGGAACAAGCGGATTCGATACAAAAGAACATTGTGAAGGCTCAGGAAGAAGCAAATAAGCTTGCTACTAAAAAGGTCCTTGAGATTCATCACAGGAATCTTTACCGTAGCGAATAGCCCCTACAGCAACTACACACATTCATCTCCCTATTATCCTCACCATCATCATCATTCAAACATATGAAGCAAACATCAGAGCTGGGCACCTCAGAACCATTTATATAACCAAACAATAGATATTTATTCAGAGCCAAGAATCATTTTTATCACAGTAGGATTTAGTTTCTTCAAAAAAAAGTTGTAAAATTTCCATCGAATATCTATTTCTACATCAGTAGAAAATAAATAAATAAAAATTGTGCAGAATTGCCTTAAAAACGTTTCAGTGGATATGATCATTGCATCCAAAATGATTCAGACTAAATTAATTTAAACTGAAAATTTATTTATATTATTTTGAACACAAATTTCTTTTATATGATATTTACATTATGTGGTGTATTATTTTTATTCAATGAAGACCGTGCTTATTATAATTTTTTGGTTCAAAGTAAAATGGATACAAGGTTCTAGGATTTTTACTCTTTAGTTGAGAGGTTTGGAGATCAAAAATAGTTTGAAAATGAATGGCCATAAACATTCTAATCCTGGTTCGTAGGCGAGACAATTAGTTCTTTGCCTAGCTCTGGAAATATACTCTTCTGTCATATCAAGTTAAAAATATATATACTTGTTGAGCGATCTAATGAGTTTTTAAATATAAAAGTAACAAGGTGATTGAAGTAACAAGCCAAAAATAAGTAGGGATCTCATTCGTTTTTCCAGTCCGGCTTCCGTTTTTCCACAAATGCCGTCATGCCTTCCTTTCGGTCATGAGTTCCAAAGGTGGAGTGGAACAAGGCCTTCTCAGAGGCAAGGCCCTGGACAAGTGTGGTCTCAAAGGAGGCCTTTACTGCAGCCTTGGCCATGCTCACAATCAGGGGAGAGTGACCCGCAATCACATCTGCAGTCTTTACGGCCTCATCAACGAGCTGATCGGGCTCACAAATCTTTGAGACTAGACCGATGCGAAGGGCTTCAGTCGCGTCGATAGGGAGTCCTGTGAGGTTCATTTCCATGGACTTGGACTTTCCTGCTGCTTTGGTCAGACGCTGAGTTCCACCAGCACCGGAATTGTCCCTGTAAAAATAAACACACAATCCCTGAAAATATATTCATAAAATGGGAAGAAAAGTACACATATAAGTAAATGGATAATATTTAAAACCTGACACAAACTTTCGCGTTCAAGTGTAAATATAAATTAAATAATAATAAAAACAAATATAATCTTTCGGAGATGAAAATAACATATTACTAGTTCAAGAGCAGGACAGTGGAAGTACGCATGTTTCGTGATCTGGAAAGCATATATATTAATATATTTAAAAAAAGTTAATTTGATTTAAAATTTATTTCCAATTTTTAATTGACTTTGTTTTCGTTTAATTTTAAACTATCATCAATCACACGAAATGTATATGTTCTTAAAAATATATTAGGTCAAGAAAAACAACTTCATTATATTTAAAAACATCTTACGATATAATTTTTAGTTGATTTTTGAAATAAATAAGAAAAAATGATTATTATAAAATGAACCATTTAAGAATGACTAATTTGATGAACGAATATCACTTTACACGATTATCCAAGAATGATAATTTTCAATTTTTTATTGCTCATTCCTGAACGGTATCAATGAAATAATTTGAAGGATTATTTAAAAGCTAGTCAATTTTATTGAAAATGAAGATAATCTTTGTTTTAGTTTTCCTCCATTTACATACCGATTGTGATTTCTGGTTGTCCGAACTTTGCCTTGGAGCCAGCGTAGATAATATCACACATCATGGCGAGCTCACAGCCTCCTCCGAGGGCATATCCATTCACGGCGGCTATGATGGGCTTACCAATCCCAGATACGCCCTCCCATTCGCTAAGGAAGTTCTCACGGAAGTTTTCGCTGAAGCATCTGTGACAAAACATTAAAGACATATAAAAATTCGTAAAAAGATCATTGATGTTCATTGACCAATTAGCTCATTGGTCGATGCGTATTTAGCTCTCTATAAAGTAGACACGTGCAATGCACGAAGTCCTCAGGCAACATACAGACCTTTAGTCAGCTCTGACTGGCTGATGTAAGGCAATTGTAAAATGACATTCATATTAATTATGTACGAAATTAATATTTTGTTAGTAAAAAATAATGATGGAACAAAGAATTGTCATAGGCAACCTCAGTTTTAACTGTTTATTTAAAACAACTCATAACACTTAGTCAAAACCTTACTATTTCTGCTTTTTACAATATATATTTTTCATTAGGGTTGGGTATATATAATATATTCTGTTTAGCATATGGCACATTGGAAAAATAATCATCACCCCAGCTCTAAAAACATTGTAGAGGTAAAGTCAAACAAACCAATGTTACGTATGAAAAATATAAATTTGTACTTCGATGCAAAAAAATAATCGTCAGATATATATATATAATCCATTGTCATAGTAATTTCAAATAGAGGTATATTAATTGGTGGTGTGCTTCGACTTAAAATATAACCTTTTTGAAATATGTGAATCCTATTATAATTAGGATGCATACGAATCTACTATATTCCAGTTAAATGTTTTTTAGCGAAGTAATTATTAATTTTAGTCAAGATATTATTTAAAATATGAAGTAAATATATGGAATTTGCTTAAATCATAAATCGAAAACAACAATAATGGAACGTATGTCCAATATTTTGATAACGTGTTCAGCTGTCAATGTTTCAGGGAGCTGGTTCCAATCTATTCGAGAGGACAAAAATGTTATAATTTATCAGCCTCATTGATCATAGATTTCCTGAACTAATGCAACGCTCTAATATCAAATTACAGTGGTTTCCGTGTGTGACGATTTAATAATTGATGAACAATCATTATCAATTAAGTCCACCTTTTTATCGTTATCTTTTATCTCTAAGTTTACAAAAAAAATATTATATTTTATCATAAACGCTCCGAAAAGAGGAACAATAAACTTGTAAAATGGATTGCATCCCCTCTGAAGACAGAATACTGTTTTATTTATCTTATATGTTTTGCAAATAAAACTTTTATTGGTATCGTTTATCGCACAGTTGAATGGCCAAAAATATATATTTCTATGTTAGCGCAAGTTAGAAAGTATATCGCAGGGATCACTGCTAATTAACACCCAATGCATTCCTATCAAACCATGTAATCACATTGTAATATATGATAGCTTCAACGTTACAATGCTAATTTACAGTGGTTTCCTCAAAGTAAAATGTTGCCGTGATGACTCATTTTAAGAGATGTCGCACCTGTTTTGCATCTCTTGATGTCAGCTCCGGCAGCAAAGCCCTCTCGCTTCCCGTTAGCACGATAGCTCCCACGCCAGGATCTTCATCTAGTGCCTTGAGCCCTCAATGAGTTCTTTCATGAGAGGTGAGCATAGTGCGTTCAGGGCTTTGGGGCGATTAAGGGTGACTAAGCCTACTCGGGAGTCCGTGCCACGGCGCTGGAGCGTGATGAGGCTGGGCGGAGCCACTGAAGCGGAGGAGCAAAAGTGCCTGGCAAATCCCTGGAGTCCTCGAGATAACATGGCTGTCACGAGATCAAATTAAGAAGTAGAACAAAAATGTCTTGCAGGTAATAAAAAAATACGGATCAAAGAACTCAAAAGCTGACTTGTTATTATGAAGCATGATTCGTGACGTCATACTGGAACAACAATAATAGTAGTAATCAAGGTGACTAAATACAGGTTTATATCATATATATTAAATATATATTATATAGAAATCTCTATGCCTTATACACAATATACAAATGATATTTAAATTGATTTAGGTTAGGATTCCATATCTTATTTATTTGATTCTGTGACGTCATTGAATTTTAAATCTTCAGGAATATTCCATTTGTTATAGTACCATCTGTATATAGTTTCCTTGTCATTAACTAAGTTTATTGTATTCATATCCTATTTTACATGTAGCATAGCTACATAAGCGTAGGGGAGATGTTTGGTTTGGGGGGGCAGCATTCAATTTGCCCGAATTTTAACAAGATCTATTAAATTGGTGAAAAATGATCGAATGAGGAAAGCTATGTAGATTTTTATTTTCTTTATAGGCATTAAATACTATTCATTACATTATATTTATGTGGTTATAATTCAAAATCCGGTTGCTTACATAATTTTATATGTTTTTCTTAAACATAAATGCCCGAATCCTAAACCAATTGCCCGAATTTGAGAAGTCACCCGAATTTTGGGGGGCAGTTGCCCCCCTGTCTCCTACGCCTATGTATAGCTATACAGTTGTAATCCTGTTCTGTCACTATACAAAATCCAATACAAATTGCATCAACAAAAACAAACTCAATGACCGCCAAATTCCCTATTCCTCAATGAATTCGGAATAATTAGTAGACATTAAGGAGCCATTTCTAGATATTAAAGAGATCAGTTGACATTTAAGAGCCTAGACATCTAGGCTCTTTTGTAGACATAAACTAAATTCAGTCTTGTGATCGTCTAGCAAAATTAATCAGTGAGAAAAATTTGCCTTATCTATTTGAAGTATCTGTTAGATTTCATTGAAATTTATGTTTATTTCGTTGCGGCGTTCACCTCAACTTCGTCTCATCTAAATCGCTCCTTATTCATTTCAAATAATTGTGAAACGTGGAAGGAGGGCTGGGGTTTTGGATTGTTATTCATTTAAACAAAAAATCTCTTCAAAAACAAACTGGTTCGCTATAAAGTGAGCTATGAAATATTTTAAAAGTGGAGTTTTGTCAGCATATGTATAGCGACGCTATTAATACAATATGACATTATTACATAAATTTAGTTAATATCTATTATTATTATTAATTGTTTAACGTTACCAAACTTTGAAGGATTGTCTACAATACGTCCACAAACGATATGGCGAAGCATCGGTTAAAAAAATCTGCGACCATTCCTTTTTAAAGTGTTACCCTTATATGTTTTATAGTTTCTATTTATTTTTAGTATTTTATAATTATTATACATTTCATAATAAAAGTTTTGTCACTATTTTATATTTAACATTTTGTGACGAGCTAATCCCAGCTGACTACATGACTAGAATAAATTATTTATACATATACTTGATATAACTAATGGGCAATATCTTGGTCTCGATGAACAAATGAGTAGGAAACAAATTTGAGTCGAGATCGCCATCAAACAGTATATTTGCCTACATTGTAACTCTAGAAATGTCAAAGTATGTACCAGTGCTGGGATTCGGTCGAAAAAAAATACCAACGATATCGGTAGTCGGGAGCAAGTTTTATCCAATTATTATGACATTATATTTCTCACTTATCTACTAATTGAAGGCGGTATAAATATCGGAAAATTGCGGGACTCTGAAAAAAATAATCTACGTTTACAATTCAGTTTCGAGAAATCAATATTATGATAATATAATTTTTCGCTCACTTAATAATCTATTACTACAGATCAATACAAATGATGTAATCGCCAGCGGTATTCGGTAGTTTTATCAAAATTATGAAGGATCAGTATTGTAGTCTAAATCTACTAACTGTAGCATCAGTCCCTCTGTGATATGTTATAATCCAAGTACATAAAAATGCAATTTCAACGAACAAAAAATAATTGCTTATCTCTCACGACCATAGATTCATTGGCAGTTTTATTTTCATTTTGCAGATTTAAAAAAAAAAAATTGTATTTGTTTCCTTCAATAAAACAATCCAAAATTGAAAAAGCGAATAATATTATATCTTCTAATGTGAATCCTGGCAGTTATTTGTTGCTCCGATTTTGTTGCACTATGATGCTATATTTTATTTATTATAATTTTATATCCCAGGAATCAACTTTTCGATATAATACAAATAAAATCGTTTGACATAACATAATTCCGTCGTTTGAACTGTCTAAAATGGAATCCTGTGGGAATCCTTGCTGGTAGCGCACTGCAATAGGGATTTGGCTGTGGCTCAAGTATAACGTTGACTTCTTCAGGAACCAGTTCTTCGATTTTGTCTAAATTAAATCCTGCATCTTCCTCATAGTACTCTGTGAAGAGTAAATAAGAGCCTCTGGATATCATCAGGGGTATGGCGGTATCCCAAGAAGTATAGAATATAAAACCACAATTCAGAATAGCCACTAAATCCGGCGCTTGAAGGATCTGTGATTCTTTTTTGAAGAAAGTCGCATAATCCATGCGTAGACAATAAAACTCCTGTTTAGATCCGGGCGAAGTCCTTTGAGATATTCGGAAGTCCCAATTACATGTGATCCTATGTCGTCAGCCCTACAAACACATTATTGAAATGTTGGGATAGTGAAAAAAATCATAAAAAACACACTCAGTAACACATTTGATATTATCATTTCATATTTTCGATTATTTACAATGCAATACTTTCTAATCATTCATGAATTTTTTTCAATAATTTTAATAATATCTACAAAATTGACCTTAATGAAGAAAAGGAATAAATCTCAATATATTTCTACAAATCAATGAAACTTTAAGTTCCTTTCAGGTTGGGCTTTAAGAAAATCTCAGAGGGAAGGGGGTTCAATTCATTTTCGAGAAATCAAGATTCTGATAATAAGTAGTGATATTTGGAAGTATTTATAAGTAATACCAATCGACCGAAATGCCAATAACCAATCAGTAGTCCCAGCTCTGTAATTATAATATTACGATTACGTCAAACTTATTCTTTTAAATAATTTTATGTATTGAATTACTTTTATTTTTCTATTTTGATCTTTCATATATTTTTTCTATATTAGTCTATTATTTTTTTTCTTACTCAATTTCTGGTCCAATGAAACAAAGGTAATGTTTTTCAGTTTGGGAGTCGTAGAGGAATGATTTCCCATTTGCTCAGATCGTTAATTTCCGCTACACGAGCCCCAACGATTTCAATAGTGAGAGATTCCTCACAGACAAGTCTTCCAGTGCCTCTTGAAGGCCATAAAGGACTGTTAGGGGACAGGTGTAGTGGAAGCTGATATGGCGGGTCTCCGAGGGAACTCTTGAGACTTGAGTTTTCCCTAATATGAGGGAAATTTCGGGCTCAAAAAAATCGAAAATGCCCTCGGACGGAAGTTTTTCGTAACCGAATCTAGTAGTAAGAATTAATTAATTAAGTTAATTATATTTGAAACAAAATAAAGCACATATATTTATCATATTTTTAGAAAATTATAGCATAAATTAAACTGGTACAGCAAAAAATCAACCATAATAATTTTTATGAGCGAATCCACAGTTAAAAAATCCGGATACGAATTTGTTCGGATAGCAATGTTATATATTCTAAGCCTCATTCAAAGCAAAAAAATAAGTTTTTTCCATTTACCCGTGACAAAGATTTGGATAAATAAAAGTTCGCTTTAGGATGTTTTGGTCTTTTTTCGTATTTGATTAATGGAAAATAATAATAATTGAAAACAGAAGTTTGAAAATATATGTACCTGGTAAGATACATATTGTTGGTACTATAGTTTTCTAATCCAGGTTATTTTTTTCTAAAAATAATGCTAGAAATGATGAAAAAGTAAAAAAAGAGTTGTACGAGTATATAAGAACTGATAAACATATTTGGAGATGATTTGACAAAATAACCCTTCTAATTCGGATCCAACATCTCAAAATTACATTATTTTGGCTATGAAACCCCTGGGTTTCCTGGTATGATGTAGGCATCCATTTATCGTGACGTCAGTGATGAAGTAAGTCATTGTTTTGGCTTAGTCATGCGACATGTGAAGGAATAATCGTTCACTCCTTTCATTGAAAGTTACTATTATGATCTCTCGGACACCATGATAATGCATACACCAAAATAGTAAGCCCACGCCTCCGATAGGATTATAATATTTGTGAAGGCACTGGAGTGTACTTTATTGGGTGTTAAATCACTCATTGCGAGCAAACTCTCCAAAAATGATCTTGTGGACCCGGAGGAAATAAGAGCCGTTCTAATATCTTCTGCTGCTCGTTATTCGTCCTTCTCTTTGAAGATTCCTTACACTTCTGGTACTGGATGGCAATATGCGGCGGATTTATTTAAGTTTTACCCCAAAGTTTCCGCGAAGTATTTTACAATGTTAAAAAATATAATTGAATCTTATTAAACTTTTAAAAGCTTTTCATTTAATGAATGATCCGATAGGATTATAAAATTATAATTCTATCGGATTTTATATTATTATTTATACTATTTGACATTTTTTCTATTTCCGACGATAAACTATTCATTATTCGTTACAAAACTACTTGATAAAAAGCGTATTCACACAAAGACACTCACTTAGCAGGCCTAGGCAAATAAGCCTTTGAGGGGTGATGATTATCATTAATCCTTTCAAGCCGATAGTCCTCCAAACAAAGTTTCAGCATGGCACAGCTCTTACTATGCTCTTCTTCATCTTCTTTACGATGAGCCTTGAGCAGTAAGAGGCGGATTGACAGTTTGGACAATGGATCATGGAGCTCTGGAATAAAACATTGCATTTAGAAGTATGATATTCAAGTTACTTTATTGCTCATATGCTAAATATCACCGATCTATAAAATAAATGGAGACAAAAAACTTAAAAACTATTTTTTGGGGACATCCCATTGTATGAATCTATTCAACATGACGTAACATGTGACGTAGTCATTGTGTAAGTTTTTACAAGGAGGAATAAATGTATATTTATATTTCAGTCTATGAGTTCATTCTGTAGAATAGTTCTAGTCATCTAGCGAATGATCACTCAGTCCATTTTTAATGTTTAAATAAATAAATTTATCTTTTATGTGAAAATAAACATTCATCCAAAAGAAAAGTATACAATTATCTACAACTCATCCTGTGTACCGTTAAATAGGTTCATAATATCGGATTGAATATCCCATTTTTTGAATGTTATTTCATGATAGTTCCTTGTAGATATTAATTTATAATTATACATAATTTCATAAACAAACTAAGATGGCTGACAACGTAGTGCATGTTGTTAAATTCATTATATTTCAAGATATTATATAGGTCATTAAACACACTCTCGAACGTTGAGGATTAATAGCAAAAATATATTTGGCGGCAATGTTTTTTTAAATAGGAGGAGGAAAATATTTTTTGACAAATAGATTTTTGCTACTAATAGACCTATTGATTAATCTAACATTTATGATACCTAAGCCTTTTTATGTCCCTTATTTGGCAATAAAATATATATCTAAACTAAATCCCGGCCTTTCAAAAATGGTGATAATACAATTATATGTGATCAGGTCATATCAGGTTTTTCAATTAGTATTTTCCTTCTTCGTTTAAGAGAAGTCATCATGGGATAAGCGACTTGGTAAGGTCAAATTAGCAACAAATCAAAATATATATTAGGAAGAAAAGCATTGTCTATAATTAAATATGAAGCTTAAGTATAAAAAAGCTAGGATCTTTTGCCTGAAAAAAAGTGGAAGTAATAATAAAAAGCGGTTGGCCTTATGAAATACAGTATCACTTCCCTCGTGGCTCTTAAGATGTGAACATCAACTTAGAGATAAAAAAAACCATCATCCTTTAAAACACAAATAACCTTCCTTTGAGTCTCAATCAATTTTCATTTGCTAAGCATTTGAATCTAATATCATTTCAATATCATCTATTAATATCAGGCTTGTGAGCGTTCAGCGTTCAGCGTTCAAAATAAAATAGTGTTCCGTTCAATGTTTTTGCGTTCAGCGTTCTGTTAGCGTTCAAATATTTAAAAATAACATTGTGTAATTTAGAAAAATGGATGTACTATTTAGGGTTTATATAAAAAACCCAGGGTCTAAGAAAGTCTTTTTTAGAAAAGAATTTCCGAAAAAGTAATGCGTAGTGATGACGTTTCTTTTTTTTAGAAAAGAATTTCCGAAAAAAGTAATGCGTAGTGATGACGTTTTCTTTTTTTAGAAAATAATTTCCGAAAAAAGTGGTATGTAGTGAGATGACGTTTTTTAAAGAAAAGAATTAACGAAAAAGTAATGCGTAGTGATGACGTTTTTTTTAGAAAAAAGTCCTAGAATGTTTGGAAAAATCGAACATTGAACGCAAAACTCTTTTTTTTGCGTTCAACGTTCAAAAAAAAAGTTGTGTTCCGTTCAGCGTTGAACGTGCGTCAGCTGAACGCCGTTCAATTCCGTTCACAAGCCTGATTAATATGAATGGAGTAAAGAAACTCCTTGCGCTCAGGTATGAATATTATTTTGTTCCATTATCTTTAACGATAAATCGATAATCACTATGACGATAAAAGTTACCAACTAAAAAACATGTTTATTTGTGATTTTTTCAAGAACTACCCTCAATAATAATGAAGCTAAGTTTATACAAACTAAAGCTTTAATACAACCTGCTTTCCCTGAAGGCACACTGAGCAGAGCCTTGGATAGTTCAACATATCGGATTCATCCTGTAGAAGTGGTCGTCCAAGAGCATTTGTAAGCAAGACTTGAAGTTCTTACTTTTAGGCCCTGGCGCATGACTTAAAGGATGCTCTTCAGGCTTCCCAGATTTTACTGTAAATGAAGAGTATCAACGTAATAATAATCGACGTGAATGATTGTTTCATTCATAGATGGTCTATAGCGTTGAAATTCGGGCATTTGTTAGTTCGCCATTGATTGGCATAGAGATAGTATGAACACAAGAAAAAAAAAATAGTCTTCATATATAATACATATTTTGTACATAAGATAGGGAGTGCGATGACGTCACATCTCTCTTCCTATTTCATGATAAAAAGTATGAAGTCTCACTCTCTTCCGTTCTTTCTGTCGCTCTCTTTCCCCCAACAATGGAGAGCTAACAAGTACCCCGAATGTCGGCTCTACCAGTCGTGACTTCGGCACTCTCTATTCTCTACGGTTTCATTAGCAATGCTTTCGGTTATACGTTCAAAATTGCAATTACTCAAAGCAATATTATATGAGTAGATGCATGAATGGAATAAATTACTTACCAACAGTTTGAAGCACTTTGCATGAAGTCTTGTGGTCTTTCCACTCCCTTTTTTGATCTTCCTTACTAAAATAGCCAACGGATAAACATCCTGAGCAACATTTGGGATCACTCAGAACTTCAAAACTAGATGGACAGAGACCAAAGAAATATCTTTTTGTGCTCGGCGTTTCCCTGAGATGAAGAGTGAAGACTTTCCTATTATTTTTCCTCAATTCCATTGCTAGAAAAACGATGAATTATGTATGAAATGCCTGCTTGAATCAATATTGAGCTGGAGTAATAACCTTTCATGACCTTGAAGTTACGAACAGCTTTCATCCAATGGATGGAATCCTCAAAGAATTCATGGGTCCACTCACTAAGATTAATCTGAATAAGAAAGGAAGTAGTAGACAATATATAAGTTTACTGAATTAGTGTCTTATTTTATATATGACGTAGCTATATATTTATCTTGTTCTATAACTATATAAAAAACCACTAATTAGAAACAGAAAATCCAATACAAATAGTATCACTAAAACTATTAATAAAAATATTTAGGGTTCTTTTTGATGATGTAAACTTAGAGAAAGATTAAAAAACAGACTTTAAACTTACCTCATTTTCAATCCGAAGATCCTTAATCCATTTTTTGTCTTTATCCAGTTCAACATCGAATTCTTTTATACTTTCTAGAACTTCGCTCTGAACAAAAATATATATTGTTTTGGGGATTACTTAGTTTTAACCATAGATATATAAAGACATAGAGAGCTTATTGGATTCTTTAGAGAAATACGTCACTGTGCCCAAATAAACAAATATTTCTATCTCTATGATGAACTTACGATGACGTAATACAAATTACTTTGCTTACATTGGACACAGGCGACAGCTGAACAATGTTCCTCTGCTATTGAAGGGAATGAACTCTCTATATATTTATATCTCTATGGTTTTAATTCAAATTTATACTTCATACTCTATCTTTTGTTTCCAAATCTGATGCATTGACTCCGCAATAGCTTCTTTAAAGGACACAATACCTGCATCTGTAAGAACCCCTAGAAACTTAGAGTTAAAGGCTCGAAGCTTCGACTCAACGTCTGTCACCATTTCCCTTGAAAATATATGATATTGAAAATTGACTTGAATCAAAGTTTATTTGGTGCAACACAATATATCGAATGAGTCAATATATATATATATATATCTTACCGGGATTTCTTTTCTCTGCTAAATATCCAGTAGTGAAAGCCTTCTTGAATAAGTTTTCGTAAGTATTTAGGACGTCAAATTGTGATACAACATAAACAGCTCTTTTAAATGTCTTCATTTGCCTAGAAAGCATGTTAATGTATTTATATTTGGAAAAAGCAAGACCGGCTCACTTGCTTTAAGGGGGTGTACGCGTATTAAGAGAAGATGAGCGATTCTTTGTTTCCTTGTTGAAAGGGAGGAAACCCCAAGGACTATCTGATTGATGAAGGAGAATATCTAGAGTTAGGGATGAGCTGGAATCCTTCGACCAAATCATCTTCTCATTTACCTGAGCCAAACGAATTAACCGACCATATGTTAGGAGTTATAACTAATTTTAAGATAAAAAATGAAGGATAAAATACCTGAGATTTTGAAAGACAAAATTGAAAATGGTTTGTAAAAAATCTGTAGCTAAAAACTTATATAAGAGATTGCTCAGAGATATTGTGATGAGAACCAGCATAAAAAAACGATTTACTTGGACAATCCGATCCTTTAGGTATCACATATAGTTTGCTTTAGTCTATTGACATATACATATGTTGGTGCGTTTTACAGCATCCATTTTAAACTATTAACGAAAAAATATTAATATTAAATTTTTACACTAACGATAAATGCATTTATAACTGAGGATAAAATATTAAGAAATCAAACTCCACTTGCAATAACCTATAAAACGCAAGCAGTAAAAAATATTATCTTTGATAACGTAAGCAGTAAACGATGATGAGCAAAACTGCATTTATATGTGAGGGGAAAGGGACTTAATACGTTATAGGATCGCCCATAAGTGACTGATGAGCAATTTTTAAAGAAACAAATAATAGGTTTTGCCCAAATGGTATTTCTAGGTTCAAAATTATGGAGGCAAATAATTGTAATTTCATTTATTATTAAATAACGGAACTAAATAAGTAAGCTTCCTTCGACAATCTGCGCATTATTTAACTACCGTTGACTATATTTTGAGTTTTTTGATAGTCCACAAACTACCAGGTGCGGGACAAATATTGCAACACTTACCTAGTATATTGTTTACACCCCTCTGTGTCTGTTAAAAGGATTCGATCAGAAAAATATAAAGTGTTAATATAACTCTTATTTCAATTTTTATTAACTATATCCGCCCTTAACAGCAACAACAGCCTCCAGACGGGACCTGAAGGTCTGACAGACAGACTGTATGTAATGAGCGTCCATTCCATCCAGTGTTCATCAACGGAGGCATTCATGGCTTCAATATTGGGGTGACGTATTCTGCAGGCCCTGGCCTGCACATGCGGCCAAAAAGGAAAGTCCAAATGGTTTACATCAGGGCTGTATGGAGGCTACTTTTCCTTACCCCAAAATGGGGTGCTCTCTGACAAAAAATTCTGGGTGGATTTTGCTGTATGGGCTGGTGCTCCATCCTCTTGGAGCACTACTTCTTGGTTTGGAAATGTTGCCTGAACCCAGGGCAAAAATTTGGTGCGCAGTTCTTCAATGTACGTGGCTGCATTCAAGTGAAACCTTCGGGGAAACCAAATCAATGGCATTGAAGCCACAAAGACCAGAGACATGGCTGAGGCTGGATGTTTGATAGTGTTAATTGTTTTAAGGTCTTCATCAACATCTTCAAAGGCTACAAACCGGTCATTTATTTTATTTCTGAGCGGATCCACAGTCCACTTCTTTTCATCACTGAAGATGATGATCCTTCCAGCTGGTGCAGATTTCAGGTCATTGATCAGACCCTTGCAACGTTGGAGATGAGTCACTTTGATGTGAGGTGTCAATAATGGTCTCTCCAACATCACTAGGGATTTGCCACATCACTCTTTGACAGCCCTCCTGACCCTACTCTCACCAACACCAAGGTCCTTGGCATGAGCTCTCATGCTGGTGGTTGGAGCCCTTTGGATCACATCACAAAGGAATTGTGGTTCCAATTTGTATTTGCCAGCACTCCCAGATTTCCTCTCGACCCCTTGGTTAATGTTCAGCTTCTTCTTGAGGCGGTAAATGGTCGATCTTGCCACGTTCAGTTGCTTGGCAATCTCAGTTGGAGTCCTACCCGCGCCAAGAAACGTCGACACTTTAACTCTACGGTCTCGTTCCATCTCTCTGCGTATTCTCAGAGGAAAATGATATTAACATAAAAGCATAAACATAAACACTGCTATCGAAGTTATTTAGCGGAACATTTTGTTCGACACCTCTCGTAATCTCAAATCGAATTTTTGTAAGTGTTGCAATTTCTGTCCCGCACCCGGTATGGGCATTTATAATTGATACGACACTCAAATTTAAAACAAAAAATAAAGTGTTATATAAATAATATTATTTGAAATAATATTATGAAATAAACATATTTTTTAGTTATATTTATCATAAAAATGACTAAAATGTCCTTTTTTGTTTTGATGGCACAAAAAAGTGTTATGTAAATCATTTTGTTTAGTTTTTTTGCTTATAAAATTGTTATTTACCAAGCAAATATCGGACATCCTCATGATGATCAAGATCCTTGATTTAGAACCCAAAGTATATAACTGTTAATTTTTTCCTTTAAACAAGAATCTTTTTAACAATCAGCTGACTGCACATATGCCTCCTATAGCGATGTTCTAATGCCAATTCTTTATATGGCAAGTAATAATAAAACTTAAATATATACACTCAAAGAGTGCAAACCTCCACCGTCACGGGGTCCTTATGAGCCTTCCGAGGCGAATTTTTCACGACTGGGGCGGCGTAGAGGGACGGGGAGAGTTCCCTCGACGGAAATTCCGAGAGGAAGACGCTCCCGGCACCCGATTTCACAGCATAGCGACATCTTTTGGCAGAGTAGGCTAACTTGAAATATTTATTAGTATTTAGCTCATTTTGCATCTTAATTCTGCACTCAGAGATGCCAAATTTAATCACTTGTTCCTTTTGGCATTTCCAACAATTCCACAAAGTTTCATCCGAATCCGTTTCGTACTTTTTGAGTTATCCTGCTGACAAACAAACCAACCAACCAACAAACCAACGCCAGTGAAAACAATACCTCCTTCGGCGGAGGTAATTATGAGATAAAGGAGTGCAATAGCCGTATGCGTTAAGGCGTGTTCAACTCTCTATGTTGGGGGCGCAGTTTCGAATACTCCCGAGAAGGATGGTCAGTTTTGGTCTACCTCATTGATAAGATCCTAGGTTCGAGTGACTTATTTTGATATTATATTGCTTATTTATATCCTGTCTGATGCAATTCTATGAACCATATAGGCAAAAAAAAGAAAAAAAATGAGATAAGCCAAGTATACCGAATACAAGGTATGTCTATTTGTTATTTTGATAGATAGGGAAATGTAAGGTATCTTATTAATATCTTAATATCATCAAAAATCTATTTTAAATCAATTGACTTTTGATGACGTAAGCTGGAAGAAACACATGAGATAATGTAATCCTTCCCGCTTGCCGGTGTGACGTCACAGTTGATCATACATATATGCATACCTCGTATTTCAATACACCTTGAGATATCCTATTAGTTCATTGATATTTCTCCATGATCATGTTCATCCCCAAACGATTTCTGGACCTTACTACGGGCCAAATCAAAAAGATCCTCTAAGTACTATTTTTCAAATAAAAATATACATAATCATTTTAACAGTTGACAATTATAATTATTCTGCATCTAAATTGCATGTTTATATAATCCTAATAATTATATTATGTAATTATAGTTATTGCACTGGATAATACTATTATAAAATTTTCATTATATATCGCATTTTTTGCATGATATTATAAAAAAGTTCATAATATCGTTCCTAGGTTGTAAATTGACTATAGCGAAAGGATTTAAAATTAAATTATATTTTAAGACGTTATAAAACAACAAACAACATCTGCTTACATCATTTGACAAATAATCATAAAGAAAGGATATACAAAATAAAAATAGCTGGAAATACATTAGAATATGTATAAACAAATAGACCCACCTCACCGGATTAGGTTCCGGTGAGGTGGGTCTATTCTAGGAGCTGAACAAACAAACAAACATTAGAATATCGATATATATAAAATATAATTATTTAAAGAAATCTAGAGATGAATTATGCGGCTCTAATAAATTGTTATGATGCGTTACTATAAGTTATTGGAGTCAACAGGTATATTCTTTAGGTTCCCTCCAAAGAGCCATCCGTCCCATGTGTAAATGGGAGGTCCAAGAGTGGTGCAGTACTTGGTCCTGAAAACGAAAAGAAGTAATAAACTTTATTCCTCATATTGTTAAAGACGGAAAATAGTACTTACGATAGTAATTTCTCGTTTTCCACCCAGTACATTAGGTAAAAATTGCACATTTCGTTTTTTCCTATGGCAATTGAATTTAGATTAGTATTATTTAAAAAAATCATGCAAGGTAAATGGTTTTTTAAGATAAAGTCGTAAGTAAAGAATACTTAATTCCAAGAATTTTCTTAGTTTCATATTTATTATTTTTAAACAACAATGAGTAAGATAGAACATATCTTAGCCTCTCGAGCTTTAGTTTAAGATAATTTGATAAAAAGCATAGAGTATCGTGTTTAGGCTGATGGTATTATTTACTTTAGGTATTGAACATGGCAGGCATGGACATGGATGAAGGGATTTTCGATTTTTTCAAATGATCAGAAATATTATTTTAGTAATAAATTGTGTTTGAGAAATTAATTTTATAAAATCGTGCACTTTTTAAGTAAAAATTAAATAATTTCTCATAAAAAAGGAATAAAAAAAAACAGCAATTCCATCTAACCAAATAGACATATAAAATATGGGAATATGACTTTAAAAGTTATGTAATATATATGAACGGATGACTTTACATACTGGTACTTCCGACCCACACGGGATATCCCTTGTCATTGACCATGGTGCATCTTGAGGCAAGAAGATCCCCCTTCGTCATGGTGATGTCTTTCGTTGTATTATAAAACATTTGTGGTATCTGTGGGCTTTCCTTCCCCAGGACGCTCCATTTCTCTCCCTGATCTCCCACCTTGTAGCCCGCTACAACCTTCCCTAGTTCATGGGTGTGGACACGGAAAGCAAAGGGATGAATGACGACACCCTCGTCACTCAGCGTGCAAGCCGCGTCCATCCAAGTCTCTGAGCCAGGAGGGATGATCCCGCTTGTGGATGTATAGAGGACCCCGCAGTCCGTGGCTGAGGGACTTCTGTATACTCGATGCTCCCCCGGATCGTCTCCTGTCTCAGGGATAAAGTCCAAGGAGGCGTAGTGAACCTGGAGCACCAGATACTGGACTTCATTCTCCCGCCAACTTAAAGGAGACGCCTAAGAGAACAAAAGAGAAAAAATATGATCATTCATTTCGCAGGGATGCAATTCCATCGAATCAAATCACAAAAAAATTCTAAGTTCTGTTGAGTAATTGTAATTCATAATGCTTGTTCATATACTCAATCGACACTATATAAGCAAAAACATAACAAAATATGACTGCAAGGTTCTTTATTTTTAAATTAAAACATATACAATAATGACAACTATTCCAAATTCATGTTTACCTTATCGTTACATTAAAAGATAGTAAAAATGTATGTTACATGCTTATGTAGGCATAATATATAAATGCACATTTTTCGATAAGTTTTCATTTCATATTGCTCTAGATTTTTTGAAATATACATATATTTTTTTGGCAATATATTACTAAAAAATAACAAAAAAAAAACATGAAATTATGTATATATATTAGACTCCCCAAAAAAACACTTTTTAGTTCTTTCACATATACCAGCGATTCTGGTTCATTTTTTGATGCTGAAAACGAGTATCTAAATAAAACTCTCTAGCATATTTAGAATCGGACGTCACTGGTGTCAAAGGTTCGTTATGAAGCAAACTTTTTGGTTATTACTTATTTTGAAACAAACTAGTTTTACAATATTTAGCTATGATCAATTGATGACTTTGTTATTTTTTGCAAATTTTCGTCAAATAATATTTAGTGCCAATAAATGAACATAAGTGCTGACGCACCAACCATTTTTTAAATAACAGCTCCTACTAGGGTTCTTTATAGTTTCAAGAAGGAAAAAGAAAAAGAGGGTACTCATGTGATGTTTTAAGTTATCTTTTTAATACGTTTTAAAACGACTAATGATAGTAAGTTTTCCCCATCGAATCCCAATCTACTCCCTCTGAATCCCTTCATCAGTATTGATACCAATTCTTTTAATTTGTTTTTCTCAAAATACAGTTTTGCAATGGAAATGTCATTATGGTAATCTCGTGAATTCGCCAATAGACATTTTGTTCAACATATATTATATTATTATTATAAATAATATATCATATATATATATATAATATATATACATATATATTATATTATATATATATTATATATATTTATATATATATATATATATTTATATATATATATATATATGCTCATATTTGACAATCAAAAAATTATGGATTGAACTATGAATTCCGTAAATGAATCTAACGGGCGTCATAACCAGACGATACCATCAGCTCAATCACAGAGCTGGTAGCGTTGACACGATTGAAACACTTTCGGGTTGCGTGAGGAAACGCACGACGTGAAAGTTCAACAGCCTGAAGAATGTTCTGACGCTGTTTCTCGCTCTTGGTCAGCACTTTAGTAAAGTCAGACCCGAACTTGACGGCCCTCTCTGCCGCGTCATTGACAACTTGAAGAGAGGTGACGATGCCGCTTAACTCAATGAATGTTGAATCAGAAGCCCATTGTGTGACCGGGAGCTCCAAGAAGGTTGGATGGATGTTTGTAAGCTGAAGGTAGAAACGCTCAATGAGATATAGGTGGTGGCATTTGGTATAAAAATTTGTTATTCTTTGGTAAATTAATCATAGCTTATTACAATTATTAAAGGAATGTTTACCCGGCTAAGAGTTTTGTCGGCTTCGATGATGTCCAAAGCACTTTCGGCACTGACATCGAAACGAGTTTGCAATTCCTTGAGAAAGAGCTCCTTCTTCTCCTCGGCGTTTTTTCGCTTCCGTCGCAGTGACCACACCCCCCACGAAATAGATCATGGAGGCGATGGAGCTTCTTAATTAATTTTTCCTCGCCATGAGTGGCAAATAAGACGGTGCCCAGAGACGAAGTAGGGAATCGGCGGTGCTACGGGCAGCTAGCTGCGCGTCCGGTCTACCCAAAGACCAAAGATGAAAGTAAAAGTGCCGTATCACCTCTTCGGTTAACGGGAATGGACCTGGTTTGAAAATTTCTAGAGTATAACCAATACCCAGTGCCTCGCTTAAGCACTTCTTCAGTGTCCGAGTTTCCATTTTATGTTAAAGGCACTTGACTGATAGATCAAAGAGTGAAATTGAATCTGATACGGTGTTTAAATCACGTGTTATAAATAAAAACAGGTTTTGATGAAATAAGATTAAATGGTTATTGTATTGTATTTAAAAGATAACTTAAAAACATCACTTGAGTACCCTCTTTTTTTTCCTTCCTGAAACTATAAAGAACCCTAGTAGGAGCTGTTATTTAAAAAATGGTTGGTGCGTCAGCACTTATGTTCATTTATTGGCACTAATATTATTTGACGAAAATTTGCAAACAAATAACAAAGTCATAATTGATCATAGCTGAAATTTTGTAAAACTAGTTTTTTTCAAAATAAGTAATAACAAAAAAGTTTTGCTTCATAACGAAACCTTTGACACCAGTGACGTCCGATTCTAAACATGCTAGAGATTTTTATTTAGATACTCGTTTTCAGCATCAAAAAATGAACCATAATCGCTGGGTATATGGGAAAGAACTAAAAGTGGGGTTTTTTTGGGAGGTACTAATAT
>CP045891.1:15398929-15414267 GCA_013387185.1 Caligus rogercresseyi | reverse complement strand
TAGTGGGGCAGCATAGCTAAGGTATTGTGCATTTTGTGATACAAGCAACAATTTGGCACAAATGTACATTGACATATAGCGAACATTTTCAGATATTGAGCCACTCGGAATTCTCTCTTCATGTCCGCCATATTGGAATTCAAAATGGCCGCCATTTAAAATCTACATTTGCGCTTATTTGTGCTGGAACTAGAATTGTCGGTTCAAGTATATGTGCGTTCTCTCAGGCAGGATCGTTTGTGATGTACATAGATGCTCTGACAGATTTGGTCCCCTGGTTTCACGCACTCATCATTACTGTGGATGAGGCAGTGCTCAGTAACCACTTCTACCAGATCTAACTTCACCGACCCATGCAACCTGAAAAAGCTGACATCGTCGTTGCTGCATGCTAACTACCAAACACCCACCATAGCCAGCAAATTCAGCAAAGGTCACTTCACGGTTAAAAAACGCAGAGGGTGTTCTCTTCAATCCCAACAGACCAAGCACATGAGCAGAATAATGCCTGTATCAAAGGAGACGGTGGCGTAGTTGGGCTTACTGACAACCCTAGACAACCTTCGTCGCTGGATGGTTGCAGGACCAGAAAGTTGCTAGGGTGATCGAAGAATTCCAAGACGGGAACCAATACTGTAGACGGCAAACAGCAGACACACGCCATCATGATCAGACTCCAAGTGTACAGGCCTCATTTGTGAGAGATGTCTCATTCTTGTTGGTGTAATAGAGGAGATGGGGAACCCATTCGAGGAGGAGAGCCAGGATCTACTCATACTGGATTCAAAGGACATTGCAGGTCCTGCTGCCGTGGAGACCGTGATGAATGCCAAGAAGATTGGCCAAGAGCAGTTCGAGGCTTTCACCAGAGAGTGTCTGTTGGACAGAACAAAGGCAGTGGATGACCCGATACCTCGTAACAAGCTGAAGGTGTTCAGCACTTCAACTCCAAGAAGCAAGAGCAAAGGTCAGCAACAGCTCATCTCCGTCAAGAATGACCATGACCTCTTCGCACGAATGTACATTGGCTGCCAAACAAGGGATGGAAACCTTAAGGAATTTTTCGTCATGAGAACCAGGTATGTCCTCCTGCACTCTCCGATGGGGGAAACCTATTCACTGGTACCAAGAGTGATCTGATCACATGTTTGAAAGAAATATCCGATGCTAAGACAGAGACTCCTGTCACTACCTGTGTTGTACTTGATGGGGCAGCTATCGTCCAGATGCTGAAGCCGGCTGCATCAAGACCTTTGAAGAGTACGCACATCAGATGTTCTTTCCATATATCTACTAAGCTGCAAACAGTGTCACGCTGGATCTGATATGGGATACCTACCTTGCTGATTCACTGAAAGGCAGTACACGTGCAAAGCGGGGACAAGGTGTGCGGAGACGTGTGGTGGCCGCCGCAGCCATACCAGGAAACTGGCAGAACTTCCTACGAGTGGACAGCAACAAGACCGAGCTGTTTAAGTTTCTCTCAACAGCTCTCTTGGAATGGTTTGACCAGGAGGACAAGCAACTCATCATTACTGATGGAGAGGCAGTGCTCAGCAAGCCACTACTACCAGATCTAACTTCACTCGACCCATGCAACCATGAAGAGGCTGACAGTCGGATGTTGCTGCATGCATCTCACGCAGCTAAGCACGGACACCATTCAATAGTAATCCGGACTGTAGACACCGATGTTGTGGTGCTGGCAGTGTCCGTGGTACAGGAATTGCAACCAGAAGACAAACTATGGCTGGCATTCGGAACAGGCCGAAGTTTCCGATACCTAGCAGCACATGAAATGGCAGCTGGACTGGGACCAGAGAAGGCTCGTGCATTGCCAATGTTCCATGCTCTAACTGGATGCGATACTGTGTCAAGCTTTGCTAGACATGGCAAGAAGACCGCATGGGCAGTCTGGACAGTACTGCCAGAATTAACTGAGGCGCTGATTCAGCTTTCTTCCGCACCAAGTGACATACCAAATGATGCAATGTGCATCATCGAGAGGTTTGTGATCCTGTTGTATGACCGAACCAGCAAATGCACGGATATTGACAAGGCCAGGCGGAAACTCTTCGCAAGGAAGAACAATGTGCAGCTGATCCCTCCGACGAAGGCAGCTTTAGAGGAACATGTCAAAAGGGCAGTATATCAAGGTGGACATGTGTGGGGTCAGATACTGCTGCCAGCACCAGAACTCCCACCACCAACCAACTGGGGTTGGTCAATGACTGGAGGACAATACACACCATTCTGGACCAGGCTACCTGAGGCAGCTCACACCTGCATCGAGCTGGTTTCTTGCAAGTGCCAGAAAGGGTGTGTGAGACGCTGCAAGTGCAAGAAGGCTGCCCTTAAGTGCACAGCCCTCTGTGTGTGTGAAGGGGATTGCACATGAAGAGGAGTCCACAACATTCATTTACTTGTGGCAGTGCTGAACTGGTTAACATGACACTGTTTATGTCCAAATACAAAGTATGTAAAATACATGATGATGAATGTTCATCTCTCATGACTTAAGTGAAGTACTGTAATAAAGATGTCATTTTGAAAATGGATATTGTCATGTATTGTTACCATTATATTCCTTGCCCCCAAAATACATTTAGACACCAGAATCGAGTCAATAGCAGTATTAGACCCAAAGATAATCGAAAATGTAAATTTCAATCAACGGCCATTTTGAAATCCAATATGGCGGCTCATTGGTACAAAATATGCGATGCAGATTGTTCCATTAGATTTCTTGCCCCCAAAAACATACATTTAGACACAAGAATCGAGTCAATAGCAGCATTAGACCCAAAGATAATTGAAAATATAGATTTCAGATGGCGGCCATTTTTATTCCAATATGGCGGACATGAAGGAGAATTCCGAGTGGCTCAATATCTGAAAATGTTGCCATATATCAATGTACATTTGTGCCAAATTTTATGCTTGTATCACAAAATGCACAATCCTTTTGAAATTTTGAGCTAAACCGCCCCACTATATTTATTCTCCTAAAAAATAAAAATAAATCCATTTGTATCAAAAGGCTGAATCTAATCCAAGAATAAGTAATTGGACATTCTTCATTGGATTAATTCATAATTTTTCTGTGTTACAGTAATGTCATAATTAAATGCATCCAAAATAATTATATACTTTATTGTATTTCACAACTTATTTTTATTGTTTATCGTTACGCTACACTTTTATATCGCTGAGACCATTTTTTTTATTGCTCACTAGTCTGGCTTAAATACATGAACTTACATATTATATTACTTACATATTATATATATATATATATATAGAGAAAGTACGGTTTATAATTATATTAAAGTTGAATTAACTTTTGCAGGTTTATGGGATGAAATATATCAGAAGTATTGACCTAGTAGTTCTTGCTCGAAGTTGAAGGGATACAGAAAGAGTATCGATATTTAAATTTATGTAACCTTTTTTTAACCTTAAATTGTTCACTAAAAAAATTGAGAAAATATTTGAAGAGATATATTACTTATTTTTAAAATCCCATTCCTTGTTCATGCATGGCAAAAAATGCAATAAATATGACCAATTGGAGTTCGTACTATGATATGCCTAAAATATAAATTATATCATAAACCAAATCTCTCATTACTAATTCAGAAATATGTTTTACCTTGTTTGGATCTAGTTTGTGTGTCGTACACAAATATGAATCCTCGTGATCCGGCTTGGATTTGGGCATTTTTAAGCTGATGGACTGCTCACTGTGAGAGCCACAAACAAATACAAATAGTAGCAAAAGGCTTCTCATGACACTGCCTAAACCTAAACTGAGTAATCCATGCTAAGGGATATTTTGAAGAGAGAGAAAATCTACATTTAAAAAAAATCCTTCTGCGCACGGTTTGGTTTTGCCTCCTGAAGGGGGTAGAGAGGCACAGGCTCCATGGAAAAATCAAATGTCACGTCTCTTCATCATTCATGCCTCCATTGTTACATGAGATAATGTGCTATGTGAAAACTTTTACTTTTTACTCAACGACCATTCTATTTTTATTGTCATCGTAATAAAAGGAAAATAAGAACTCGCCAAAAAACATTTTGAAAATATTGCTTAGACTTCACTCACCAATATCAAGTTATGTTTTTTTGCAAGATATTTTACCATGAATAATGCATAAGGAAAAACGAATACTTTAAAACGTAGCGGGGTTTGGTTAATTAGAGGGTATACAATATAAGAAAATTAGAAATATTAACACTTGGATCTCTGCAAAGATCCCAAATATAGGAATTCATTGATATTTATTCGAATATTAGAAACAACAATGTTTATCAAATAAGTTAAAACTATTCCTAAAAATTTGACCTTCACAAATATTGCATGATCCAAAATACAAAAAAGATCCGTTGGTATTTATCCGAATATTCATATATGTAAATGTATTGAGGCATTAGATGGTATAGAATAGAAAAAATACAACTACAAAAAGTTTTACATTCAAAAATGTTGCAAAATCCAAATATAGAAATCTACAAATATTTATACGATATATTCAAAAATGTAACTGCTTATTAGATAATATCAAGCAGAATATGTTTATATCCATCAAGAGTTTGTTTATACAAATGTTGCAGGATCCAATTTGCAAAAAAACAGCTGATATTTATTCAAATATTAAAAATATAACTGGATCATTAAATAGTATTGTATACAACAAAGTTAGAACAATTAAGGCTTTGCCCACACAAAAGATCAATATAAGAAAAACCGTTGAGTTTTATGCTTATTGAATCCTATTGCAAAATATAAATATTTAGAATATAACAGGCTCTATCAGAGGGTATCAATAGAACAAATAAGAACGGATGAAACTTGCATTTCCAAGAATGGTGCATGATCCAAAATACTGCCATTATCGTAACAGTAAAGATGTACAATACATATATCAAATTATCAATTTAAGGTTTGAAAGGCATTATTTGCACATTACAAATTATTTTGCCATTCTCTAAGGTATCTCCTCAATCATGAACGGAGTAAAAAATGTCTAGGAATGTTAAATGACTCAAATTTAACCTGTCAGATGTTTGACGCTTAATAAAATTGCTAGATGCCTTATACAATATGATTTCAATGTCTTGGAATCCTTTCTTTAGGACTTGTAGATCAGTATCCTGGAGTAAACATAGAGATATAAACATATAGAGAGCTTATTCCCTCCAATTAGCATAGAAACATCATTCAGCTGTATTCATGACACAATGTCGTATTTCTCTGAAGGATCCAATAAGCTCTCTATGCCATTATATCTCTATGAAGGTAAACGAAAGGCGAAAATGTTTACACAAATAATGTGACGACATCGTAGGGGCAAAAATAATAATTTCGTAATTATCATACGCATGACATCATTTGGTAAAACTTTTACTTTTCTCCCTCTTTCGATTTCCTTGATTTCGTTGTATTAAATTGACATTTGTTATATATTTGCATGAATAAAATACACTTATTGATATATATGATATAAAAAATAAAGAATATATTACATTATTTTGACCAAGATGATTATGTGTTATTATTTTCTCAATTCTAGCAATTTCTTCATGTGTTGATTTTACAAATGAATAAATAAAGAAGTAACAATAGTATTTTAGCCCCCAAAAATAATGACATTACTGTTTATTGTTTGTGCGAGAGACAATTGAAAATAAGCAATTTTGAAGACTATTTTTTGGCGAAGAAGAGAGCTATTTGTTTGTTTAAAGCTTACAAATTAATGTAAATAAAAAATATGAAATAATATGCCCAAAAAAGAAAAAGTTATTCACAGAAATTTGTAAACAATTATCTCACCAATTCATCTGAAGCAATATTTATATGAATGTACAACTAAAAACTTATGTTTATTTATGAGCTTTCTATATGCAACTGCTCCATTTTACTTTATCCGCAAAATACACATTTTAAAATATAACAATTTAAAATATAAATAATTTCAAATATAAATAGTTTCAAAATATAAATAATTTAAAACATAAATAATTAAAAAAATGTTAAATTAAAGAACCAATAAAACTTTATAAATTATCGAAAATAACTGATTGTTGTCGTGATATTTTTATGAATATGAGTGTACGCTTTTATATCATATCGGTAAAAGTATTGACAAGAATGTAAACAATCAAATCCTAGAGATGTTTACAAAAGAGGGTAGAAGTCTAAAGTGTATTTGTCGTTCGCACTCACATAAATTTATAATTAGTGGGTTACGGAAGATTAAACCCGTTAAGAGGGCACTATAAAGGAAAGTGTATTTATAATTTATATGCATGGCTAATGGATTTTTTTGGTTATTCAACCAGTATGTGCCTGAAAGCATTAAGCATTCTTTACGGTTTGCTACCTCCACAGAAGTGAAGGTTAATATAAATCAATCTCATATAAAAGAGTATCGTAGGTTATAATTAGATGGAACGCAATCGGTTAAAATGGACCATAAAAATAAACTTTTATGGCCTATAATCATATAAAAGCGAACAAAAAAATGAGTGGATAAAAATAAATAATAACCAAAAATTTGCCTCTTAAATGCAATGTTTATAAACTTCTCCAAGAATCTCTTACTTATACTTTTTTAGACTCTCAAAATGAAGGGCGTAGGTTCGCCTCTCGAGAGGGGTAGGTCAATATTGATCGACTTCTTGGATAGATCCTAGGTTCCATGAGTAATTTTAATGCTATAATGTATTCATATATCTACTCATACATATATCCAACTCAATCGGGCCATAGTGGCTATAAAAATTACAAACGAAGGATTATGTTAAAAAACTATAGTGATAATATATGCTATTAATTGATAGTATCTTAGGTCGATGGAATATACCATCTAATGTTATAATGCTTATTCATATCTACATGCATACTACTATTCAATCGAATCGACTAGATAAAATACATTAAAAAAATCCAGATTGATCTATCAATACGTCTCCATGACCATGATTATTGATTAATTCAAAATTGTAACATTTTCTAATTATAACGGTAAACTGTCTAATACCTTAAGCTTCTAAAGCTATAAAGGGTAATATTAATAAACAGTTATCATGGTAGAGAAAATAATAAATGGATCATGATTGTTTAATGATTTAAGCGTACCCTCCGATTGTATTAGGTATACACACAGATAGCTCTACTCCACAGATGACAATATTTAACCGAGACGAAGTAAAGAGGCAGGCATGGTCAATACAGCATATTGTCATGAGCCTTTGTCAATCAATAGCACTGGATTCCCGAATGTTGAATCTTTGGTACAAAACACATATAATATCCATTAAGATTTATTTACTCTCTTTATATTTATATATATGTATACAAGGGTGATCACTTAATTGAGACTCACATATTACAAACATACAATCTGTGTATTAAATTTTACACAAATAATTTTTAAACAAAAATGATAGCACAATGTGTAATTACAAATGTATGTCATAAATTTTCACATATCCTTCTTGGCCTTCACTACAGCGTGAACCTCCTCACTAGGCAACACAGGCAGGAATCTCTTCTCAGCTCAGACCATGACTGAGGGTGCTTTGGCTTTGAAGAGAGTCTCAGCTGCACGGGGATTCTTCTTTTTTCAAGATAAAACCGGTCATTCTGACTGTTGTGGGTGGCCTGGACCGTGAAAATCTTTTTCTGAGGAAGAGATTCCTGCCTGTGTTGCCTCCACCATGAGGAGGTTCAAAGCTGTAGTGAAGTCCAAGGAGGATTGTGAAAATTATTGAAATACATTTTTGTAAATTACATTGTGCTATCATTTTTGTTTAAAAATTATTTATGTAAAATTTAATACAAGATTGTAGTTTGTAATATGTGAGTCCAATTTAAGTGTGATCACCCTGTTATATAATTATAGGAAGACATTACGGTAATATATATATATATATAAATATCTATTTATTATACATATATACATGTATCAATGAATACTAAAACAACAAATTGTTTTAGTATTCATTGCATGTCTATATATATATATATATATATTATATATATATATAGATATAATATATATATATATATATATAATATCTATATATATATATATATATATATATTATATTATTTTATATATAATTATATAAACTCCCCAGAAACATAATTTTATGCTGTTACTCTCTACAAGAATAAAAGAAGCTAAGTTTTTTGTCCTTCACTTTTATTAAAAATATCACTGTTTGTTAAGAGTCACTTCTTCTCGGATATGTAAATAAATTCACGTTGTGTTGTTGTAAAAAAAACTTGATTTTTTGTGTTTAATCGTTTATGTTAGTCGTAAAAATATTCTATAAGCTAGGGTGGCTCGTCTAAAAGACTGTTAGCATGAAATAGTGATAAATAATGTAATGAAATATATAACAATTATATCGATGAAACTTGTATAAACTAAAAGTTTAAAGAATAGTTAAAGTGTTCACGAAATTTATATATGCATCGTTTCGCAATAACTTTTGTGGACACTTCGTGCAGGTCATATATAGGTTCCATTGTCATGAATTGTTCCAAACGGGTCATGTTCTAGTAGAGGGATTCTTAGGAAAAATATGATATAGGGGTGAGCGAGACTCAAATCTTCCAATTAGGAGACCAGACGATTAGCTTTCCCTGATAGTGTCGAATACCTTCACTCAGTCGACAGTCCTTTGATCATTCTCAGAGACCTTGAAGGCAATATCAAAAATTATTACCTCCGCCGAAGGAGGTATTGTTTCACTGGCGTGGTTTGTTGGTTGTTTGTAAGCAAGATAACTCACAAAGTACGGAACGGATTCGGATGAAACTTTGTAGAGTTTTTGGAATGTTAAAAGGTACAAGTGATTAAATTTTGGCATCTCTGAGAGCTTTTTTAAGATGCAAAAATGAGCTAAATACTAATAAATATTTCAAGTTAGCCTACTCTGCCAATGAGATGCCGCTGTGCTGTGAAATCGGGTGCCGGGAGCGTCTTCTCTTGGAATTTTCGTCGAGGGGAACCCTCCCCTGTCCCTCTACGCGCCCAGTCGTGAAAAATCCGCTCGGAAGGCTCATAAGACCCGTGCGGCGGAGGTTTGCACTCTCTGAGTGTATATATGCCTCTAGTTTTCTTCCTTCTAAAATAAATTAATGTGAACTGAAACACCCTTTAACTAAAATGTGTTATATTCCTTTAGATCTGTTTGACGATGAAACTTAAAATGATCCGGCGAGTCCCAGGTAACTGAAATTTAACACATGTTAAAGAAATGTACAAAAACGATCAAAATCGTGGATTCTGTGAAGTGTATTCAATTGACATGGAATTACCCTTATATAGCATTACATTTATTTCATTGAATTCATGATTTTTTAAATTTGCCGCTCAAAATTGCAGGAGTCGTCCTAATTTTTTTTGCCTATATAGTTCGATAGAATATATCCAACTGGATATAAGTAAGCATTATAACATTAAATTTAGTCTATCGAACTTAGAAATCTTATCAATGAAGTTGACCAAAATGCACCTTCATCTCTCGAGATTCGAACCTTCACCTCAACACGCCGTATCACAATGAATTAACGCACTTCCCCCCATCCTTATTGAGAGTTGAATACGGTTGAACTGAGGAAACACATAATATATTATGTTGTTAAGTAAATTTGAAGACTTCTTTTACAAGTAACAATTCTATAGCATTATTATATAAACTGTCAAAAACATTTGGTCATCTCAAATCTCTTTTTTGCCTATTTGTTTCAATGGGTTGGATCAGGGGGATATAAATAGGAGTATTAGCAGATATCTTCCTTCAGACATGGTTAACTAATGTAGTACCATATATAAGTATATTAAAAAAAATCTAATTCAAATAAATTCGTTTTCATTAAAAGACATCTTTAGATCCTCTTATAAATGAAACTAAAGGCAATATTTAAATCGACATCAAAAATATAAAGCAACCTTGTTTAAAACATAGTTATGAAAGCTTTATCAATCGTCATTTTGGCTTTGTTTTGTTGTTAAACATCTGTTTCGTTGGCCATACTATTTGTTTTACTATAACCAATAGACGTAATACTTGTTTCTATTTTACAGTTATACGTTTATGAAAGTTTTTCTTGTGCATGTAAAAAATCAATATGAATTTATGACCCTTATAACAATAATAAAAATAACCTTTTACGAGAAAAATATTATTTACTGCCCATCTTTGCATGAGATAAGAAAAACATCTGTAAAAAAAAAAAAAGGGAATCAATTACCCATTTTTTCAAATTTAAATAACAACAAAAAACCAACAATTAACTTATTTTTTTAAATCGCACAATGTTACGTAGGATATACATTTATGGTCTATTAAATAATTCGAATATTTTTCATTGAATATGGTTTTATGGTTTTTCAAAGTATTCCACAGCAAGATTTATACGATTTTACATGTGCTCAAACCAATGTCCAAGCTCTTTTTCGGATTGAAGCACATTCAAAAAATATTTTAAGCACTTAAAGAGCATCTTCTGGCGAGTAATTGTTGACAACACTTTTTTATTTTAGGATTAAATTTAAAAAGAAGTCAATAAAAGAAATGTCAGATATTACCTGCCAACACTTAGTGTCGGCTAGGCCTGAAATATATAGCTGTCTACGTAGATATATATATATATATATATATATATAATATATATATATATATATATATATATATATATATATATAGATATATCATATATCAGGCTTGTGAACGGAACGCAAAATTGAACGGCGTTCAGCTGACGCACGTTCAATGAACGGAACGCTGAACGGAACGCAAGTTTTTTTGAACGCTGAACGTTGAACGCAAAAAAAAGAGTTTTGCGTTCAGCGTTCAATTTTTCCAAACTTTTCTTGGACTTTTTCGGAAATTCTATTCTAAAAAAAAAAAACGTCATCACTACGCAGTACTTTTTTGGGAAATTCTTTTCTAAAAAAAAAACGTCATCACTACGCAGTACTTTTTTTGGAAATTCTTTTTTAAATATTTGAACGCTAACGGAACGCTGAACGCAAAAACATTGAACGGAACGGAACACTAATTTTTTTTGAACGCTGAACGCAAAAAGCTGAACGCCTGAATGCAAAAAACCTATATATATATATATATATATATATATATATACCAAAGGCTATAAAAATGGTAAAAGTAAAATATAAAAACTATAACTATATGGGAGCTGTTGTGGCAAATCCTTTAGCACCTTTTATTCCCTCCCCCAGACTCTGGGAAAATCTGAGTTTTGTGATATATTCCATACTCTATTTGCCGCAGATGCAAATGTCCGTTGTGATATTGGTCCAAAAATGTGGCCTTCACCCTTATTTATGTTATCATGGCAGTTTTTGGCTTTGGTCCCTCCAACACCCGAATACGGCGATCCCTGTCGGACTCCTATCGCCAGCAGGCCCATAACTGCTATGAAATGCTTTGTAGGATTCAATGGAGATGGCCTTTACCACAGTTTGGTTGAAGAAGATCGGCGTACTTTATAATAATATTAACGCAAGACAATTGATTAAATAAAAAAGTTTTTTTGCCAAGTATCCAATTAAAATATATGTGTTCTTAGTCAAAATTCAAACACGAGCTTTCAATTGACACAAATCTTTACAAAAGCATGTATAGGAGATGAGTGAAAAGTATTTCTGTCGTTTAATGCGGAATTTCTGTATAATTCATATTGCATACCAAAAAAATAACCGAAATGAAGTTTTACCGAAGTAATAGAATATTAATTATGCAGCCTCGTATCTATATAATTATGTATGCACTCGCATATTTGGGCGCCTACGGTGCCCATATTTTCATATTACATAAGTTTCTTAAAATCCAGTCGGATGCAATTCTGTCGAGCCATATAGGCAAAAAAAAAAAGCTCACCTTCATATCGAAAAAGATAAAAACGGTTGAATGTGTTGAAGATTATTCTTTGGAAAGTGATTGGTACAAACTTAACGTTTCGACAAGCAACATGAACTTTTGTATCATTAACGCCTACGGACCAAATGAACATTCTCCTAAGTTTTTCCAATCTATGATGGATTCCGAGCCCTTCAAAATTCTTCCTTTGATCATCATAGGCGATCTCAATGTTGACTTAGACAAAAATAATGGGAATTACCCTAACGTTCATCTGCTCAACATCTTAATGGCTAAATTAAATTTGATTGACGGCACAAAAAGAAATAATCCCTACCATGCATTTCGTGGAAGAGTTGATCTTTATCTTCGCGAATTGACCACGTCTTGGTCTCACCATCAGTGTTCAGACAAATTAAATGGACAAATTATAAGCCTGAGCCATTCTCAGATCACTTCATTTTAGAAGTCGAGATAGATTTTTTCCCTGGTAAAACGTCCTTCAAGGTTCCTAAGTGGATTCTAAAAGAACCCAAATTTAGAGAAAAATTAAGAACAAACTTGGAAGGAAGCTTCAGTCCATCTATGTCTTCGCATCAAACAGTCTCTGTCTTCAATAGAGTGATTCGTTTCTCTACCTTGAACTTCTTACATAAACACAGGAAACAGGAGAGGGAAAGACAGAAGAAGATTGACAGCATACTCAGTGACAGTTCATCTTTTGTCCAGACTTTCACAGCGGAAGTTTTTAATTCATATAGAATTGCGGAAGTGGCAGAGTCGGAGATGGCAAAAAAAGTGGAAGCAGAAAGTGACCCTTTATCAAGGTTGAAAAATCCGTTGATTCAGGGAAAATATTCTGCAAAATCCATATCAAAATTATTCGCAATGATTCTGTATTCACTCGTCCTAATGACATTCTTAACTGCTTTTACTCGCAATTCCAGAAAGTTGTTCATTCCAACTTTATCAACTATCCAAGACAAAGGAAATTTAGAGCGTGCAAAATTTATACCTTGGAAAAAATTAAATCGTACATCAAGAATAAATTCAACGAGAAGAAGGCATCTGGTGTGGATGGTATAATCGGGGAAATTTATACATTATTTCCTGAAGAAACTGCTCCTTTCCTTCTTCGCATTGGAGAATCAATGGAAAGAAAAGGAAGGCTACCGAAATCTATGACAAAAGGCAGGATCGTTCTGATTTCTAAAAAGGGTAACGGGACCGAAATCAATCATTGGAGACCCATCACAGTCCTTAATCAGTCCTATAGGATTTTATCCGGAATCTTAGCGCAAGATATGGAAAAAGAGCTCAATAAAAAATTGGGAATAGCCAGAAAGGTTTCTTAAGGAATCGCAAAATTTCCGACGTTTCCCGAAATATCCAAACAGTGATAGACTCTGTCAGGTCTAGAGGAAAATATGGAGCTCTGGTGGGAATAGATTTCAAAAAAGCCTTTGATTCTATCTCCCACCAACAGATACTTCGATCGGTGAGGAAATTGCTGCCAAAGGAATTTTTCAACCCTGTTCGTGCTCTTCTGCTAAATGGATCGTCAGTGATAACCTTAGGAGGCCTTGAAAGTAAGCCAATCTTACTAAGGACAAGCTGTAGACAGGGATGTCCGTCTGCACCTCTTCTCTTCATAGCCGCTATTGAAGAACTTGTAGTTGAGTTAAAGCGAAAATATAGCGGATTCGGTGTCCAATTTCATGAATCAAAACATCTTATAGACCTTTACGCGGATGATATTACTCTAACATTAGAAGCCAACTCTGAGGCGCAATTAATAAAAGAGTTGAAATTATTCTTAAAACTTTCGATAAGTTCAAAGTAAGGTCTGGATTGGAATTGAACCGATCTAAAACTTTCGTCCTCCCTATAGGTTTATGGGATCCTTTGGAGGGTAAGATGGTCCATAATTGCTTCGTGAAAAAGAAGGTTTCGATCTTAGGAATTGACTGGGGTTCCGAGGGCATTCTCGAGAACAATTGGAATAAATTGTCCTGCCTCATCAATAACTGGATCTTAAGTTTTAGACGGTTTAATCTCCAAAAGAGAATTGACCTCTACAATTCTCAAATCGTTCCTGCCGTGTTGTATAAGGCTTCCATCTCTCCTATAATCGCAGAAAAGGCTTTGGTGGAGGAAGATGTTTGGCTCCTCAAACTTTTCCATCGACGTTATCTTCCAACACTAAAAAGACCTAAAAAAATTGGAGGAGGTCTCGCTCTTTTATCTCAGATTTTACCAAAAATATATCTTAAAGTTTTTATTGACATCACTAAGAATCCGGATAAGGAATGGAGATGTACTATAACAAACAATGATTTGTATGTTCGTCTACTCTTTGGAACTGATCTTACCAATGCACAAACTGCGAGGCTATCAGAGACTTGGGGTGCCGCGCAACGGATTATTTGGAGATGGGTCCCTAACTTTAAAAGCGACTGCACCGTGGATATCATTCGCAAACACACCAAGAAAAAGTTCTTTTTCAAAAATCTCGATAGTCCATCAGTATTGGAAGAAAAGGCGATAAGTAATAATATTTTAAGTCTTCATCGTACATCGCCCGATTGTCTATTTCGTGATGGACGTTTTCGTTTTCCTTTGGAAAGAGCAGCCCATTTACACACACCCCCCTGTCCATGGCACCTCAAAATGTCTTCTTTAAGCTTTTATGAGGGAGCTGAGTCTATTGCCAACGTCCATATAAAAAAGCTTTCCCTTCCAGGGGAATGGAAATCAAGGATATTAAATTCTCTCTCTGGAATCTACGACGGAAAAAAGTTCACGGCTCAGTTGCAGATATCTGCTGGCTGTTTATCCTTTGATTTCCATTGCTTTAATTGTGGCAAGTTGTACAACGACGTCGAGCACGCTTTTGTTGACTGTCCGCTTGTCATAATATTAAAAAAGTTTCTGACAATCAACGTAAGGGGATTTAAGGTCACCAACTGCAAATATACGAAATCAACAATCCTCTTCGGTCTTCTAAAGAAAAAAGGTCACAATTCCCATAAAAGTCAAGCTATTGAATTTGCTCTGTCAAACTCCAAAGCATACATAGCGAGTTGTTTGACGAAAAAAGAAATAGTAAAACCATCTATTCTTCGATCTGTGATGCTCTCAGCTGCCGCCCGATACACCGCCCTCTCCCTCAAGATCCCCTCCGACACCGAGGACTCATGGGTCCATGCGGGGAACGTCATCAAATTTTATCCATCCAAATCAAAAGAATATTTAAAATTATGCAAAAAATATTGAAATATTTTAAATAGATACCCGTTTGATATTTTGTTTATTGTTTTACCTCTTGTTTAGATTTTTATTATAAACTATAATGTTTATTTTACTTATATATTATTTTTATATAATTTTATATAACATCTAAACAATAAAGGAGAGAAGAAAAAAAAAATTGT
>CP045891.1:15373768-15391286 GCA_013387185.1 Caligus rogercresseyi | reverse complement strand
TTTCTTTTTTTTTTTCTTGGCCCAGTGGGCATATATTTGATAGATCAACCAACGATTTATCAAAAAGGTTGTGCACATATTTAGTGAAAAACATCAATAAATAACAATCATCTTAAAACGAAAACATAAGAGAATCATTACAATAATTTGAAAACAAACATATCAATAAAAAATTATATCTCTAATAAAATTTTTGAATATAAGAGGCGATTGGGATGACACAAGAAAGGTCGTCGTTTTTAACAGTTCGCATTTTATATAATATGAAGTGAACTTTAGTTATGACGGCGTCACATTTGGCATTCTTTGTGAATGTCAGAAAGTCTTCCTCAGAAGTTTTGGTCTCGAAGAGGTTTTCTAGTGAGATTTGGAGGGCTTTGTAAGTCTCTGCTAATGCAGGGCAGTTCCAAAGGAGATGATCCGTGGTCTCGGGGTGTGTTTTGCAAAAGAAACAGTTCTTTCGATCGTCTTTGAAAAACTTGTCTGCAACCTCCAGCGAACCGGTCAAAAGTCGGTATTTGAACCATTTCTCTGAGGACGTAAGAAATCTATATTCACAGCGGCGACACAATCGCTTATACTTCTTTGTATCCCACGTCTCTTTAAGTAGGCTTTAAAAGGTACTATTGTTGAGACTGTGGAAGCATTGCGTAAAATCTTTGTGGATAAAATGGAGATCTTGATCCTGAAGGGTAAAAATGGACGATTCACTCTAGAAAGCTTCCCGAAAACACTAGTAAAATACTTATGTGCAAGTCTGTTTAAAAATTTCGATGAATGTATACATCGCATGCTATGTGAGCATTCAAGTTTTTGGGATCGATACATTTAGGCAATTTAAAAGAGGCATTTCCCAGCTAAGGACGTTTCATATGTTTTGATGCACTCTGTTGAGCTATGACAGAATTCTCTTATTCTTTCAGACAACATAGAGATAGTGGGTAAAACTTTTGATAGCCGTGATAGGGGGATTCATTATAGTCGATTCCATTATTTTTAAATATTGCTTGATATAACAAGACCAATAGTGGTTGTTGTCCCATAGCTTTCGAATCCAAAAGCAATTTAAAGATTTCCATAAATTTGGACGTCCAAGACTCCCAATCCTCCAAGTCTGAGTGGATTGTGAATACGTTTTTGGGATATTTCTTCTTTTTGTGGAAGCCCAAGAGAAGTCTCCATAGTTAGAATCTCTTCGGATGTTCCTTGGTGAAAAGGTGTAACACGAAGTAAATGAATTACACCTGGGACAATATAGGTATTCCAGGCTCTGATTTTATCCCACACGTTTAAGTTGAGGGAGTGGAAAAAAAGAACACGATTTCTTCAGTGTTGACATCATGAGATCACGATTTAACCTAGACCTGTTAGATCCAATCCAAGATCCAAGTATCTTCATATGATCAGACGAATTTAGTATTGGCCAGGCTTTTTCTACAATACCTCCAAAGGGGCTGAGAAATTCGGTCTTTTCAACGTTGATTTTTAAGCCGGAAATAATAGAGAATTGATTTAAAATTTTAAATGTTCTGCCGATTGATCTTATGGTTTGAAGTGGATTACCAGAATATGTCATGGTCATGTCATCTGCGTAGCACAAACATTTTAACACCTTCCTGATGAATTAAATCCACGAATGTTCGGATCAGAGTGAATTCTTTGGAGCAGACCGTCAATCATAAGACAAAGAGGATTCCAGCCATGGGGTCTCCTTGGCGAACACCTCTATAATTATAAAAGTGTGCTCTGTGGCTTCCATATTCTATTAGGTTCTTTTTGGCAAGGGAAGTACAAACCCATTCTATAATAAAATCGCCGAAACCTTTCTTAATAAAGACCTTGTTGATGAAAAAAAAATCTTCATTGAAATTAAAATGTATTTGACGATAGAGCATATAAGTATAGGTGTAGTAAAAAGAAATCCATAATTTGCCGATAGTGGCTTTAGTAATCTGTATCTCGCGTTGTATAAGTGCGATCAGGTTACACTAGATGGCGTGGGGAAGATAAGATTTCGTACTAAAAAAAACAACTCAGCCAGTTTTATGATTGCTTGATTCAGTATTGTTTGAGCACACATCAAAGATGAACTCAGCAAAGAGAAAATACGCCATATTTTACAGTGTTTTCTTCAATAAAGGCAAAAACGCAAGCCAGGCGGCTGAAAATGTGAATAGGGTTTATGGTCCTGATACTGTAAACCAATCACGTGCAATTTGGTTCGTCGATTCCGTTCCGGTAATTTAATGTCAAAGATGCACCACGCTCTGGAAGGCCAATTGTCGAAAAGATCGATAAAATAATGGAAATCGTCGAGTCCGATCATCATGTAAGCACTGTTTCGATTGCCCAGTAGTGTTGTCCATCGGGCGCGATTTTCGAGCCCGAGCCCGCCCGAAGACTATATTGAGCCCGAGCCCGATTAGTTTGATATGCGCCCGACTTGCGCCCGCCGACCATTTTGTTTTAGAAAGGGGACCGAGGGTGGAGACTTTTTTTAGAAAGAGCTCCGAGAAAAAGTGAAAACGTTTTTTTAAGAGCTCCGAGAAAAAAAAGTGGATGACGTTTTTTTTTAGACATTTAATTAAATATGTAAAAATGAAAAAAAGCCCGCCCGCATAGCCCGCCCGACTTTCATATTTTTGTGCCGGAGCCCGGCCTGGCCCGTCGGGCGGGCGGACAAAACTATTGCCAGGAGCTAAACATTGCACATAAAACCGTTTGGAAACCACTTAAATAAAGCTGGATACAAAAGAAGCTCGATGTATGGGTGCCACACGAGTTACACAAAAAAACCCTTATAGGCCGAATTTCCATCTGCGAATCACTGCTAAATCGCAACAAAATCGATCCATTTCTGAAGCGGATGGTTACTGGTGATGAAAAGTGGGTCACTTACCACAACATCAGCGAAAATGGTCGTGGTCGCATTCCAGTGAGCCAGCGCAAACGGTGGCCAAAACAGGATGGACGCCAAGAAGGTTTTGCTGTGTGTTTGTGGGATTAGCAAGGAATTCCCTACCGCCAAACTCTTAATTCGGACCTGTACTGTCCATAATTGGACCGTCTGAAAGGAAGCAATCGCACAGAAGCGGCCAGCTTTGGTCATAAGAGAGGAATTGTGTTCCATCAGGACAACGCCAGGTCACACACATTGTTAGTGACTCGCCACAAGCTCCGGGAGCTTCGTTGGGAGGTTCTTATGTATGCAGCTTATAGTCTGCCTAAAACCAAGTGATTACTATCTGTCCCTGTCTATGGCGAATATTTTGCTGGTAAAAAATTGGCCTCAAGAGAAGCTTTTAAAAATCGACTGTCCCACTTTTTGCCAATAGGGACGAGGGTTTATATGAGAGAGCATTATGAAATTACCTTCAAAATGGCAACAAGTTACGAACAAAACGGTGCATATTTGATCTAAATCGGATAATTCTAACTATGCTAAATAAAACCGTCAATTTAATGCCAAAAATAATGGATTTTACTACATCTATTATTAGCTTAAAGGACTTAAAAAGTTAAATAGGTATATCCAACGATAAAAAACACATTTTCAATTGTGTTAAAAAAAGAAAGAACGAAATGAATGATTTTTTTATTTGTAACCCCGTATATCCTTTCTATGGTATTAATCTGTTTAACATGACGTCGTATGCGGTGTAGATTTATGGTTCTCGTATATTAGATTATCTTTATTTCGATAAAAACTTATTGCATATATTAAAAATTAAATAAAGCAACTAAAGTAATCTGCAGAGGGAAATTATGTAAACATGTAATTTAGAAACTTCAACAATAACCTTTATAACATATGATGTCATGGATATTAGGAAGTAAGTCCCAAGGAAAATACGGCTTAGGAAGGAAAAGGAAATGATAACGCATGGGGAAATGGACCAAGTGAATATTTGCCCCTTCTAAAAACCATAATAAGGAAATCATTTGGGATATGTTCTCAAATCACTTATGTTTACAAATTTAAGTTGTGTGACGACGTCTCACACAGGCTGCCAACTGCATTCCTGGAAGAGTATTAAATATAGCCAACCTATCAAAGAAATAGAAAAAGAAAGAGAGAAAGAAGAGGAAAGAGTGATTGACGTCACAAATCAACTATCGAACGTTATCCCTTATTTTCATTAACTTATACATCAATAAAGGATTGAGTCAATATTTAAATAAATCTTATAATACGAATATTTTAATTATAATAACCGTTTATTCATAGGTAATTAAAAAAAACTTAATAAATATAGAGTTGTAGCAGCATGAGGATGGCGGCGAAAGGAAAGATGAAGCCTGAGGATAAAATAAGGTTAGATTTTGTGAAAACGAAGTATTAAAATAACAAGTAAGATACCTTAGAGCCGGCTTTTTTGTTTGTCGGTGAGAAAATGCATTCACACCGAAAACTAAGGCCATTGAATTACTCATTAATGCCAATCTTTAACACTAGCACTACCACATAACTGACCCCCCCTTGAACTACCATATGGGTCATTTATGACCCATATAATAAAAGTCTTTAGTTTTTACTTATAAGCTTACTTACATTTATTGAATATTATTAGATATAAGTTTATATACACATTATTTCTTTGCCATACATTTTTTACATTTATACTTTGTTACTTTTTCAGCAATTTCACCACATTTCCCACACACAACACTGTCACATTCGATACAATTATTAAAAGATTTATTATTACAATTCTCACTTTGGCAATGCTTGCGTTTCTTGGTCGAAGTTATTTCCGAAGTTGTATTTTCTAAATTATCGGTTCTGCACAATTCCATAGCTAGTTCTTGTAAAAATTGACGACGTGTTATTTTGTCTTGTTGAGTTTCTTTATATAGAATCCATGCATTTATTCCTGCTATATCCAGAATGTTGTTGAACACAGCCACTGGCCATCGCCTAGTTCCACTTTTGGTAGAATATAATCGGCACATTTGATCCAAAGAATCCACTCCGAACTTGGTATGATTGTAATATTCAATTGTTTCAGGTTTTTTCTTTTTCTTCTCCGAAATCGAAACTGTAGGATGAAGACTGCTCATAACCATGACTGACTTATTTTTTTTCGCCTTATAAGCAGTAAGAGTGCAATTATTTTTGCTTTTGAACACCATCGTCGAAAAAATGGGCAGACTCTTGTCCAATAATATTTCTTTGATAGGAGGAATATCTCTGCTATTATTTCTTACGGTTCCAACTAGACTAGTTTTCTTTTCGATCAAAGAATCAATTAGTGATTTACTTGTGAAAAAGTTATCGCATGTAACGTTATATCCCTTGCCAAGTATTCCAGCGTCATTGAGGAGTGATGTTACTACGAATGAGCCCAAGGGAACGTTACTTGGTCTTGTTGAGTCTTTTCCCAAGTAAGGTCTTGCAGCGCAACAGTACTTACTCTCAACATCAGCAAGAAGCCAAAACTTTATCCCGAACTTGTCAGGTTTGTTGCTGATGTATTGAGTAAAGGGACATCTTGTTTTCGTGGGGAATAGCTGTTCATCTATGGTGACTTCCATCTTCGGATTATAGTACATTGAACAATTATCCGTAAAGTCATTCCATATCTGGGAAATAAGTCCAAATTTATCTTGCTCCAATCGAGTCGATCTCTCTGAGCGCATATCAAATCTAAGGAATCTTTGAATCTCTTGGAAGCGATTTCGACTCATAGTCTTCTTGAAGAGAGACACACCCCACATTTGGGACCAAATTTGTTCAACAGGAGTATTAGACATTCCTAAAACGCCCCTGGCAAAGAGAAGTCCAATAAATTGTTCGAGCTCCCTCATGGACATATCCCATTTTTCTAAGACTCGTTTTCCCTCAATTACAGTACATTTGTGAATATGTCGAAGCATTTTTTCGTCAATCATGAGCTTGAGGGCTGAACTCTTCGATTCTGCTAGGATACTACGGACAGCCGGAGAAGTAGGCCCAGGCTTTCCAGTGAAAATATTTTGAACTGAAGTACGAACAGTGAGCTCAACATTTGGGCTCATCTTTTTCCAAGTTGTTCCATTTTTACTAACAAAGTCGTCAATGGAGGAAGAAACAGTACCTTCATTATCATCTGTACTTGAGAAGTCATCCCCTGATTCGTCGCTACTTATGTCGAATAAATCACCAGTGTCAACCAAGCTATCGACTGGGCCCTCTTCCTCTGATTGATATTCGGGTATGCTTTGAAAGAACTCCAATGCTTTAGAAGCACATAGTCTCTTTGATCTTACTCGGGACATTTTTATCACTACTAATCAGCACTGGTCTCTCAAAACTCTATGAACTCAATGTATTGAGAAGTACTTCTAAAAGTAAAAACGAGTTAAAACCTTCATGAGATATTTACTAATATAACTGAAAAAGGATAAATGGATTATCTAGATGACAAAAACTGCGTGTTGGGGGGGGGGGGGGGGGGGGGGACTAAAATCATTACATAAAAATATTTAATAATAAGGGTCAAAAATGACCCCTATGGTAGTTAAAGGGTGTTTTATCAATATAACGATTTTCGATTAAGTTAGAACTGTTATACTTAAAGATGTTAAAGATAACTAAAAGATAAACAGCTACATGAAAAATTAGAACTCTACCATGTCTGTGGACTCAGAAATCCCAGTTGAAATTTTAAAAAAGTTGAAAAATGACCCCTTGGTAGTTCTAGTGTTAATTGCGAAAAAGCTAACTTTGGATGAAACCGATTCGACCTGGAGAGATAAGAGGAATTTTGCTAGCGGCAGCAGCGATATGCTGCCTTCTCTCTGAAGATTCCCTCATCGTGTGGATCCACATGGACGTTCGCAGCAGACTCTATCAAATATTACCCTTTTAAATCTCACTGTTTAGAAAAGCTTCTAAAATCCCTTGTTAAAAATTTTAGAAAAGTAAAATCATAGCTTTCCCGGTGTTTAATTTTGTTTGTTTGGCCCTGTTTTTCCTATATGTAATTTTTTAATGATATTTAACATGCTATGAATCATAGCATGTTAAATATCATTAAAAAAATTAGCCTATGATGATTTATATGCCCACATTTTAATTTCGGATTTTCTATATTTATGTTCGCCATTATGCTAAAATTTTAAACTATAATGTTTATTCATGTATTTTTTTTACGTATTAGCATTGTTTTTATGATGGTGAACAGTTAAGGATAATAAAAAATAAATAAAAAATTAACAATTAACCTTTATTCGTTAACGCGAAACCAGGAAGACAGATGCAGTAAAATGTTATAAACGCTTCCTCTGGTGCTTGCCGTAAGCCTCCCGCCACATGATTCATCCAAATGACTGGGTAACATGCTGGAGTTCGTACCATTCATCTGAAACAAATTCTTTTTTCATCATTCCAGTAATTCTCGACCCCATTGGTGCACGCTCCAGTGACTGGATCAACGAAGTATCGAGAATGATTTACGGTCTCGTGCTGATAAGGAGGCCTTACTCGAATACTCCCGATTCCATTGTAAGAAGCCTACTCGTCGCTTCTTACAATGGAACCGGGAGCTAGATACTTCACATAAAGTTCGATAGTTGATTTGTGACGTCAATCACTCTTTCCTCTTCTTTCTCTCTTTCTTTTCCATTTCTTTGATAGGTTGGCTATAGTAATACTCTTCCAGGAATGCAGTTGGCAGCTTGTGTGAGACGTCATCACAACAACTTAAATTGTAAACATAAGTGATGTGAGAACATATCCCCAATCATTTTGCTACAATTGTAAAAATAAAATAATTTTTGACATATTTACTCCATAGATATGAGAAATAGTATTTAATCAATACTTGGTTCATTTTTCTTTTCTATCTGGGTCACCAGATTCAAGGCAGTGCCTTAGAGTAGGAGAGTCTGGACGGAAGACTAATGAGTCATAACTAGGGATCGAAAAAAATTTTAAAAGAAAACAACGAAATATTTAAATATTTATTTACTGAAAATGACCAAAGATTTAAAAGAAACACTGAAATATTTAAATATATATGTACTAAAAATGACAAAAATTAACTGACAACGACAAAATATTAATTCTGCGTTACCGGACCATACTTCACAGTTTACTGACATTTTAAGTATCTACAAGCATTATGAGCTGAAAACAAAATCCAGTCAAGATTTTCTGATGTGAGCCGGTGGCGGTTGTCGGAGAGAAGAGTCTTATACATAGAGAAGGAGCGTTCAACATCGACACTTGTGACAGGTGCAAATTTGTATTAAGCTGCCCTTTGTGGAGACATGCCGTCGGGGATAACTTCTTTGCCTTCTGAGATCACGGACTCAATAAAACGGAGAACAGTGATATCGGGATTGTAGGCATAGACAGATTTATATTTTTCTTTTATTGTTTCACCTTTTATGACTGGTAAGATGTAAATAGCAGCCTCAGCCATAGAGACGGATGCAAAATATTTTGTTAGGGTCGATCCTTGTCTCTCAAGATCTGAATGACTCGTGGAAGGAAGTGTAAATTAGCAGCAATGTATGATAGGCCTGAACTCATTTCATCATCGCCAATAATAAATTGACATCTTTTTATGGCCTCCGAATCATGTGGGTTAAATGATTCGACCACAGTCTTCACTGCACCAAGGTTCTCAGCATAGAACAATGCGGCGTTTACCCATGTTCCCTACGGGTTAGTATTGGATCGGGAGGCACTGGAAGATTTGATTTGGGTTGAATTTTTTTCCATGCTAGAATCCGTGATGAAGCCTACAGGAACACTTTCCTAGTAACTGAGATCAATTCGTTCACGTTCGGAAAATGTTTCCGAACACATTCAGCGATTCGATGAAAAGCGTGGGCGAGACATGTCACATGAAGAAGATTAGGATTGAAAATTTTCAGTTGTCCACCACATTTCAGCATGTAAGCAGCAGCATCAGAGAGCATCCGTTTGACGCTTTCAGCCTTAACTTCCAAAATATTCATTAAAACATAATTTACGGCACAAGATACTGTCTCAGCATTGGTTTTTTCTAATATCATCGAGTGCACCAATTCTGCTCGATTGGATGAATCTGCAGCAAGTTTTCCGACAACCACGTTTAGAATGTATCGTCCTTCTACGTCCGTAGTTTCATCGATGGCGAGCCAGATGGGTTGATCTTGAATATTAACTTTAATTTTGGTGAGTACATCCTGATAGCAGATGTCCAGGTAAGTCTTTCTCAGAGTGCTTTTGTCAGGAATAGATATAGCACAATGCTCTTCAAGAAATTGACGAAACATGGGAATCTGCAATTGTACTAATTTAATAAAGTGTTTATTAAATACACTTTTGAATATATTTTCAATGCATTTTTCACCAAAATTGCTTATTAGTTAAAAAGTTAGATAAATATCGCTAAATATTTAAAACAGTATTAAAAACAGGAAAATATTTGAAACAACATAAAAAACAGGAAAATATTTAAAACAACTTAAAAAACAGGATAATATTTAAAAAAATATTTATATTTAAAAAACATTTTTCCAATCCTAGTCATAACATACAGCTGACAAAAACCCATAACAAACAAATTTCATATCATAGATTAATAGGTGTTTGGATTTAATAGACAATTTAATGTTATATGTATAATCAAAGGAGATATATTTTAATGTAAAAAGATGGCTATTGAGTTGAATTTGCTATAAATTGCATTATTTTATGATTTTGCTACTATTTTGAGCAGAAAAAGGATTTATATGTTGAATAACAATATTATTGTATTTCTAATTCTATTCGTAATGTGGGCAGCCCTTCGTCAATCACGAAACCTTTTTGTTTTATATCTCTAGGATCAATCATCAAGATAGGTTTCTCGTAATACTTTACCAGAATAAAAGCAACAAATGATCGTTCCGGAGTCCAATCAGTTTAAAGAGTAGAATAAAACTATTGACAGTAGCCTCATTCTACTCTGAATTGTGCGATGTACGATAGGATTGCCTTAAGATATAAGTTTTCCCCAATGGCAGTACGTGGGATGCTTCCAATGTGTTTTTGGACTCCGGAACGACCATTTGATGCTTATATCGTTAGTAAAGTATTACAAGAAGCTTATTTTGTGATTGATCCCAGAGATATAAAACAAAAAGGTTTTGTGATTGATGAAGGGCTGCCCACATTACGAATAGAATTTGAAATGCAATAATATTGTTTTTCAACATATAAATCCTATTTCTGCTCAAAATAGAAGCAAAATCATAAAATAATGCAATTCATAGCAAATTCAACTCAATTGCTATCTTTTAACATAAAATATATTCCCTTTGATTTATAAAAAAACATTAAATTGCTATTAAATCCAAACACCTATTAATCTATGATATGAAATTTGTTTGTTATGGGTTTTGTCAGCTGTATGTTATGACTCATCAGTCTTTCGTCCAGACTCTCCTACTCTAAGGCACTGGTTCAAGGTATTTTTCATCATCTTAAATGTTAAGAAAAATTGTTAATATATATGTACATATATTATTCAAGCCCCATCATTATTACTAGTAATTGGATTAGCAGTCAAATGACCTTTCAGTCTCTGTCCTCAAGTATAACCTCTTTAGTCATCGATAATATAATGCCAAAGCAAACATATGGTAGCACTGAATATCTGGGTATTTATTAGTTAAAGGAAGAGTGATATATATATTATAGATATATATATATATATATATATATATCAGGAAACGACCGGGACACTTTTTTCGCCGGGACCCGGGCAGGGACTTAATTTTTTAATGGAGAGCACCCCGACATTATGCGACACCAGTCGCGACTTCGGCACTGTTATTCTCTAGGTTTTTACCTTCAGCCCCCAATAATACAACTAGTATTAAAAGCATCAACAAAAATGGTGTATTAAATCAATAAATATATGTTTATAAAACAAAGTTACCTTGAGGTCTCGATGTAATTGACTAATCTAATAGGATTTTAAGGATCAGGATAAAAAATAATGAGAAAACAATCACAGATAAGAAAAGGATGCACTTCATTTTCCGACTCTTGTTTTGGTACTTGACTGCTTTTTCGATTTCCTTAAGGCCGTCCTCCACTTTGAACTGAGTGCTCTCAATGTTGAAATCGATGCGGTCAATCATTGTACCCTAGAAAAGAGTAAGAAATAATAATAATAAATAATCATACTTAAGCTGTAATAATAAATGGAAATGCATGACTCTACATATTACAGTAAGAATGCGTAAACAGGGATAACGCGTAGAAGAATTAGAAGAGCAGGTTCGAAGGTACCAACTATAATTAATTAAATAACATAGAGATATAAATATATAGAAATACTTATGAGTAGCGAACTACTGAAGCCTTGGCAGTTGACACGATTATAAAGAAATTGAGAAGATCAAAGAAATGAAGAACCTTCTCAAAACATAATTATAGGTCAAGGCTGTTCTTATATATAGGTAGAGATAATAAAAAGTAATTCTCGCTAGCTCAACAGTAAACATAAGGCTTTTTCTTTTGGAAACACTGTTTTCTTTTTTTTCTACGATAGGTGGAGTGATGCCCCATTTATCGACAGATATGAGCTACCAAAATAAGCATTATTTTTTCCTTGAGCAGATGCTTTATTTAGTTAATAATGAGGCACATAGGAGGAGTCATTTCGAAGGATTTGCAAATGATATTAGCCATGAGCAGATACAATTTCTGTTTGAAGGATGAAATCCTTGTCCCTCCTCAAATGCCGCGAGTGAAGAAGTGATACTTTATTGCAATATGCCACCTGCTATTTTTATCATTCTTCCCTCTTCTTTTCTTTTAAACAATTAAAAAAACACCACTTTTTTCTTATTATTACATATAAGTAGTATTTTCACTTATTACTTCCAAAAATTAAAATATTTTAAGTGCTTAGTTATGCTTTGATCCTCTTGGCATGAGAAACGTTACCTCCAGTCTACCCCTATTCCTTATATATTGGGATGTGCACCCTATGTAATTATATCTTTACGAATATCAAATGTAGATTTGATACAAACCTAAACTCAATGAACTCTCACCAATCACAGCTATGGGGTTTCAAGCCCTGTGGTTTTATGTGTCACAACTATGGCTCCAGTTGTCATAATTATATTAAATTGGTGGCTTTAAAAAGAGGGTTGGTTGGCTCTTGGATTCCACATGACATAATTATGTCATGTGTTGAAATTCTCTCGAATACTTCAAACTCATCAATTCGACAATAAGACGACATCAACGTTTTATATTGAATAAAGAATAATTTTAATAAGTCATTTTATATTATGGTTTTATCTTTAGAGAGTAATTTAGAATTATAATGTTCATTTATGTTTTGTTTTAACGTAACTGTCTTAAAATTTTGTTTTTTACCTTCTACTTTCTAGTGTATTCTTATATTTTTACATTGTATGGATTTTAGCTAATAAATAAACATCTTAACGAAAAAAAATATTTAAAATAAACTTAAACGAAAGTAAAACTAAATAAAATTTACGAAAATATAGACATTAATTTTTATATTGAGATTTTACATTTCAAAATCTCAGTATAAGCTTCAAATTAACGGGCAAATCTAATGGAGACTCAAATTTTGATGTACTCTCTCAATCAATTAGCTTTATACATGGTCTAGGTATGCTTTCTTACTTGTTCCGAGACGATGGCAGCTAGGTCTATGAAGAGACTGTTGAGTTCGATGATGGACTCGCTGATATGCTTCATCTCAGCCTCTCGCTTTTTAATTAGTTTAACATCGTGCTCCACAGTGAGAAGGGACTCTCTTCGCCAACTGGAACTGGCGCCCAGGGAATCATCGTCCTCTAAAAAATCATCATCATCACCAAAGTCGATAAAATACTGATTGGACTTCTCTTCGCGGGAGTTCATCTCTTAAAATTAAGAAATAGATACATATATTATTAAAACAATCATTACCATTAAAGATATCACACTAATGCATTTTTTTATTATATGGTCCGATAGAATTGCATCTGTCAGGATATAAATAAGCATAATATCATTTAAATTAGTATATCGAACCTAGAAACGTGATTGGCTGTAAGAAAAAGGTGCGGCAATAATTGTAAAATAGTTGACATTATTAAATAAAGCACTCTCGGCTATGTGAGCATTAACCATAGAGATATAAAGATATAGAGAGCTGATTCCCTTCAATAGCAGAGAAACAACGTTCAGCTGTATTCTGTGTGTTCAAAATAAACAAAGTAATTTGTACTACGTCATCGTAAGCTGATCATAGAGATAGATCTATCTCTATGATCAGCTTACGATGACGTAGACCAAATTACTTTGTACATATATTGGACACAAACATACAAATGAAGGGAATAAGTTTTCTATATCTTTTTATCTCTATGACATTAACTCGTAGATAATAAATTCATACGTAATAAATACTATGTGTCATTTCTCATGGACCTCGATTCATTTCACTTAGGAATTTAATATAACATTCATTTAGTTAAATCCTCAGTCCATCGCATCTCATAACTTTTATGATGGAGTCCATCAAAAATAAAAATTATAAAAACCCTATCCAATTCACTTACTCTTTAAATAATCATTTTGGGATATTCGGAACTGTTCCGTAGACTCCTGGAGACGGTTTCCAAGGGACTGGACTAGATTATCGACTAGAAAATTCTCCATTCCTCTCTTGGTCTTCCCATTCCTCTGAATGACTTTAATCTGGGCATGACATGCTGTGAAGAGCTGAAAAAGGATAAATAGAATACAATTTTTAAAGCCATAGTCTTGCCTAGACATTTGTGATTTCTCAAGTAAAACTATGGTTTAAGTATGTTTTAGTGAATTTTTATTTTTGAAGGAATTGTCGGTATTTGTAAAATATTTCGATAAATTGAATAAAAGGTCCGAATTCAGAGAACTCTTACAATTATATGAGAAATATATAAATCACTTGTAGAATTTAAAAGATAAACTGATGCGCTAATCCATTTTTATATTCATATCTTTACAATTACACCAGTACCATCGAACTAAATATACAAAAAAGAATAATTAATTGATTAATTTTGCTCTATGTAATTGTTTGGAAATAGATAATATTTCCCAGCTGACATCTACATTACTGATATCTATTGGTTTAACAAATAAAATATGGTTCTAATTTAGTGTACACCATTCATTATATGAGTTTATTCATATATATATTTCACAGCGAATACCGATAGAATATCTTTAGTTGACCGATCGATTTCCTCTGCCTCAAGATCGTTATCATCCAGAGAGGGTCGGCCTAAATGCTTCTTATGAAGAGAGTCCAATTTAGCGACTTTGCTCTCCAGACGGCTCATTTGGTAGTTCAAGGCTTCAGACTGACCCACATAGCTCGGAATGGGGCTCTCACCCTCCTCCCCTTCCTCATCGTCTTCCTCAGCATTCAAGAGCCTCGTTTTAGCATCCTCTTCCACAGAACCATAGACCTGAAACAAAACATTGGCATTGTAATTTAATCATTTTATGATTATTAAAAAATGGTAGAACATCACTCTACGGGTAGAGGTATAGGAAAATGAGAAATAAAAGTATATAGGTATATAATTAAAAATAGTTAATTGGATTCGATTTTAACCCCACACCTGTAGGAGTTCCAACCCAGAAAAATCCAGCTGTACCTGCTCATTTTGAAACCTTTTTCTCTGGATGGCATTGTTCCGCATAACCACAAAGTCCTTGTAGTAACATTTCCGAGCTGGTAACTTTACCGTACCAGTCATTTTCGCTTCCTACGACGTGGTCCAGATATTATCTGACACTCACATAACACAGCTATCAACTTCTGTGGATTCCTTATGTTATGATTTGGAAAACAAACCGAACAACGTCTGTCAAATATGGATGACGTCATTAAAATAAAGCGTCCTCTATTGATTAGCTCCTCAAGTAATTGATTAACAAAACATTGCTTCCTAATAATTTGTAAGATATGGTCAGTTAAGTATATCAAACACTAAAAGTGCCCATATTTTACTAAATCAATCATTACTATAAATGAATTGTATTAAAGAATGATGGAAAAGGCGTGATATTGCATTATATATCTTCATTTTTATTGGATAAAAAACACATTTTATGGAAGGCGTTAAAGGGATTCTTCGAGCTGTAATACTTCATTTATTTAATGCTGTTGTTTTTATTTATTATGAACATATTTCATCATTTCCTTGCCAGCATCATGATTTTGTATTCACAAGGATTCCTTCCTCTCACATCGCCCTAGACATTTTACATCACTATTTATGACTTATGAAATTTATTTCCATGAATAGAGTTTGATATTTCAATGACTTATTAACTTTTTAGCTTTTATCAGGAATAGTTTTTAACAAAACCAAGTAGAGCAATTAAAAAAAGGGATTTAATACGAAGCTATGCTTTCATCAGAGTACATTTTTTAGTATTCCCTGCTTTAATATAATATGTGTACATATGTATATTAAGTGTTATCCACTTCATCAAGACATCTTCACAGGAATTTGTCAATTTTGATAATTTCCTTCTGAGGCGGTTTGAATCAAGACTTAATATTTTCCTCTTTGCGAATATTCACATATAAATAATATGATCAACATTGAGAAAAATAAAAGTAGATCCTTTAACGATAATTTATATTTTATATCGAGTATAAAATTAGAGAATGTTTGACAAAACAGTCATGTTTTAACTCCAAAGGAGATGTTTAATTCTTGTTATAACTAATTGCATGATATATAATAAACATAAGCTTTGACGTAGAAAGAATGAAAAGTTTTGAGAAGGTGCTGTAGGAAAAGGAAACATAAGTCTTCACGTTAAACTTGATGGTGGAGTATTGCAGGTAAAAAAATGGAGTTATTTTGTTTTTTCATGAGAAAGTTAACCACGAAAATATTTCATTATACGAAACACGATAACCAACGATTACCTCAAGTCTTCAGATAACCAATACCAACACACTTTTATAAAGTATATGATCGAAAACCTACAAAATGAATCATTTTATGGGTCTGAAAAACTTTCAATTGAAGTAAGTTTATAATTAGCTCTACGGAAAAATTGTTTAGAGGGCATAAAAATACTTTTGGGTATTTTTGTTTCATGGAACACCAAGCAGAGGGTAGGAAAAAAAAGAAACAACCTTAGAATTAAGATTCAATGATGTCGTCAGAAGTAAATTGAATAATGTATTTAAATAAACAGCATACTTCGGATGTTTTTCAATGAATTTATACTAAATTTTATCATATTTTATGCATTATCTATTCGTTAAGTACAAAAATGCATTGCACGCTTTGTCTTTTTTTGCAACCCAAACTTGATCTTTGTCTTACTCCTCTACAAGCTCAAGGTACTCTTCCATGACTTATGAATCCATCGTGAAAGCTTCAAGGAGGTTTTCCCCCTCTCCTCGTTCCGTGCTCTGAGTCATCATCAGATATTCCAATAAAAAGCTCTCTTGAGCCTTGCACATTATGTTCTAGAAGGCTATTTATGACGTCATATGCTTTTGTAAATCCCTTCTTCTCATCCTATTGCAATAGTATTTTTATCAGTAAATGATAAACCGCCCCAAGGCTGAATAAAACAGGGACTCAGGAGTTCTCATTCGTGCTTTTGTGCTTCAACATACAGCTTTGATCTTAAGTTTTTTTAAAGTATATTCCAGGAGAGTGCATAGATACAGAGAGACAAATAGATATAAAGAGAGTGTGAGAGAGGAGACGCCTTACAAAGAGACAAAAGGATAAATAGAGAGAAGTGAACGTATTGTATTATTTCATTGGAATTTTCTGAGTGAGTTCGACTTGTGCTACTGAAAGACTCTTTCTCATTGAAGATAGTTCATTGACTGAGTTTACTATCCGTGGAATATCAAAAATGTACGGACAACAGCAAGGTGGTGGATATCCAGGATCTGCTCCACAGTCGGTAAGAAGATGCTTAAAACAACAACTGATTTTTAACAAAAATGTTTCGTTTGATTGTGTTTCTAAGAATGAGATTTGTCCCTGTAATTGCAACCTGTGCCTGATCGCTTATATCTTTCTTTGCTTCGATTCCTCCCTTTCTCCCTTTCTCCCTTTCTCTCTTCTCCCTCCACCTGATAAAGATCTCCTTTTATGTTCATTTCCCCCCTCTGATTCCCTTCAGGGCTACGGTGGATATCCCGGTAATCAACAACAGCAGCAAATGAGAGGTGGATATCCAGGCTCAAATCCCGGACAGGGAGGCGGATATCCCGGCTCTGCACCTCCTCAACAGCAGCAGCAGCAGCAAGGCGGATATCAGCCCCTGCAACAAAGCTATCGGCCCCAAAACTACTCTGCGGGTCCCCCAGCCTCAGAACAAATTCAAACTTGGTTCCGTGCCGTGGACACGGACAACTCTGGGCAAATCGATGCTGCGGAGCTTAAAAAGGCCCTTGTGAATGGAAACTGGTCCAATTTTAGCGAGGAGGCCTGCACGCTAGCTAATGATAAGTAAGAGGGAACGAGGCAAACTCATTCAACA
>CP045891.1:15346007-15373668 GCA_013387185.1 Caligus rogercresseyi | reverse complement strand
GACATTGGCAGAGATCATTATTATAGGGTTGAATAGAGTTTTTTAACATATTCTCATGAATAATAATGATACATGAATACAAGGATTATACAAGGAAGCTTAAAACTGGATCTTGATCTCAAAAGCCTCTACTATCTATCTTTCCTTGATGAAAAATATTACCATACTTATAGTGAATGAATGAGATGGCATATTTAAGTCTACGGAGCAATGCACATTGGTAGGCTTGACTTTGATTCAAATGACTCCTGCTTCAAACGGTATATATGTTTTGCAAGCCAAGTATTGGTAATTTATGCATTAATTAAATGAACCCACTTTTTCAATACGAGATACAGAAATCCACTGCTACAAGCAAACATTTTTAATTACTTTTTTGGACACAGTTTATGATTATATATAATACTTACAATACTGAGGAAATTATATAAAACAAAAAAAATGGGGTAGCACCGGTGTCTGTAGTCATGGGGAAGCTTTTTTCGAATCGTTATCCCTAGATCGGTTTATATGTACAAATATATTATGGAATGTATGCAATAGATACATTTAAAATCGTCTAATAATCGTCTCACCTCTTTGTAAAAATCAAGATTATGTTGAAAGTACTCCACTACCAGGTATCATAGATCGTGCCATCTTCTACCGGTATCTACCGAATTACCAAATAATAATTAGAGTCCCAGCTCGGATAATAAATAATGATAATACTTTGAACATAATCAACATTTTCGTTTTAAATGTATATCTTAAATATCATGTGAACCAACAAATATATAATACATAGATTTTCAAACTATTGACAAGTCTAGCACATGAACAACTTCATATATATATATATATATAATATAGTATATATATATATAGATATATATAAAAAGTATCTTTAATATGTCCTTTTAAAAGAGATGGGTAGACCAGATGTATTGGGTCACATAAGTCCACGATGTATCCTTCACAGATAAGATCTTCAGCTCTAAAGAACTCAATTTTTTCTTCATCAAGGGACTTTTTATGACACACTAGAATCATAGCTATAAAAAAATATTATTTTATAATTTTCTAGTTAAGAGATATTATCAATGCCAAGTGCACTTTTTTGGTAGGGATTTTTATAAAACCAAGTAAGAAATATGCAAGTGAATTTGGTAGTCCTCTGATAGAAAAAAGGGACTGGGTTTATGATACTTTAGTAAATTCAACTTTTATTAGAAAAATACTCATAAAATAAAATACGTGTTGTGAGTGCTAATTATAAATAAAACAACATACTTTAAGTCCCTGACACCTAGAATGTTGAATCTCAGTAACATATTATCAAGACATTAGTCTAAATAGTAATCCCCCATTTACTTTATCTTTAGACTATAAAAAGAATCAGAATAATAAAGTCACTCGTAGGTGTGGTCGGATTTTTTTTTGGGGTATTTGTATGAGCAACTCAACAGTTCTAAGTAGTAATTTCATAAACTAAATACAATATATTCTAAAATATTAACTACATGCAAAAATAGGCCAGAGAACTGCCTCAGAAAAATGATATAGCATTATCTAGTAGTTAGCTTATTCATTTTTAAACTATTCTTAGTTTTTATAGGAGTTAGTTTTTATCCTTAGGGTTTTTTATAATTGGTTCGATTGGCAGTATAATCCATGAGAATAAGAAGTAACATCAAAGCATTGAAATTTGTCTATCGGTCCAATGAATCGTCGATCAAAGTTTACCTTTCCCTTACCGGAAGGAGTTGAAACTACGTTATCAAAATTTATCTATAAGATTCTTGAAATGGGTTATATATATATATATATATATCGAGTTGAGATGGGAGATCCAGTAGAGTCATTGACTCCCCTAGTAAAGATCACGATCGTATGCTCTCCTAGGAGTGACTACGATCGTGATCCATATCAGAAGAATCAACAACTCTGCTGGAAGAGATCAGACGTGTTATAGGAGGGATGACGACTTAAAGATGGAGATGGTAACTATTTTATCATGTCTGATTTCTTCTCAGATGATATAAATTATGATTATAATATAGGTCGGTAGTATAGATACAATGTAAGAAAAACAGTGCGGTACATTCGCTTCATTGAACCCAAAAATGAAATCATTTCGACCAAAATACAGAATAGAAATCGCAAATGAGATAAATAGTTTGTACAACATCGTAAAATTATTTTCACTTTTAAGTCGTCATCTCTCCTAGAAGAGATAAGGATCGTAATCTCAATCAGGAGAGTCAACGATTCTACTGGATCTCCATCTCTTCTGCGATTTATATATATATAAAGTCAATAAATATTTATTTCAGTTGCATATGACTTTGTACATTCATTTCATATTTCTCGCTCTTTGCAACAGCTATATTTTCAATATAATAATGATAATAATAATAAAAGGTATTTCCAGCTCAAGAGGGCCCAAATTGTCCTTCTCTCCTCATAGTAAGTATATTTATACATATATATACAACACAAATATACAGACCTCACTATCTCAAATGCTTCCCACCTTCCTTCTTATCGTCGTCTTTGTGTGCCCACATAACATGCACACAAGAGTATTATTTCTCCCTGCTCTTTTTGTGTGTATATGTACAGGAAGTCAATTCAACTCCTATTATTCATGATTTGAATATTCATAAAATACTCTATCATTATTATTGTTGTTAGACATATTATTTATTGACTTTTCCCTCAATAGGAAATTGAAGACCATGGGTCAATTGACGCCGCCTCAACCCTCCACGCTCTGGGGAAGAAGAAGGGCCCTTTGTTTGAAATCAATCATAAATCAACTTCCAAAGAAAAGTCCTTCAAAAAAAAGAAGGACCGTCGGTTTCTTTAAGGAGCAGCAACTCATTCGTCCATAATTAAGATGAGGAGGGAACATGATTTATTATAGAGGAGACTTAAAAAAGAAAGATAAGATACACTCCTACGTGTAGTGCTTTTTTGATTGATTAAGTGTTTAATAGCTATTTAACACGTTGTTGGAGTTAGGTGGAGGAGGTAATAGGTTATATATGTACATAGAATGTACACAATGAGAGAAATATATCATGCAGGGATCAAAGATAATTCAGTTGAAGTAATAGGTTGCGCGATCCTTAAACCTTGTGACGTAGAAAAAAAACATTTGTGAGCTCAGGGATGAGGTTCTAAATATCAAAATAAAAAACATAAAGAGCATAATATGAGGAAGGGGCCCCAAAACAAACACATACTATCTAGGTACCTATTAGTGAATAAGTAAATAAGGATGAAACACCAGACACGTATATTCGAAAAAATATTATGAGTTATTGAAGAAGATTTGTTATGGGCGCACATGGACAGTTGACAGATTCTCAAATATTACAGTTTTATCTAGAAGAATAAACTATATCGGTTTTGATAAGTCTATGGCTAGGAATGGAAATCTGAAGCTTAGCCTTGGTGCTTACAGATTTTATAACTGTTGTTGGCCGTGAAATAGAGAGAGGGGTTAAGAGAGTGATAGAAGGAAGGAGAGAGAGAGTTTCTCTCACTTTTTCTTTCTCACTCTCTTTCCCCCACTTTCTCTCTCTCTCCCGCTCTCTTTCCTTTATTCCTCTCTCTTTTTCAGGGCCAAAAACAGTCATAGAATCTGTAAGCACCAAGGCTAAGCTCCAGATTTCCATTCCTAGCCTGTAAAGATAAGTAGGGATCAATTAGAAATCGTAAGTCAACAAAACCTTTCATTGATTGGGGGGTAACGTTTCGGTAAATAAATAGTTCCTCTTATGTAGATATTTTGTATTTTTCGGCACGATTTATAATCGAACATGACATACATTATTACCAAATATATATTATCAGCTGAATAAGGTATTTATTACGCAAATAATTTGTGGTTTAAACATAATATTTACCATTGAATATAATTAGCTATATTAAAAGAAAGAAGTTATTATTTATGACGTTTTTTCCAGAAAATGTAAGGTTTTGTCCATTTAGAGTTTTGTTTTTGATCCATATTTTATAGCACAATTAGGCTAAATAATAGACACTCTTCAATAACTCTTTCTCTTTTGCGCCTGTTTATTGTTTTATTAAGGCCTTAGTTTGAACTCATAGGCATGTGAACCTTCCTTCATTTCTTCTTCCTGTATGAGTTCCTAAGAAGCCGTCTGTGTGCAGAAAAATTGAAAAATGCGGCCATCATTTGAGTCTGTAAGACCCATTACTCATATAAGTACATGGAAATATGTTTACCATTCTTCTGTATTTGATTCTTGCTCTCTGAGGGATGCCGTTTCATGCTCTTTAAATAATGAGTGGTAAGGCTTTAGGCCTAAGTAAATTTGCACTCTTGCCACAAAGCCATTGTGGGCATTCCTATGATTCCTGCCATGAAGAATAAATATATGATCTTTGTTTTAAAAAGAATGATGGCCATAATTCAAAAATAAATGGAATTAAAATTTGATACTTTTTATCATTCTTGGGAACACATATATTTAGTATTTTGGTTATTCAAGGACAACCTGGAGTTGAGTTTGGCATGCTTCATTGAGCTATCTTTTTTTTAGTACATAAATTAATGTGGCCTTGTTAAAGAGGATAAATTTTAAGAACGACACAACAAAATACGTTTTAAATTGCAACATCAATTATATAAATTGAAAGTAGTTCCCTAGGAATTAATCAGACTTGTTGACGTTTGCGAAAAATTGTCGTTCGTCGTTCGTTTAGCGTTCACCAAAAGTTATCGCTCGTCGTTCATCGTTCGTTGTTCATCTCTCGTTTGTCGTTCGTCATTCTGAAAATGTCGTTTTTTAGAAAGGAAATGTTCCCATAAAATTAATATTTATTTTTTTTTGGCGCCAAAAACGAACGACGAACGATTTTTTATGGTCGTTCGTCAAAATTTGTCGTTCGCGAATGAATACTGAACGATAAATCAACAAGTCTGATTTTAATTATATGGTATGATAGGGTTGAGTATGATTTATTAGTCAATACTGTTTCAGGAATCCACAAACGATTACAAATGAACGACAAATCAACAAGTCTGGAATTAATTATATGGTATGATAGGGTTGAGTATGATTTCGTAGTCAATACTGTTTCAGGAATATACGATATCTCCGTGGAGAAAAAAACATATATCATGGTAAAATATAACAAATAAAATTGATCACATTTTGGACGATGAGGAATAAATAATGAATGGGTATAATTGAACGGTCTAAAAATATATCATTGATACTTACAGCTGGATATCCAATCCATCAATAAATATATTTCCATAGCTTTTGTTGTCGTTTATTTTTACTTCACTCCTCGCCATATTTGACGTTACGTTTAAAAAGATACATACAATGAAAATATTCGTTCCCTTCTAGTACGGGTGCTCTACCCATGTTGTGTCTTATTTTCTAAAATAATTTTATATTCATAAATATTTAGTAATGCTAACATTTAAAGAATTAAGATTTTCCTTTATCAAAAAAGATATGTTATGAAATAGCTGAGCAATATACGCTTTTTTGAAGGTTTGCATTTAACTTTTTTAGCTGTCCACTTAAAGCCATCTGAAAAGTTCTTAGTGAACTCCTTCCCTTTAAAGGCAGGGACGGGCCTCAATAAAAGTGGACTGTATCTATAATTATGGGAGACATCAGTCCCCCTTCTGTATTCGAAGGAGTTCTAAAGTGAACAATATACAACAAATAATAATAACCAACTAGAGGACTCAGAGAGTGCAACCTCCGCCGATCTTCACCAAATGAATCACTTGGTCTTTTTGTCAATTGCCAATAGATGTCGCTGTGTTGTGCTCTCCTCTTTGAGAGCACAGCACAGCGACATCTATTGGCAGAGTAGGCTAACTTGAAATATTTACTAGTATTTAGCTCATTTTGCATCTTAAAGAAGCACTCAGAGATGCCAAAATTTAATCACTTGTTCCTTTTGGCATTTCCAACAACTCCACAAAGTTTCATCCGAATCCGTTTCGCTTTTTGAGTTATCCTGCTGACAAACAAACAAACCAACCAACAAACCAACGCCGGTGAAAACAATACCTCCTTCGCGGAGGTAAAAAGGAAGAACAAAACACGTGTAAAATTAAACATTTATACAACAAATATAAGAAATGATGTTAACAAGAAAACGATAATGCTATGATCCCGCTGATCAATACAATACACAAAATTATATACATATTTATAATATACACCATCAGTAGTATTTTTTACTTATGAGAGGAAGTATAACTTCATATGTAAAATATCAGTTATACTTCATTATATAACTACGAAATAATAAATTTATTCCCTAAAACCTTCCACATAAAATTTTGTCAAAATTGAAATCCCCGTTATAAAGAAATCCTAAAACATTTTTCTACTTTAAAAAAACATAAGGAAACGAATGGCCCGATAAATAATCAAATACTCCAATAACACCTCATCCTCCACATAAAATGTGTTCAAAATCCAACCAGATAATTTGAAGAAATCACAAAAATGTTTTGGTGAATAAAATAAAAATGGCGAAAATGAATTTTCCCGGAGTTTCCACCACCAATATAACACTCCCTCAAACTAATTCAATGAAAATTTAGTCAATATCTAATGATTCGCTTAGGGGATAAAGGGAAACGAACGAAGAGACGAACGAGCGTAGCTTTTATTTGTATAGATGACTGGTGTCTATAAATACAGTTTCATGTAGTCAACTTTCTATCAACAATATTTTATCTGTAAGTGATTCAAATAAAGTTACAAAATAATTTTAACTAAAACTACGTATATGTTCACTATGTATTCGATTTCTTTGAGTATCAATCAAACTGTAGAAGTATTTCCTGTCGACGAATAGCTTAATATGCGTAAACTTAAGTAAGCGGAAGAATGCTCATTATCATTTATACAGCATGTCCTTCTCTAATGGCCGTGAAAAATGCCTAATGATGCTCAATCAATGAGTAACACATCAATCAAAGTTAAGACGTATCCAAATGAAACCAAAGGAAAATAAATGACTTGGGGAAAGAAAAAGCCTCCCATACAACCAAAAAAATCAAACAATTAAAAAGTGTTTATTGACACTCTATAAACTCCTATCAGGAACGCTAAAACAAAATCACGAATCAAAGAGATAACTATATTTGCTTAATTGCTGTATCAAAGTCCAATAAATAGGAGTATTTAGGTATATAAGAACATACTTGGATTCCTTTCTAATGTTTTTAATTTTGGAGGCTCATCAGAGGTTAAAATCAGTGTCATATATATATATATATATATATATCAGGAACAAACGGGTACCCGTCCGGTTTCCCGACTGTTTTTTGAACGCCCAGGCAGTGACATTAATATTTTGTTCATTCTGTAAGTGATGACGTTTTTTTAGAAAATATTTTTTTTAATATTTAGAAAATGATCTTTTCTAAAAAAACGTCGTCACCTTTTTTGGAAAAAATTTTCGTTAAAAAAACGTCGTCACTTTCAGAATGACAAAGAACAAAAATATACTGAAGTCCCGGCCCGGTTTTGGCCCGGCCCGGCTTGAAAATTTCAAGTCCCGGCCCGGGTACCGGCAAAAAAGTGTCCTGGTCGGTTCCTGATATATATCTACGTATATATACATATACGAATATATATATACATATATATGTATATATAAAGAAAATATTTTGTTAATTGGAATTGCAGTATACGAATAATCTTGATAGCACTAGTTAATCCAACAAACCCATAAATCAGCCTTTATTGACCTTCCCCTCTCAGGAGGAGAACCTGCACTCCCAACAATGATAGTCGAGCACACTTAGACTCAGCTAGTGAGCTCTTCGTGTGTGTTCATGTTTATTGAAGCTGTTAATGTCATAAGCAGTTTTGAGTCTTTGACAAAACATGTAAAATTTAGAACACAAAAAACAACGAATGTTTTTTTATTATTAGTGTTTACCTTGCATGTCAATTAAGCCCTAAACTATAGCTTTCCAGACCTGAAACCTTTAATAATATTTTTCCAATGAACAAACTAAAAGAAAATTTGAAATATATTTTATATAAAATAATCATTTCCTTTAAACAAAAGAAAAAACTTTAATGTTTATTTAGTATTATTTTTATACACAATTCTACTGCCTTTGTTTACTTTGTATCTTTCTGTTACAAATGAAATAAAGACCTATAATAAAAAAAATGCAAATAACATATTTTTTAATTAAAATCTTAATTCAACACAAAATACTCTTATAATAAAATTAAAAACATGAAATCAATAGAAAATATACAAAGAATACAACATATTATTTTAAGAATAAACAACATAAGCATTTGAGAGTGTTTTCACAGCCCAAACTGGAGAACATATAGGATAATATCCATATAGTTTAGTCAAAATATATAACGAACTCTAGGATACAGTCCTTTTAAATATTCGAATATTTCTTACATATTTATAAACGGATAAAACGATTATTTGAATCAACAAATGAAATGAATTAGGTCAAATAATTCAAGTTTAGGCACTTATTTAACTTATATCAACATACATCAATAATAGAATCTTTGATATGCAATAATTACAGATTGATATATAAATAAGTTATCAGAATAAATATTTCTTTATATTGGATCCTCTATCAAATTTTGATAAAATTAAAATACTAAAATACGAAAAAGTATGATAGTAGTTAGGTGTAATCGATAACTTCTTCGTGAACTACTCTGTTCACAAGATAATATTTTGTCGATTTTATCAAATATTTGTTATCACACTAGATTACAAAAATATCTAAGTCAATACCATTATACAACTCAAATACTTGAATTTACGTTTAGATATCTTTAAATTATGTAACTATTTATGCCAATAAAGGAATATGGGTTCAGACAACACCACCCATTTTTTAAATAACAGCTCCTAGTAGTATTTTTTATGGTCATTATAAATACTAATATGATATTGATATAATTTAGCACATGCTACGACAAAAATAAGCACAATTTGACTCATGTGTAGGTTGTGATTATGCAAACTCACAAATAGGTATATTTTTCAGTTGGTGACCCTATTTTCAATCTATGTCTTATCGTCAACGTTAGTATCTATTTATCGTCTTGGTATTTAAGCACAATAGATATTATTTCCGATGTGTAAGAGTGTGAGTTCTTTTATTTAATAATATTAATACATAAATTGAAGAAGTCCATTCAAAGGATTCATAAATGATATGCATCGAGACTAGGGATGCAAGTTATCGATTAATAGATTTAATCCTTAGTTGTTCCATTTAGTCGACTTTTAAACGATAACAGCGCCAAGACTAAGGGACCGGTTTATCTTATGAATTCGGGATAGGTAAGTACATCCTTACTATTTTTATAGGAAATCAAAGCTTTGAAAAAATAACTTTATTGGAATTTTTAAATTTGTGTTCTTTCAATACTAAATCTTATTCCAATGACGTCTTTCACTATTTTTCCACATTCAAACATATACTTATAAGAAGATAGAATCTATACCGGAATTAAAAACCAGTAAATGTATAGAAGTTTCATTAACATAGAGACAGAGGCGCAACATGTTCAGTATTTGCAATTAACAAACTTTAAATCGTTTTAGATCTTGTCGATTATTAATCGTTAAACTATTCTCTTTTTGTATTCCTAATCGAGCCCCATGAGAAAAGACAACTAATGATTATTGGTTTGGTATATCTCAGTTGATGTTCACACGCCATGATTAAAACTTTTTTTATATCTTCCACAGTCCTTTTCTTCCAACCAATCCCGTTCTAGAAAAAAATACATTAAATGGGTTTCATTTATATTTGTCGAATGCTTAATCTTAGTCCATAACAATCCTCTACATAGAAACACACCAAATCAAAAAAATCATAATTAGAAAATAAGACCTACCTTGCTCAGGCTTTGTGACCTCTGAACAATTTTGTTATCCGGTGTATTATCCTCAAGCTCCGAGACGACGAAATCCTCTTGTGATCCGGAGCCCGATGTCTCCCCCGTGGCAATGGTGCTATTTGTGTAGGACCAGCGTCTGAATTCGATGAAGAAGACCAGTTGTTTGCATTGAGGAGGGAGTCCTTGCCTGGGAGCCCTTCCTTGTAGAGAGCAATGTCTTCCAGATCACGACATTGAGGGATGACTCGGGTATTATCTGCAAGGACAGCCAACTTAAAAAACAGGTCACTAACTCATGGATCCTAAGATTAATAGGTAACAATTATCCGTGAATAAAGATTAAATGTGCAAGGAAGGTAAGGTAATATTTATTAGGTGGAAGAGTATGTACATATACACACATTTCGTTTAAAACCTGAATTTTGTAGCGAAAATAATGATTATCAAGAGCATGCAGCCTTGAGCAAATTTTATAGCATGAAAACAAAGATTTATTTTCATTTATTTAGGCTCCCAGGGGTAATTACATTCAAGACTATTTCTTTGTCTGTGATACTTTTTTATTATGTAAGCTCAGTAGAATGTATGAGTCATAATAGTAAATCATACAGTTGGGGTTTTGTCTTCTGAGAATGTCCCTCCTTACTGTATGATAACATTTATTTTTTGCATGCGTGGCTATGTAAAATTGCATATTCAGTGGAAGCATGCAAGACAAAAAAATAAATGAATTTAGACACAACTTTTTTGCCCCTCATAATTTGTATTTAGATACTTTGACTCTTATGAACATTTGGAACTTAATACTTCTCTTATATAAAGTCTACATTTCATAATGTTCATTTCTCGATTTAGTTTTAATGTACATAAAGTCTAAATCCTTTGTCTTTTTCTCATCCTACCTTTTTGACTCTATGGGTTTGGATTTTTTAAATACTCTTCATTATATTCCAATTAACCACGACTACCCCATTCCTACCTCAACTTACAAGCACATACATTCTATAAGCTCAGTGGATACTACTTTCCACCATAGAGATATATAGATATAGAGAGCTTATTCCCTTCAAGAGCAGAGAAACATCGTCGTTCAGCTGGATTTTTTGTGTCCATTCTAAACAAAGTAATTTGTCTACGTCATCATAAGCTGATCATAGAGATAGATTAGCTCTCTCTATATTGTTATCTCTATGGTTTCCATAATCAAGTATGTCTCCTTATTGAAATTAATATTTACTAAGCAAATTCTGTCTTTTTTGAAAGTAACACAATATATAACTTAATATATCAACTTGTGGGTCGTTGACATTTTCCTAAAAGTTTTTTAAAGCACTAGTTCATATACAAAACAGTCCTGTGATAGATCTTCCAAGGGGTATTCTTAATGGAGGTTTAGATTTTTAAACACATTTCTTATTCGAATATATACAAAGCATACATCAATGAAAATCAAATCGGTTTTGTAAAATACATTTTTAACATCAGTGAAGAATATATCAACCAAAATTTTGAGAATATGACCAATTATATATGTATTATATGTACTAACAAAAAATATAATAATGCGTATATTGCACTTTGAATTATTTTTTTATGTAGGACGTTTATGGAGTAATTTCTTATGGTACCTTACGTAGGACCAATTGCTGATTCTTTGGTTGAAAAGTAAAGTGGAGTAGTTTATTATTACCTCTGAGCTCCTCCTGATAAAGTTGGTATGTTGTTAGCAAGATCAATTTCTTACAATTAAAAATGTTAAGTCAGAACTTTGGTCTTTGTTTTATTGTTAGAGAAGCTTCAGCAAAGCATTTTGCGAAGATAGCATTTTAGAGGCTTGAAGATGAAGTATTACGGATCCACATGATCATATAACTAAACATAATTATTATTCCTTAAGGCATCAAGACAAGTTACACCAAAAATGTGCGATTATATTTGCTGATGATGAGGTAGTTTTTGGCATTGTGAATTATCAAGACTCGCATATTTGGGCGCCTACTGCACTAATATGTTCGCCCTTCGGGTATGGGTAGGTTTTGGAGCTAGTTTGTAAGTGAAACAGACCTTAAAGAATATAATAGATAGGAAGGGGGTCAAAAATTGATCAAACACAAACGGAGATAAAATGCTAGGTTTTTTACTTCCCTAGCTGCCTCCCAAAGAATCCTTTGGAAAGGACAACCGTCATTTTATTCTTAATCCACAATAGACATCATACGTGAAAATCATCCCAAGAATTCTTTTTTACAAATCTTAAGGAACCCAAAATTTTAGAACTTGAAGCTTCGAGGGGACCTTTTATTTTATCATGACTTAAGCAATCGTCTATTTTTAATTGCGGAAAATTATCTTTAAGCTAAAAAGGGCTGCTGATCACCATATAGTTCCCATGCCCTGGCATTTAAGAATGTCCTACGAAGAGTCCCACGAAAAGGAAGCAAATAAAATGGTGTCAAAGTTTTTAAAAGATCTGCACTTCCTAATCATGGGTAAATAGGATAATGTCCTCTGTTAAAAAAGTCAAATATGACAAACCTTCACTGCTCAGTTCCAAATATCATCAGGAGTGCTATTTTTCACAACTCCTTGTAAGGATTGTGGAAAATTATACAACACTGTATATCATGCCTTTTCCAGCTGTCCATCTCTTACCATAATAAGCAATTCCTTAAGTTAAATCTGAAGAATTTAAGCCAAAAATATGTCACACCAATACTTCTATTCGGAACAACCTCCAATCCTAACAACGGTAACTCTAAGTCGAAAGCTATTGAGTTTGCTCTCTGTAGTGTCCGGGCCATGATCGCAGAAAAACTCTCGACGGCTCAACCCCTGGATCAAAGCGCCTTAAGATCTATTTTAATGCCCTCTTCGGCCCGTTACTCGGCTCTCACCGTCAGGATCCCCGATCTCTCAGGACGAATTGGAGCTACCTTGGAGACACTCTACGCTTCTACCCAAACGGCTCAAAGGTGAGCCTACGGTTTCTGAGACGCCTATTAAGACTATATAATGGTTTCCGAAGAATCAGAAAGGAAAACTTTATCGAGGTTTAATCATACATTTAAAATTTTATCATTAAATTTTTATGACTTTAGTAATTTTACATTCAATGTTTGTTCTTTAAGTTTTATTTAATTGTGTATGTTTTGTCTTAAGTATTATTTTACGTGATAGATATAGGTTTTTATATTGTAACTGCTTTTGATTAATTGTATATTTTATTTGAAGATTCATTCTGTTATGACTTTAGTTTAGGGTTTTAATGTTAACTATAATGTTTAATTATATATACATGTTTATATACATAACTCTAATTGAATAAAGTCAATTTAAAAAAATGCTAGGTAGGTAGTAAATCAGAAAAGGTGTATCCAATGACATTTTTTTTATAATTTCTGGTCCCATCACTTGCAAATAGTTTTATTAGGCCGCTTTGATCCAAAATTCCATAGGTACCTTCAAAGTTCAAATTTGACCATAAATGTGGGAGGAGATAGCTGCAGACATACAGACGGACGGACGGACAGAGATTGGTGAATTATTATATAGATTTGTTGTAGCCGAAAATTGTATTTCTGATTTGTATTTGTAACCAAGAATCCATGACAAAATATATCACCAAATCCAATCTCTCAAAATATATAAATTATTTGTCCATTGGTGAACCATGGTACATCTTTGAAAAATAGCAGAATATCGGAAACATTTCTCCTCTACACTGTATAAACTACGTTGCCACGGCCATGGACAAACAATCAGCTATAGCTTTTGACTTTCAATTTAAGCTGCGACTACAATATTATTTTTTTACAGACCAAAATTTAAATAGAAGGTATCCAAATACTCCATAATTGCTGAGACTTTAGCTGAATAGTTAGTCAATTTAAGAAGATGCTCGGAACAATAAGATGATATAACATGACAGATTCGACTCCTGTATCCCTACCAATTTTTCCTTCGCCAATATTATCAACAAAATCCATGATCAAGTATTTCAGTAACTAATATAATCACGAGAGGGAATCCACAAGGTGTCTGATAACTTTTGGGACCCTTAATAAGCTATCTCTTAGGGATCTCCTTGTCTGTCCATCACTTCTATTATTATTGACTTCCTCAAAGATATGTTACTTTTAATCTTTTTTTTTTATAGTTATAAATTATATTTCATTCATCAACATTTTTTGTAAATATAAAGTGGTAGGGGGACAAATGGTCAATATATAAAGTTTAAATCACGAAAAATGCTTTAAAAAAATAAAACTTGGATTAAATTTTTCATAAAATATATAAATGTTTATTAATAATTGATTCGGTCTAGGAGGGAGATGTATCTTTCACCAGCTTGTCCAGTCCTATAGGGAGAGGGTTCCCCTTGACCCCGAGGTGTACAGAATTCCTTGAACCTTGGAAATTATGGACTCTATTTTAAAAGCGTTCTCATAATTGGGGACGTTGATATTAGCCAGTCTGGGGTTCAAGGTGTTCACCGTATGCCCTTTGAATTTTTCCTCTACTGACTTAACAACAGGATAATGATTGGGCAGAATAGAAAAAGTGGAACGAGGTCTCCTTCTCTTTCCCACACCGTGGCATAGTTGATCTTCTGAATAGATCTTCGATTTACTCATGAAGAGAGATGCAGTTGCCAGCCTGTATCGTGCCATTTCTGTCTTGAATCTGAGAAGGGATTCTTCATTATGATTTGAGGATATAACGAGGACACATTCCTGCTTTCATCGAGCTTATGGAGTCTTCGTTTTACAATTTCCGAAGGCGGTTTTTTGCTCAACATTTTTATGATATGCTCGGCGAACATCTTGATTTTTAAGATTGGATAAGCCGATGTAAAAAGGGATGGGTGGGCCAAACGGAATTTCAAGCTCTGGTCGGTCTTTTATTATTTTTTTACCCTAAAGTCCAGGATGAAGTTTTTTGTTTTTTCTTCGTTTCTGTGGAATTGACCACCGAGGTAAGGTGACAGTCTTTGAGAAATTCCGTACGACTAAGTAGTCTAGGGTTTCGTTTAATGGCTCATCTGAACCCAAAGAGGAAGGCACCCCTCTATGACTGACTTCCACGATTGTTTCATTTTTTTCCAGTAAGAGCCACACAGAGGCAGAACTTTAAAGAGTTCTGTAGTCCAACATGGATTCTTTCTGAAAATGGTGTCCCTGTGTTATTTAAAAATATTTTTTTATTCTTAAAGACCAGAAGTCATGATTGTGAAATCCTCTTCATCCATGAGAGATTCAATGCTTTCCACATACATTCCACGTTTAGAGCGTTTAGTCCCCATTGTGACGTTTTGGTGTCCTATTCTACTCTGTGGAACATACTTTAATCTTTCAATCACTCAAAAGAAGGGTTGAATTTAATGTTGAATGAGAGAGGAGTACTTCTTCTGTATATAATTGAGTCAAATGTTGTACTTCTGGGCTAATGCTCGTAATTTCTGGATGATTAGTTAAGGAAATGTAAAGATAGGGAGAGAGTGCTATCTTGTTATTTGATGCTTGAAATTGAGGCAACACATAGAATGCCGAGTTTTTTTATGAATGTATAAAAGAATACTTCAATGTCTTGAGTTCTTATCGCTGTCTTCAGTGTTTAATGGCATACTTAAATATTTGGCTTTGTCTGAAGCACTTATGTTATATGTAAAATGCATACATTCTTTTAGACATTGAATATTTATTTATATGAACGTTAATAAATAAATCATTGAAGAGACGTCATTTCACGGATTGGATGATTAACAAAAAAAACCTTCATTTTCGTCAAATTATATAGGAAGCTTTTCAAATAATGTAATAAAAGTTAACTAAAAGTTCAAACAATTGTATAATTAAGACTATAACTTGCTCCAACACAGAAAATATTTATACTGGGAACTTCCACATTTATCACTGTTCATTATATTATGTTTTGTTACTCTTATATTATGTTCTGTTACTTTGATAATGTGATTTTTGTATGGATGATTATTTTTTATATTTGAAGATCTTATTTTAAATTACAATGTCTATTTATTCATTCTAAGATGTGTAATTTCACTGAATAATAAGTTAAGGAAGAAAACAGCCTTCATGATTATCTTACAATTTTACCTTTCCATTTAAAGCATAACGTAAATTAACTACTTCAATAGATATGTGTTTTATATTATAATATGCTTTCAATAAATCAAAGAAAATTACATTTTAATAGATATATATATTTATAAATATATATAATATATAGTTCCTTTTAGGTTCGATGAATTCCATCCGACTGGATATAAATAAACATTATAGCGTGTGTAATTAGTCTATCGAACCTAGGATCTTATCCTTGAGTTAGCACAACATTGACCATCCCCTCTCGGGATTCGAACCTGCGTCCCCCAGCATTGAGAGTTGAAAAAGCCTTAACGCACTGAGCTGTTGCACTCCCTCCATATGGGATCTGCGATGGAGCACAATTGGAATGTTTATTTATGGTTACGAAAGTATTTAATGATTTGCTTCATAATATGAGCCAAATACACTCAAACCTGCCGTGAATAGCGGTCACCTGTCTCTACGGCCGTTTTAGCAGGTTTGACTAATATTCTAAGTCAATGAATGTCAAAACGAAATACATATATTAAAGTTAATATATGGCTTTTGTTGCATCAATAACGTCATTAATTTTATACAATAAGGAAGGATCCTTTTTTGGGCATTGCATGATCAACATTTTTACTATTTAATAAGTATTAATTACTAATTTCTTTTAAAGGAATTTATGTATTTGCATATATGTAACGTCATAATGATAACTTTTATCAACCCTGCCACTCATAATCACAAAATTAAAGCCTTAAATCAGTCAATTGATGTCAACATTAAACAATATTACAATCGTATACAAACATAGAATGCAATACTCTGCAATGATTTAATATTTGTTCATACTTAAAACATATATAATTAACTTTAAAGCAAGGAGTCTTCAGCAGTGTGTTCATATAATACAATACATCTATAATCTAAATTAGTTTAGATCATATATACTCGTATATTTGGGCGCCTACAGCGCCAATATCTGGTATCATTACTTTGCAAACAGTTTTTAAAACCTTTGCCTTGGCCCAAGGAGTCCAAATCTGTGCTTAGATTTGAAATATCTTGATAGAAGGGGGTCAAAAAATTGATCAAACACACAAACGGAGATAAAATGCTAGGTAGGTTGTAAAATCAGAAAAGGTGTATCCAATGACATTTTTTTTCTTCATTTCTGTTCCCATCACTTTGCAAATAGTTTTATTAGGTCCGCCTTGATCCAAGGATTCCATAGATACCTTCAAAGTTCAAATCTGACCATAAATGTGGGAGGAGATAGCGTGCGGACATACAAGATGGACGGACGGACAGAGATTGGTGAATTATGATATAGATTTTACTATCGTGTACATTTTTTATGATGTCACAATTATTTATGATATGCACAGATCACTTAAAGTCTAGTGAAACTACTAAGTATTATAGGCCATGGTCAACTAAAATTTTGGTCTTCAATAGAATATATGGATTATATGTGCAATTGATACTGCTTTTGTATTTCTTCAGTTGGACTCATTAAAGAATTACACCAATGTGACATATTTACAATGATTTGTTAGCAAATAATGGGTGAATCTGATTAACGCTTTCCCTGATTATTTATACAAAAAAAATAGAAAGAGAAAAAGCCTTGAGTAATAAACTATTTTCAGCATGTTTTGAGTCATATTTTAATGGTGTTCCATAACAAATAATATGATGCCTTATAGTTCCTCAAAGTTCCTTGTACTATAACTGATAATACATTGAGAGGACATTTCCGAAATTAAAAGTACCCGAATCTGTTTGCTAAACCTACATACATGTAATTATTGGGAGTTTGAATTGTAATGCATTAACAATCATTTAGTATATAAAATTCTGTATTGTGATTAACAATTTTCTTCATGACATATTTTTTATTGATTAGCATGTGTTTGTTTTTTCCTTCTTTAAATCACAAGTTCATCAGTCATATTGATATTTTTGGTATTGTAGTATAGTAATGATGAAAAAAAGTAAGCTACGTGATGATGCTTATACAAAATACCTCTTGAAAATCCATATTTTAAAGGAGCATTCCAAATAAATACAAAAGCGGCATTATACATTGAAATATGGGTAGGTATTTTTTTAATTGGTTTGCCGGATATGACCATAAAGAAATCCCAATATGGGAGATTATAGATTTATGCAAAGATTTATAATGTATTTTACTGATCACTTTTGATCAACAGGTCGATGGTTATCGTATATAAAGAACTCCATATGGAGTGATTTCGTTGGGGTATATTTGTAAAACTGGCCTCTAGAATTTTCTGGTAAAACTCTTGAAAACTATTGTACGCTTAGATTTTCGATTATATTTTATACCCAGCATTCTTTATTGTAAGTGGATATAAGAAGTTTCTTCTTACAATTAAGATAATTACTCTCCGTATTTTGTAATATTTCGTTTTCTGTTTCTCATTCAATATTAAAGGCGTTTTCAGCATCAGCCATTTGTATGTTGATGCATTTCTTTTCTTTCATTCAACATGATAATTACCTCATATATATTGTATAAGATCAGTCAAATTTTTTTCATAAGAAACATAATAAAATTGCTTACATACGTTTAAGAGATAAGACTCAAAAAAGCCTGTGCATAAATCCATCAATAATGATGCAATTCCATGAAAGAAGGCAAAAAACTTCATGCTCATAATTTTGATTAGAACCATAGAGATATAAATAATAACAGATCGGCTGATAAGTCCCGAGACTAACTAAGAAGACAAATTCGATTTTATTATTCAACATAGTTGCCTTCGAGGGCGATACAGCGATTATAGGGATCTTTCAATTTTTCGATTCCACTTTTATAGTAATCTTTCGTTTTATCCTAAAAATAGGCTTCTGTCTCGGCGATTACTCCATCATTGTCCTTAAATTTCTTGCCAGCAAGCATTCTCTTCAGGTCTGCAAACAGAAATAGTCGCTGGGGGCCAGATCTGGAGAGTACGGTGGATGGGGAAGCAATTCGTAGCCCAATTTATTTATTTAGCCATAGTTTTCATTGACTTGGGACACGGTGCATTGTCTTGGTGAAACAACACTTTTTTTCTTCTTCAAATGGGGCCGTTTTTTCAACAATTTCATCATTCAAACGCTCCAACAAGGCTATATAATAATCGCTGTTGATTGTTTTCCCCTTTCAAGACAGTCAATGAATATTATACCGTTGCATCCCAAAATACAGACGCCATAACCTTCCCAGCTGACTTTGCATTTTACTCGCTTTGGATTCGGTTCATCATATGCAGTCCACTCAGCTGACTGTCGATTGGACTCGGGAGTGAAGTTATGGAGCCATGTTTCATCCATTGTCACATATTCGGATTGATTACGATTGAACAGCTTCAAACACTGCTCAGAATCATCAATTCGTTGTTGTTTTTGGTCGATTGTGAGCTCTCGCGGCACCCACTTTGCACAGAGCTTTCGCATGTCCAAATATTCATGCACGATATGTCCAACGCGCTCTTTCGATATCTTCAGAGTCTCAGCTATCTGGATCAACTTCACTTTACGGTCATTTAAAATCACTTTGTGGATTATTTTTATGTTTTCTGGTGTAACCACCTCTTTTGGGCGTCCACTGCGTTTATCATCATTCGTGCTCAACGACCACGTCTGAATTCAGCAAACCATCGACATATGGTTGCTTTTGATGGAACAGAGTCCGGATAACATTTTTCAAGCCAAGTTTTAGTTTCGACGGTATTTTTTCCCATCAAAAAATAATATTTTATTACACACGAAATTCGTCTTTTCCAAAAAATTCACAATAACAAAAGTAGCTTCACTTAAAACGCAATATCTCACAAACTAGTTGTCAGACAGCTGTTATATTTATACATGTAGTTTGGAAGGTTGGTACTAGCTGACAGTCATATGAAAACAAATCCACTGGCACCATCTATGTGTTAGTCTCGGGACTTATCAGCCGACCTTGTATAGAGCTTATTTCCTTCAATAGCAGAGAAACATCGTTCAGCTGTCGCCCTTGCCTAATATAAACAAAGTAATTTGATCTACGTCATCGTAAGCTGATCATAGAGACAGATTTTATCTCTATGGTCAGCTTACGATGATGTAGATCAAATTAATTGTTTATATTGGACACAAAAATAAAGATGAAGGGAATAAGCTCTCTATATCTTTTTATCTCTATGCTTAAACACAGAAGAGGCCTCCAATGCTAAAGCTGCGGGTTTACATCTCGAGGGGGAAGGTAAATATTGACAAAATCCTAGGCTCGTCAGAATAGGTTTTCCTCATTTACGACCTTAACAGCTGAAATCAGGTGTATCTTACATTTTCATGCTAAATAAGTTCACATACTATACCGTAACAAAGAGTCGTGGACTTGCTAGGCTTATCTAGGCCCTTATCAAAAGTAATCATACAATTGAAGGTTTTTATCCAATTGCGAAATTAATCCGTTTAAAAATCATAACTATGAGGATATTTTAAATGATATACATTTTGGGCTGAAACAAGACACAAGCTGGATGAAAAAGAAATTCGTTAATATAATTCAAGGTTGTATAAAGACGTTGATAATATGTGTACATTAAGATAACATATAAATATCTACAAAATTCGCTTCAAAAAGCACACTCAAAAAGAGTTCCGACGTATATTTCAATAGCACACATGATAACATTATCTTTTTATAATAAATAGATATATATTTATATATCGATATATGTATAATATATATTAGGCATAGAGCACTAAATAAATATATAGGTAAATAATGAAGTTAAAACTTTGATAAATATACCCAATTTATATATAGATTAAAAAACTGATCATAGAGATACATTTCTCTGCTACACACGTGACCACAATCAATATTAGTATTCACGATACCTTACCCACACATTTATTCTGATAACTGCGATTTGGCTATAGCAAACATTCTTACACTAGTAGCTGTAGTTGGCGTTCATAGCAAGTCAATTGTGTTTTAAAAAAAAGTAGAAGTGTTTAGGCATTTGTCCTTGGCTCCAATAGCAATTCATATGTTAAACGATAAGCCTCTCCATCCTTGGCTCTCCATTGCTCCAAAGCACAAAATCCAAAAGTTTCTAGAAAGTGATTGCTCATTTTTGAAATAATTAACATGCTTTAGCAAATATAACACTTTTACAATATTAAGTTATGATACGGTCAAATACTGACGAAGGCATAAACTATTATTTTGTATAAAAACCAAGGATTGCAATCACATATATTAAAGGACGAAGAAAATCAGGCTGAGGTTCATTCATATCATAATATTTAAAAAAAGGGATTTTCAGACTATTAAAGGATGTTTTGAAACCTTTGTAGAAAAGCTGCACAATATAAAATTCCTATATCGATCAGGGGTATTATATTGTGTACATGTGATTCTTAAAGTCTGACATATCTTTCTCTTGAAACGAACTTGGTAAAGTCATCCAGGAACTAATAGTGTAGTCCATCGTAGTTGGTCTTCTTCGCAAAATTGGCTCTAAGAAAGGCAAACTCAATGTAAATGAAGTTTCCTTTATATCAAGTGAAATGCTCATGATTTATGTTACAGCAATCTTCTTAGACCCTCTACTAGGAATCAAAGTCAAGAAAGTTTTGATGGAAATAAGTTTCAAACGTCTTAATGAAATCTTAGTGCTATCATATTTTGATAGAATCAATAAGACATATACCTTATACCTAATAGGCAATCAAGATATTTCATATGGAGACTGAACATGCAAGTTAGAGATGTAATTTTTTCAATAAAAAACTTTGTTTTAATACAATTACGACAACTGCAAAAAAGGGTCCCTTTCTCTTTAGTTGAGTTGAATAGTTGTGGACTCTAGATCGTTATCGTCCTAAAGAAAAGGATTAAGAATAATAATAATAAAATTACATTATGTATTAGGGGATCCCTTTAACTTTAAATCTTTGTTTTCGTTTAATTGTCTTCAATAAGAATCACAGTCCTTGGGTATCCAATCCCAATAGGTATGGATATACTGAACATAACGTCCAACAAAATGTGGGTTGTAATTGCTTTCTTACTAGTTCTTTCTAATGGGGAACATTGTTGTCTTCTATAATAGTCTGTGAAGTAATATGCATGGCACAGCCTAAAGAAGGTAGAGGATTTTATGAGCATATGACAGAATAATTGAGATTAAAAAGCGATTAAATTAAAGGCATGACTCGTCACAGTGGTTAGACTTATACTATGCACTAAAAGCGATATTATCTTAGACCACCTGGCATAATATTTATATATCATAATTATAATTGATTCCAATACCTTCATTTAATATGTTAATTTATTTAAAAAATATAAATAACACTGAATATCTTTATCTGGATAAATGATACGAAAAATGGCCACAAAAATATACTGTTCGTCCAGTATAAATCAATTTGAATTCGTATAACCGAATGTACAAACTAAGCAATAGCCAATAATCAAGGAATATCCTTCGCAAAAGTAGCCACTTTGTCTGTTTTCAGGGAAAAGTATTTTAGAGAATCATTAAGTTATCAGTCTAAATTCGCAGAATGCATGCTCTATTACAATGATCCTTAGCACTACATTGATGATGTAATTGAATATATTAAATGCTGAACTAAAGATCATAAGGAACCGAGGCTGCTGACACATGCCATCGGAAAATAAAGTCCATTAAACAATATTTTTGTAATCTAAATGAATTCACTTTTTACAAATTGCCTTATCATGAGAATTTTGATTTTTTTGTGGTCGTTTAGATCATTTATTTGCGTAAGTTTGGTTCGAGGGAGTTGCAGTATTTTGCAGATGTGATTAAGCTCTATAATTTGAATTTTAGTTCATCGAACCAAGAATATTTTCAAATAGGTTAATCAAATTGGCCTTTCCCTCTCGGGGGTTGAGCCAAGAGCATTGAGAACTGAGCTAACTCGTTCCCTGCTGCTCGTTTGTCTACGGTATTTATGTTTTCATTCATTCGTTTTTCCCGCGCCCCCCCCCCCCCTGCAATTGCTGCCCTAGGGGTCGCGCCCCCCACTTTGGGAAAAACTAAGGCTTAGCTAACGCGCTACCTTATTGTGATATCAAATGTCTATGGATACACTCGAGCATGATTAATGAAAAAAACGGCAATATATTTTTAAAAGGTAGACACGATGAAATCTGACATCACGTGATTTTTATCTATTCAGATGTGTATAACACGAATGCTTATCCTTAAGACCCTAAGTGTTTTTTGTCTTGGGCATGCATCCATGTCAGTTACGAATAGACCTTGGATAGACTTTACAACATTACCCATTCATATGAATGAAATAAATAGCTTCTTATACTAAGAGAAGGATACATGTTTTTGGCTTTATCATATCTGTTGATAAATGGATCTACATTCTGACGATAAGAAGTAAAAAACAATGAAATACGATTTCGGCCCTGAAAAGCTATTAGTGAGTTTCGTAGAAGTACCAAGACACATCCTAAATAATTGGATGGCTTTCGTAATAAAGTTGTTTGACGATTTATATTAAAAATTGATAATTGTGCAAGACGTTTTCGATTTACGGGGACAGACCTGTTTGGTTTGGCTTGTCCCCGATTATAGCTGTCCCTGCAATTTGATTGCTCAAGCGCTATGGTATGTATTACTTCTACTTTATTATTTGTATTATCCTCAAGAGAGATCTTTGGGAGCCACATTCCTGCTGTATCACTTGATTATTATAGTTTGAAGATTAATAGATTGGTCATACTTAATTGAACTGCAATGTCCCCTTTTTCTTTCATCTGGATAATCTGTAAAAAAATATCCCAGAAAATATCCAGTTTTTTTTTTGCCTACTTGGTTTGACAGAATTGCATCCGACTGGATATAAATAAGCATTATAGCATTAATCTATCGAACCTAGGATCTTAATGAGGTAGGACAAAAATGACCATCCCCTCTCGGCATAGGCGTAGGGGAGATATTTGGATTGGGGGGGCAGCATTCAATTTGCCCGAATTTTAACAAGAACTGTGAAAAAATAACCGAAGGAAGAAATCTATGTAGATTAATATTTTCTTTAAAGTAATTTCATACTATTCATTACATTATATTTATTTTGTTATACTTCAAAATCCGGTTGCTTTCATAATTTCATTTTTTTTCTTCAACTGAAATACCCGAATACCCCAACCAATTTGCCTGAATTTGATTATTCACCCGAATTTTTTTTTTTTTGGGGGGGGGCAGTTGCCCCCCCTGTCTCCTACGCCTAGCCTCTCGGGAGTATTCGAACCTGCGCCCCACACATTGAGAGTTGAACAAGCCTTAACGCACATGGCTATCACATTCCCTTTTTTTCATTTAAAAAATCTGCAGGTCTGACAGTGGATCAAAACTCTAACCTTTACTTTGCCTTTTTCATGTCCTTAAATTGCAAATACTTTTTTTTCATATAACATGATATGAAAAACTGTTTGAAATACAATTCAGTGTTGTGTACAAACATGTTTTTATTCAGTTTGACCCTTCTTTTTAACGGAGGACAGATCTGGTCTGAATCTCTTCCCGGTACGAACCGTTCCGGCTCACCCCATAAACCTTGGCGCAAGGGGACAAATCACATATATAGATGAAACATACCCCCAAGACTAAAATCGCTAATTGTCACCATGGAGGTTCGCAGAGTGGCCAACAGAGCATTCCCCCAGATGGGCAGACATAGAGCGAGTAAATGATTTACTCAGATTGCCCTCCGTTTTCGGCGGCCCTTCCTTGGAACCCAGGGAGGGTATCAAATCAGAGCTAACTCAATTCGATGCATGTAGTAAAAAATATATTCCCCGGCAATGAACACACACACATATAACACGCACTACGAACCCAAAAGTCTGACTACGCTGCAGCAATTAGCAAGGTATATTTATTTAAAAAAGCAGATTCTCATATTAGTCTACATGATAATAATAGACTCTCTCTCTCTCTGAAGAGAGTTTTCTTTTTCGTTTCTTATATCGACAGTTACAACAGTAAGGCTGGGTATTATTGTTATTATTATTGTATTCTTACATTTCGTATCGTAGCTTCATGATGACTTACGCGGGTTTTTTTGCTTGCTGGCCCTGGGTGCAGCACCACTTCTCCAATTCCTCTCTTCTGCTTTTTTTTTTTTCATTATCACCTATATATATGTACATATTAGTAATAATAATAAGTTTTATATCATGAGCAAAGGATATGACAGTTTGAAACTATTGTAGAGAGAAAGAGAGATTAGAGGACTTACTCACAAACAAAAACGTGCCTTGTGTTTAAACAAGTATATAATCCTTATTCATGAATCTACTGGGCGTGACATAAGGCGCATGACGTCACGTTATTGTTGTCGTTTTTTCTGAAGTCATTTTTATATGACTATGCGACTCCTTCCCACTTAGAGGATCATGACTTGGCTCATCCTTCCTCCTTTTAAGGAGAAAAAGACAACAGCAAACTTTGTCAGCTCTGACGTCACGTTAAATACATTATCCCCGTACAATTGCAGGGTGACTAAGCCGATACTTGCTCTCCTTGAAGAGGATAGACTGAGTGACTCCACATTGATCCATTCTCCATTTCAGGAGGAACGTTATCTGACACGAAAAGAGACTCACAAGGTTGAGAGATTATTTTCAAATAGAAGTTCCACAACAAATGTGTTTCGTTTTATGTAAATATCATTTATTTAATAATAAAGCTATTTGCTCTTAGATAGACCTCTATCGGCTGATACCAATTAAATTCTGGTGTGGTGGGGCTTATCTAGGAGTATAACAAGCAAACTAATAGAATGTTAGTTTCTTTGGACCCTTCATAGGGTTGCTAATAAAATGATGCTTCATAGAAACTATTATTGGCTTCTAAGCCATTTTGTCATTTAAACCTTGTTAGAATGAAACAAACAATGTCCTCTGATGGAAATACATGTATTAAAATGTATATTATCATCATAGCATCACATGTGATTTATTAAACATGGATTTCTTATAATTCATATGATTCTTTTTCTTCCCGTTAATTTAATCGACTTACAATGTCTTAACACCTGTGTGTAATCGTCTTTATTTTTCCCCAAGAAACATCCTAGCCCTTCGCTAGTCAGGGATGTCAGGATTAAAAAAAAGTAATACAATGTATAAATAAATATATATAACTATATAAATTGAACAAATACTAAAATATAAATATATAATTAAAAACAAAAGGTTTTTCCGAAGAAAGAAAAAAACCTTAAATTAAAACAAAAATAAATAAAACATTTAAAAAAACACTATCGTTTGCTATATAGGTATTATATAGGGGCACATTTTTCCAAAGACTTGGCACTAATTGTGCTTCCCTCATAGTTTTGGCGTTGCGAAGTTGAGGGCTACTGTACCAATAGCTGCAGCACTGGTGACAAATGTGGTCACCGACTTAGGGAGAGAGATCGGATGAGGCCGGCAGTCCGAGAACGAGTCGATCTGACCCCACCTTGGGCACCGAATAAGATCTTGCCTACCGGTTTCGGTCGCCATTGCTACCATCCCGGCTTGCAAAGCATTTCCAGGTTTCCATAGCCACAGCCCGAACCGATATCCCATTCAGGGATGGAAGTCCGGCCTTGTGGAGCAGAGCATCGATCCGCACGTGACTGCTAGCCCTTACGCCAAGTAAAGACCTAGCTGCGTTGTTTATGGAAACCTGGATCGATCTTGCAGCTTTCAGTGGACCAGTTACGTCGTTTTTAGTCGAGGTACATTTGTCACCGCGGCAGCGTAGCTGACTCGACCCAGCATAAGACCTTTGGCCAATTGTTGCAAATATACTCCGCGTGGGAGGTGGAGCGAAAGACGATTAATCAGCGCCGCACACTGTTTTGCTGACCGCACCACATTGGCCTCATGGGGACTGGTGGAGAAAGCTGCGTCAAACGTGACACCAAGGAGCTCAATTGTCCTGGATGGCCTCACATCCACTCGATCTATTAGTATGGTAAATGTTTTGACATCAGAAGCCTTGGCACTACCATCAATGAGGAGCTGCGTCTTGGAGGCGTTCATTTTGAGACCATTCCCCGTCGCAAAACGATAGAACGCTTCAGCCCGTTCTGTTAGAAGTCTCCCGATGGTGATGAGGTCGTTGGCCACAGCCCAAATGCAGGTGTCATCTGCGTATCCAGAGTTGTCTTCGTCATGGATGCCCAGACAGGCAGCATATCTGCAACTAGGGTCAGTAGAGCAGAGGGCCCAAGATGCTTCCCTGGCGAACACCAAACTTGACCGGTAGAAGGGAGGACTTCGCACCATTCCAGTCGACACATTGTCTACCTCCAGACATATAGGAGGAAAACCATTGTAATGGAGTTCCCCTGACCCCAAGTGCCTCAAGTTTGGGTAGCAGTTGATTTTTGTCGACAGTATCGAGGCAAAACAGATCGAAGGCAAGAATACCAACAACATTTCCATCCTTCTTACCACGAAGCCACTGCGCATGCGCTGAGGCAAGTGCCGCGTTTGTGGACCTCCCTTGCCGAAAGCCGAACTGGGTAGTGGGTAGCGCGTTCAACTTAGCCAGGTACTGCTCTAAATCTCTTTTTACCAATGTCTCGATAACCTTAGATATGGCTGGAAGGATT
>CP045891.1:15308401-15345907 GCA_013387185.1 Caligus rogercresseyi | reverse complement strand
GTCTGAGAGACTTCCTCTTCTAGAATACGAATCCAAGAGAACGTGTAGGAGGAGGCTTCATGAGTGGAGTCTCCGTAGTCATCCGAGACCCGGAGGGTGGAAAGAGCAAGGCCTCTGAGAGACTTCCTCTCAGACGTTCGAGCCAAGAGACGTGTAGGCGCGCGGCTTCATGAGTGGAGTCTCTGTAGTCATCCGAGACAGATCCGGAAGAGGGGGATGGAGGGAGGGTAGATATTTGAAGACGAACTGAGTAGGAAGAGATAATGAGAACTTCCTCTTTTCACGATCCAGGTGCCCAAAGATTCCACTTTATGTGTAAAGTCACTATTCTCGATCCCGAGACTATTAAGGAGATAAAAGTTAATTATCTCTTTCTCTGTGTCTCACTTGAAAAGGAGACTCCCCCGATAGAATAGGCTAGTAGGTAGACAGGACAAAGGCAATGACTCTCTCTCTCTCTCTCTCACGGGAGTCCATTCCTCCCTCCCTCCGGGTGCCCGACACGTCATCTTCTTTGAGCGAGACGGAATGAGCCAGCCAACCAGCTCTTAAGGAAGAGAGGAGGAGGAGGGGGGTAATGTTCCTTGAGGGTCTGTCTGTCTCCGACTCATCATCCTCTTTGATGCAAAGAGAATAGGCTAAGCACCCTCTGGGGAGTCATGTCCTCCTAAGCTTCCACTCCTTGCTCCATGCTTGATCCGAGGCTGTGTCACGATGAATTCTTCTCACAAATGTTGTCTACGACGGCACAGCCGGCAGGCCACTCATTAGGAATCCTGGATCCTCGGAAGATTTCCGGGAAAAAAACACTCAAATTCCAATGAAAGAAGGAAAATTACTCTTTATTGTTTACATACGTTGTGACGTCAGTTTCTCTCTCTCTGTTTCTATCTCACTGGGGGAGTTATGAATTTCTCTAAAAAAGGGCAAAATAGAGAGGATTTAAAAAATATTCATTTGCTAATTTTGATTAAAATAAGGCATTTTATGGAATATTAAGCATATCAAATTAAAGCTTGATATTTTTTCTTCATATTCATATCAATTTTTAATCATGTAAGACCTTTGAGTGAGGAGCAGTGAGAACAGTGAGTCTCTAAGAAAAACCCTTCATTTTTCGTACAAAATGACATATATTTTAAAGTTTAAATGTGCCAGAGACGAAGTAAAAATTGAAATGAGTACTTTGATCTAAGCTCTATCAATCATTTGCTATTATTTTGTCTATACTTCAGTCCTTGTATGGAAATAATGGCTCTGAATCGAAAAAGTGCTGAAAAAATTGAAATCCTTTTAGCTCTGAATTATCACTAACTTTGAAAAATGAATACCATATTCGGAATCAGTGGATAAAACTCTATATGAATATGGAAAATTAGTCCGACCTATTTTTTTGTTGTGATATTTTGTTGGCCTGTGTTATATGCGTGCAGTACATTAGGAAGCACACATTACATTTTCTATAATTCTAACATGAGTCAACCAACAAAAGATAATTTTTTCTAAATTAACCTAGAGACTTGTCTCGCATGCTGGTTAAAAGCCATGTTTATAAAAAATAGAGGAAAATATCTTATGCCTACAATGACCAAAAAAATATTCACATCGAATTAGCTTACTGACAAAAGTAACATATTTTTTCAATTTCATCTATGAGAAAGATGTATTTATTTTCTTCACTTTAATGTCTTTTTGGTTATATATATATATTTAAGATATCAGCTGAGTTTTATCAAATGGAATCAAATGTTGTGATTGTTAGCGGTAGCCAAAGCGGGATTATGGGAAATATATACACTCTGAATCGGTAGTTGGTAGAAAGTTGTCTCCAATATGTGTCGGTCGGGGGATTTTGCCAAATGTAATCGATTGAGGCATTACGGTATCTGACTTTGAAGAAAAAAATACAAAAATACCATCAACTAAGCCCACGAGATTAGGTCTACAAAGTAGAAAAATAAATCGCGCGGAAAACGCTTCACTACAAAAAAGTGACAAAAATACCCACAAGCAAAAGACGAAGGAGGAAAATACTACACTACAAAAAGCTTTGTGACAAAAATACCCGGGGAAAAAAAAAGAACAATGAAATTGATCTGACTATAAAAGAGCAAGTGAGTAAAATACCCACGACAAAAAAAACGCCTATAAAAAAGGTCCGCAATGAATTTACGCGTGATGAAATAACAGTAAACCATTAATGATCAGGCTTGTTGATCGGAGTTTTTTCTGATCGGTGATCAATAGCGAATATAGCGATATTTGATCGCTGATGGAGTATCGCAAAAGGTCTGATCTCTATATCTTTTGATCGTAAGAAAATCACAAAAAATAGCGATCCGATCAATTTGTATAAAATAACTAAAAAAAAAAAAAAGTTTGTAATAAGGATTTTCGAGACAACCCCTACATTTCTTAAGACTTAACTAGCTGTCACATTGACCAAAATCCATTCCAACAACTAATATTTGTTTAGAAAACACAAAATACAGACTAATACTAATGAAAAAAGCCAGTGCTATCCTGATATATTTTTGTCCTAAAATATTCAGACAGGCGACTATGTAGAAGTCATGTTTTGGATCTTATAGGCTATGAAAAATATTTATTCTGGCATCTCCTGTCTTAAAATATGCAGACATATGTCAATTGTGGAGCAAGAGTGTTGGAGCTCATAGGCTCTGAGAAACAATCATTCTTATATTTTTGTCCTAAAATATACAGACAGGCACCTATGGAGAAGTCGTTATTTTGGAGCTCATAGGCTATAGGAAACAATCATTCCATTGCCATATAAAGAGGAATACTTATAAAGGTTTACTGAATATAAATTTATTTTTTTACTTAGAATTATAATTACATAGGTAATTTTTTGGTTGATCGCAATTAAATTGATCGGATCGTTGATCGGAAAAATCCCTGATCGTTATATCGCTATATCGCAAAGAATTTCTGATCGGGATGATCGCTATTTCTTTCCTGATCGCTCACAAGCCTGTAAATGATGCATCCTTTTCTATAAGGTTATTCTTCAGGGTAATAAGGGTGAACTAAAATGTTCATTTATGTATATTTACAACTGCCCTGAATAGTTTTACTCTATTTCTTGAATATAATTTTAGTATATTTTATTTTGGCACTGTATAAAATCTTCGCAATTACCGAATAAAATGTTTTTAACAAGAAAAAAAGGAAAAAAAAAGAAAAAAACACGTTTCATCTTCAGATAAAATAAAGCAATATTTCATATTGTCTTTATTGTGAATGCAAACCTGAGGTTGAGAGATTTATTTTTTAAAGGTTGCGTGTATTTTTAATCTTTCATTAAAAACAGAAATATCTTTAAATCACTTTTAACTACCTTGCTTTAAATGGTTGGATCTCTTTTTTTGTAGTCACTTGTGCCTAACCATACTAAGTAACATAAAATGAACCATCTCTTATTTATGGGCGATTATTGTATGATTTATATAAAATATTTTATGATTGATTTTATCTTGTTAATAAGGATTGACATTCTTTAGACAGGCTATTTTTTTTCAAAGTATGAAAGAAGAACTCCTTTAATAAATACGTTTTACTTTGATAAAACTAAGTTTATTGTCCTTCTACATATATTTAACTAAGGTTTATCATATATAATAAGTTTCAAAAAATAAAATAGTTGAAATAAGAAGTATTGGTTTCTAATTTATTTATATTTCTCAATTTAAAAAGACATTGTTAATAAGTATATAATAAATTTTATATGATTTATTTATTTCTACAAGTAGATTTTTTATTGAAGCTTATTTATTTGAATAAGACAATAAAACTTATATATTTGATTTTTAATTATATTTTTTAAAGAGCTCCTAACTAAGACACATCTTTCTTCAAATGTTGACCTCAAATAATTAGAAAAACTAATTATCTCGCTTTAATTTCATTGTTACTTCGCATTTGGCAAATAAAAAATCTTTATATAAGATTGAATCCTTTAAAACAATATTTAGGCGAAGTAAATTTACTTGTGGGGGTGGGTATTGGTAACAATTCTATACTGAAATCAGAACAAATAGAATCCCCCCTTTTGGCAATAAAATATATAATAAAAAAAAAGATTTTAATTTATTATTCCATTTTATTTGCAGATTGATTTACATACATTCAACGTATTTTTCAACAAATTTAAATTCAACCCTTTTAGTCCAAATTAAATTTTTCACTAAGTTTGGCATCAAAATATATGTATGTATATATATCTATAAAGACATGTGAACGGAACGCAAATTGAACGGCGTTCAGCTGAACGCACGTTCAATGAACGGAAACGCTGAACGGAACACAACTTTTTTTTTTGAACGCTGAACGTTGAACGCAAAAAAAAGAGTTTTGCGTTCAGTGTTCAATTTTTCCTAACATTTCGATGTAGTTTTGATTAAGTATTTTTTCCTGGGATATAAACAAGGGGATGAAATATTATGAGAAGAACTTTATAAACTACTCTCCCCAGAACTCTCTATAGAATAGTTAACCACTTTCTTTTTTTTTCCCAAGTGACCAAAATTTACAACCAATTGAATGACCTTTTTTTCATTCATTCTAATTACAAAATAACAAATAAAGTATTTAGGTATGCAACTATCAGGAAAGGCTGTGGATGATTTTAATACCGACTTGACATAGAAAGAGAAAAAAACTGAAAACATAGAGACATCTCTCTGGCCTCTCTTTTATTATAGTATTAAACCTCACAAACCTCTCCCTTTTTCATAACAAAGCTGTTATTATTATTGCGTTACATTAAACAGCTTGAGTTATTTAACTCTAGAGGAGGAACCTTGATACGGAGTTCCCCCCTGTGTCCGGAGTCACTTATTCGACAGGATTCCTGGACGAGAGGAACTCCATCGTCTCTTGTCGGGACTGACTTATTCTTACAGTAAGTAGTTCAATGTCTCCCTCGTCACGGAAGACTCTCTAGGCTTCCTCTCAAAGCTTATTAATTCTCTTGGCATTTTTCTGGCCGATTTGACGACGAAAGTGAAGGAGGAAGACAGTAAGACTGCCCTCATAATTCATCTAGAAGATAAAAGAAACAACGCATCAAAATGTATTGAATTTTTTTGTAATAAATGTAAAAAATAATAAAATAATTCGTAAAAAATGTTATGAAAAAGGGAGAGGTTTGTGAGGTTAATACTATAATAAAAGAGAGGCCAGAGAGATGTCTCTATGTTTTCAGTTTTTTTCTCTTTCTATGTCAAGTCGGTATTAAAATCATCCACAGCCATCAGGAAACAACCAGTTCCAAAAAAAATAATTATAAAGGAATTCTTCGAAATACTCTTTTCTGAAAAAAAAACGCCGTCCCTCTGTTTAGAATTTCTTTTCTTAAAAAAACTTCATCACTTATTTCAAAAAAAACGTCGTCACTTGGTTTGGAGATTCTTTCCTAAAAAAAACGTCATCACTTCCTACCAAAACAGTCGTCACTTTGTTTGGAGATTATTTTCAAAAAAAACGACGTCACTTATTTTATTTTGGAAATTCTTTTTAAAAAAAACGTCGTCACTTATTTGGGAAATTCTTTTCTAATAAAAAAACCCTCTTATGTTGTGAATATAGACGTTCTGCTCATTTTTATTATAAGAACCCTAAATAGTACTTCCATTTTTCAAAATTACACTATGTTATTTTTTAAAATATTGAACGCTGAACGCTAACGGAACGCTGAACGCAAAAACATTGAACGGAACGGTGAACGGAATGCTATTTTTTAACGCTGAACGCTCACAAGCCTGATATATATATATATAGGTATATATGTATAGGTATATTATATATATATAAGGTCATTCTAAATAAATTCATACCATTGGATTGGATAACTTTGCACAAAATAGTTTTATTCAGGATGTAGGAACCTTACAGACTACATAACTCCATAAATGTTGAATGTTTAATCGAAAAGAGATTCTTCATTTATTGTAGTAATTATGCCTACATTAGTTTAAACTTTTTAAATGATTCTAGTATCGTAAAAATGATGGACATCGTGCATAAAAGGCTTGATTTTAACTCAAAATTGCAATATTGTTCATGATTCACTTTCTTTGGCCTTCTTCACCATAGATCCAATATTCATAGAATGTTGTAGGAAAAAGTTATATCATGATTTTTTAAAGGTGGACTATTTGGCCTTGACTCAAGTTCTGGGTAGAACGTATATCATCATAACACGTTTTATCGATGACTACACACCAGCACCTTCTTTAGACATTTTGATGACAAATATGGAGTTCGAATGCCATCGAAATACATTATAGAAAGTATATTATGTAGAACGATTACCTACAGTAAATAAAAAGTGGGTCAGCTGATATTATCAAGGCTAGGGTATGAAAACAAGTGATAATTTTGTGTTCATAACCTCATAAAAATATTATAATATCTAATTATTGAACTGAAATCCAAATTCTCACAAAATGAAGCCCATAAAGTTACATAAACTTACAAATATATAGTATTATTATAATATGTAAACGCACTGTATTACATTATAACAACAACTCACAATTTTATTTAATATTATTTATATATATATTCAATATATATAATCTTTCAATTGCTTAATGGAATTTATATTTCAATAAAATGATTAGTTATTTTAATATAAAAATAAATTAACGAGACGTTTTTATTTACCTTTGGTAATTGTTCTTTGTCTACTAGATACTTCTTAGGCCGGGATTAGTAGCTACAGCTAACTGAAGTAAATTGTCAGTAATATACATACATAGCATTTTTTTAATGTTACATAAATATAACAAACGAATGCTCCGATGTTAGGATGATATTAGATTAGCATATACAAGTTATTGGTCTTCCTTCATCATGGGATAAGGTGATAATGCGCTCTCTGGTGAGTGAATGATAGTAATATATTTACGCCACAGTTCCAGAACTCTGCTGGACTGCTACAGTTATTTCGCCCCTACAAGAATGTGGAAAATATTATATTGACGTTGCTCACGCTTTTATTTGAATCCCAATGTTAGTAATTTTAAAGTCTTTCTTTATTTTAAATCAACATTTTATCAACAAAAACCCATCCTTCTTAATGACCTTTTACTTTTTGCTTTGAAACCGTTCGCTGGAATAATATCACGAGAAGGCAAAGCGATGAATGCTGCCATCAGTAATATAAGACCTATCTTACGGAGTATTAAACATATGATAGACAAGTAAGTGTTATCCACTTGAAGTCTATTTATTTTCGCGCTGCGAGATATTGTGTTCTTCGTCTACGGATTCTCTCAATATCCAAGACGCATCATGGAATTCTGTTTATGACGTGATTAAGTTCCTTCCTTCCCTATCAGCACGACACCTCCAAACCTTAAAGAAAAATCTTCAATTTTACAAGAAGAATATGTCATGGACAACATTGATCTCGGTGTTCTTTTTTGTTTTGTTAATAATATCATTTTTTTAAGCCTGATCTTAATATATGTTTTATTTTGTTTTTTATATCATGATTAATGTTTTAAAGCTTTATTAATACGTATTATGCCTGAGTTTTGTATTTAGTTTGAATATGTAGGCCCTTTATTATAATATTTTTAAACTATAAACATTAAACTATAAAACTTAAAATTCAATATAATGTTAGGTAGTTTCATTTTTATTTAACTAAATAAAGGCTTTGCAGCGGAAAAGAAAAAAATGAAAATTGACAAATAAAGAAAGTGATTCTTTGACAAGATCGAAATTTCGAAAACTGTGGTTGCTTTGATTGTTCTATACATATTTGTGCAGAGAGAATACAAAGTAACAGAAGGATATTAAAATATAACTTGATGAAAACAATCACATTATTTAAAAAATAGTATAATGTTATGTGATAGAGTAAAAAATATTTTAATCTTTAACGAAATGAATTTCTGACTTAGGGTCCTAGGCCCAGGCTTTTGGGGGGCCCTACAGTTGTTATGGGGTGCACAGTTGGGCCCACGTCACTCAGTGGGTGGGCGGGCCTGGCCCCCCTCAGGCCCGCCCATCCCGCCGGGCCTGTAGGGTCCACTTACAGCTGCCACGTTTTACATCAATCTGATAAGAAATGAAAAAACTATGTGTTTCCTTGATATTATGTTCCACACTCTTCCCAAATACTTCCACATACTTCAACTTTATGGCTGTGATATCAAAATAAAAATCACATCGGTCAATGTACTGTTACATGTTAATACGTATGTTATACGATTAATCAAATATGACGATAACAAATTTGTGTTCTTACCAATATGACAATATTTTTAATGTCTTTTCAGTTTTCACATATTTATACATAATATTTAATCAACTTTATCCATAAGTATATATATATATCAATTCTAATTATTCTTACAAACCCTTCTCATTTTCATGTTTTTACAGCACTACATACATTATTGATTACGTTCTACATCCATCTAAATATAATATGTTGTATCTTTATTTTCCTAGTAACTCGAAATGGTCTTTAAACCCCTAAAAACTTGTGAGCTGTGAGAATATATACATATTTCCACTCACTCCTTGAAAAACAACGGAGTCAGTCCCTCCAGGTTATGCATAGAGTGAAATGCATTTCTTAAGAAAAGCCCTTCTTAAATTAAGCGATACATTTCCAAAAGTTCACATGGAGTGACGACAATACTACAACATAAGAGGTTTTTTCATTTGTTAATTGATAAAGACAAGCACGTGCAGACGTCATCATTTACCAGCCTGAATCCTAATTCCCATTTATTTTTATCAAACTTCCAAGAATCACTACTGATGGCAAGACCTTGTCAACCAGTATCAGTAGGAAATTTCGGTTGCTCGAAAATTAATTGTACTCCGAACCCACAGTTCAAAAAATTTTAATTAACTGAATGCAATCGTTTGTAAAAACAATCAACTGGAATACAACATACTCAGGAGGAATATATCGGTGGTAGATTGTTTCTACTGAATCCCACGTCTGATCAATAGGAATGTATGTAAATTTATACTTCAAGTACAATTTAAATTTGTTTGTACTTAATATTATCATGAATAAATGATTTTTAATCAGGTTATATTTTATTTTGGGTAATGATTGGCATTGTTGAATAAAAATAAAACCAATAGAAAATAGAAGTATATAGAGGGGTATTATGTCAGCTGATGCCTGGTAGAATAGCTGGGAGGAGGCAAGGCCGTTACCACACGACATAGTTCCTTTTTAAAACAAAGAAGAGAAGGAAAGATTATTCAAATTACTCAAGTCAACAGGGGAGTTGCATAGCCATTTGTGTTAAGGCGTGTTCAACTCTCAATGTGGGGACGCAGGTTCCGTTACCGAGAGGGGAAGGTCAATTTTGGTCAAATTCATTGGTAAGATCCTAGATAAAGTTATTTCAGCGCTATGATCCGTATTTAAATCCAGTCGAATCGGTCGAACCAAAAAAAACCACACAACCAATACCTACACTTAAAAGCCTGTCTATAACTCTTTGAAGGGTGTAGGCCAAAGATATATATATATATATATATACCCCAAGAAATTCGGGGGAGTTCTCATATTCGGGCAAATTGGTTGAGGTATTCGGGCATTTAAGTTGTAAAAATATATGAAATTATAAAGCAACAGATTTTTTATTATAACCAAATAAATATATAATGAATGGTATGTAATTACTAAAAAGAAAATATTAATCTACATAGCTTTCTTTATTCGATTATTTTTTCACCGATTTAACAGTTCTTGTTGAAATTCGGGCAATTGAATGCTGCCCCCCAACCAAACATCTCCCCTACGCTTATGTATATATATATATATATATCAACGCTTTGTATGTGATCCTATGAAACAAAGATCAACTAATCTACGCTACTTTCGTAGCAAATGTTGTGTGTTAAAAATATATAGATAGAAGTCCAGGACAACGGTATGAGCACAAATTATGAGATGTTAAAGGAATGGCTCTGAGTTTGACAACTGAAAAAAAAATATCCAGTGAGGAACTTCGAAGAGAATATTTGATTTGGTGATCGCATTATAAATAATTCAAGTAACTTGTTTTAGTGAATGCATTCCATGCACAATATTTACAGAAGTATATTTTCGTCAATACAATGCTCCACCTAACGACTAATTCATATGGAGCTTCCATAATGCCTAGCAAAGACTCAAACATAAGACATGAAACCCATTATTGTATGATTAAGTCTGTCTTTGAAGTTTGTTTTGTGTTTATTACGTTTGTTAAAACACCATAAAAAGGCATATTACATTAATAATTATAATAATATTAATAACTGGATTATTAAAGCTTCTTCGGGAGAAATTGGTCTTTCCTCTCCCTTTGCTTTACGAGATCACTTGAGATGGCGAGGGCCCCTCCCTGGATGAATCTAACAAAGTTATCTCCAACCAGAGGGCCCATGGCATAGACCCCAGGGTGTGAAATGCATTCGTGAGTAAAGGTGTCGATGTAGACAGGATTGTTCTGGATATGGGGACATCTGAGAGGACACCCAAATCCTGATGTCCCTCAAGGAAACTGAGATCGGAGGAGGATCCAATGAGAGAAATAAGATAAGAGGCCTCAAGGACCCTCCCATCGCTGAATGTAATTTTGATAAATCCCTCATCCGTACGTCCCGTTGCTTTCACGATGGTCGATGGCAGGGGTCTATAGTGAGGGGAAGATATCTCTGACTTCATCATTTTGTGAAATCGGTGGTACTCTGGATATATTACACTGGGTAATTTGGAGTAAACAAACTCAGGATCATTGGGCTCCCGTCTGAAGGAGTGAACTACAGATATATTGTGCTCCAGGGCAGCAAGGATCGCATCTGCTGCAGAGAGTCCAGATCCAACAATACACACAGGATATGAGGAGTCCTTAATCTCTTGCAAACAATGCTCGAAATCCCGTAGTGTTCGAAGAACCGGCCCTCTGACTCAGACTCCCCCAGGCAGTTTAGCTTGTTGGAGTTGTCATAGGACCCGGCCGCAAGGACAACGTTGGGCGTGATGAAGCTGAAGGTCTCAGTCTCTCCGCCGTTGTAACGAGTCCCAGAGACTTTCCAAAGAGAGCTACTGCCTTTATCCTCGTCCCTCTTGTTGGAATGGGGTGATGAAGGGGATGGAATCGATGAATTAATGACATGGCATGGAGATCCGTAGAGGAATGGGTTGCAAATGGCGTCCCAGGAAGATCTGTTTGAAGAGCTCATCATGCGCTCCAACTCTTCGTCCCTTGCAGAGTACTCATCCATGCATATACAGCGACGGCAGGATCCTTCAAACGAGGAATTGGAGCATTCATCCTCAAAGTGATCATGAGTAGTTTCTTTATCCCTATATCGAGTAACCGATGTAACTTCAACGCCGTTAATGAAGTTTCCTGAGAGTCCCATGCTCTCCACATAGGTCTTATAGTACTCCGCCACAGCAGATACACTGACTCGACTTCTCTCCTCATTCACTTCACACTTGCCCACTAAATGCTCTTTTATATTCAGATTTGGAAGTTCCATCCAGCTTCCAAGGCTTAAAGTCAAGAAATCGCCCTCCAAAGACTAAAAATAAATAATAATAAATGAATAAGTCAGAATCCAGATACAACGTGAGGGTTGAGCCTTACCGACCACGTACCACCAGGACTCTCTCTGCCCAGGACCACATGATCGAAGGCAAAACTGGGATTAAATCTCCAGTCCATGAGACATTCTTTTTGAATCCCAACATCAGCATCAGGATGGGCCAGTGCATCGAATAGGAGAGAGACTGGGTTATTGGAGCGTCCTTGAAGACCCTACAATATAAAATTGAGGGTAATGAAGGAAGTCTTAATTTATAGCATCATAGATTAGAAAAGAGCTGGAGGGTAGAAGCCAACAGCGAGCCTCCAAACCGTCAAACAAAAATACAATAGCGGTTCGAATGCTTTACAATCTTATTCAAGAAACATTAGTTCACTAAGTTTCCTTTCGAACCACGAACCGGATGTTAATTAGATATTGACTTAGTCTGATTTTAATTGAAGACTCTACTGACCTGGTTAATGAAGCAAAAAAATGTTTATTTGAGGATAGTTATATAGTAAAACGTTTGGAACTACAAAATCAAAAACTGTAAAGAGGCTTGCAGTTTCGAAACTATCATAGTAACGAAAAATTAGATTCGCTTTCTAACGCTAGAGAAAAATGTCAACCTACGTCGGAGAGATATTCTAGATCTTGCAGAACTAAAGGGACATCAGGTTCCTGTGACAAACGTATGTCTAGGAATTTGTCAGTGGAGTTCCCTTTGTAGAATGGAGTATTCCCTGAGAGCATATAGGACAACGTGATCCCAGACGGTCCATTCCCTATCAATTTAATTATAAATGTACATTGTCATGTCATATTAATAGAGGATTAATAGTGTAATACCAATGACAACTACTTCCTTGTAGTCATGACGATCCTTAATGGCGGACTTGATAGGCATAATGTACTCCTGGAGGCTTCGTTGATCTGCTTCACCACTCCTCCAAACCTCCTTCTGACTCTGATCCTGTAAAATTGAAGAAATAATAGTTATTGAAAATAATAAGAATAAATTACGATATTTTTTTGTACATTCCAAAGCAAATCATTAGTATAGAGTGACCTCTTTTCAGACATAAATTTTTGATTGACGCACGCACTGAACTTGAGCTGCAAAAATAATAATATATTTGCAAAAAAAATAATTTGCTGTAGAGCATTAAAAATGATTTTATGTAGGAGGAACGCGAGCTAAAATATTTTGGAGTAAGCAATTCGCCAACTAAAACTGGATGCGCAATAGACTTAATAAAAGGAGGAAAAAGGGTATAGAATTCAGCAACTTATCTCCAAATAAGGAGCCTAGATTTCTAAATAGTTCGTTATTTATGACGTATATCGTCGCTGTCGGGCGAAAACCTCCTATGTCCAAAAATCATGATTTTTTTTTTTCATAAATCGGTACTATTGGTCAACCTTTATGTCTGTCTGTGATTTTACAAATATTTGACCAATGAAAAGTATGGAAAATGACATGTGACTAAAACTCCTAACTCCATTGGATCCTGAAACTGTCGATCAAACCTCCTATTCCTGAAAAATAACAGTTTTGGACATAGGAGGTTTGCGCCCGACAGCGACGATATAAAAAATATTGTAGATAAACCGACACTCGAAGAATTTCGTTGATTCATACATTCATTTAAAATATATCCGTATGATTTGTGCTGTAATTGGTTGCAAAAGGATAAATGGGTTGCGAATGGTACAAAAAAAATTCAGAGTTATCCAAAGGATCTAGAGAGGGCCGCACTGTGATTCAGAAAGATTAATCTTTTTTACTTCACTCCCTAAAGGAACTCCAAAATTTGTTCGGATCATTTTCTTCCGAGAGTTTTAATCAGGCTTTAACCATTTTACAATCCCAAGTCCTATGGAGTATATAAAGGCCAAAATTGCTATTTAAAAAAACCTAGCGACGCCATGAAGTAAACATTAAAGTTTTTTTCTAAAGAATCAACATAACCTGAGATCAATGGTATTTTGGAGGATTTCCCTTCTTCCATTCCATACTATTGTATGCCAATACATATCATATTTCTTTGTTTACCTTGGCACCATGGCAGCCATTTTAACTCATTACTGACGTCATCGAGTTGGTTGAATGTTTTTGTTCCTGGTTGGTTATCCAGTTATAATATAGGTCGATGAAGCAAACTCGCCCCTAAGAATATATTTCCCCTTTTACTCTCTTGATTTTCTCCTCTTGGAAATAAAGTAGCTTATCACAGAACACCGGTCAGTAGACAAGTAGTAATAAAACAAATTGATGTGATACTTCAGTAGTGTCAACTGATATCATATTCATTCCGAGCAATCAACGGCTTAAGAAACACTATTTATTTGTAAAGCATATTTAAACTGTATCTATGGTTCATATTTATATTCGAGACTTTGAGCTTTAAAATTTTGCAGAGAGACTATCATACCAAAATGATGATCCAAAAACTCATCTTTCAATTACTTATTTCAAACGAATACGTTGTTATATACATACACAAGCTGTATTTGCATAGTATATCTATGAACATTTGATTATATGTATGATTCATAGTTGTATACACCAAAAAACATGGATTTATAGAGGCTAAGGAACACTTACACATCATATTAAGAATAGAACCACATCTTTTCAAAATGTTACAATTCCTAACGGCTAGACTATTTGTACATTCTCAAGAAAATAGCCCCAAGTAACTTTTCATTCCTCCCTCTGGTCAACCTTTTATTTGACAAAAAAGCAATACATTATAAAATAATTTATAACAATATGGAATAATTGAGGAATCGCTAAGCAATGATTCATCTGTGTGGTGATTCCTATAATCTCTCAGGGTATAAATCCCATCTACTATAAAAATACTTAACAAATATTGGCGCCAATGTTTATTTTCATTAATACACATTTATATTTCATCACTTGAAGCAATTGATACAACGAAGAAATATTATTTCATGAGCAAATCCGTTGCTACATGGGGGACTTGTCTCCAACGTATAAATAAATGTATGACTTAAGATTTTTTTGCAAATTTTCGTCAAATAATATTTAGTGCCAATAAATGAACATAAGTGCTGACGCATTGATGGTTTACCCTGCCGGAACTTCACAAGCTGCGTTCTCCGGCATAATCATTGCGTCGGCAATCTTCTTTTGGAAACATCGTCAACGAGGTTGGAAAACAGTGCGTAGAAGACATTCCGACCGGTGAGGTACCAAGTGTGGCGGTGGAGAGTATTTTATGTAAAAGATAACTTAAAAACATCAACATGAGTACCCTCTTTTTGTTTTTCCTTCTTGAACTATAAAGAACCCTAGTAGGAGCTGTTCCTTTAAAAAATGGTTGGTACGGCAGCACTTATGTCCATTATTGGATAAATATTATTTGACGAAAATTTGCTAAAAATTAAAGTCATAATTGATCATAGCTAAATTAGTAAAACTATTTTTTTCAAAATAAGTAATAACAAAAAAGTTTGCTTCATAACGAAACCTTTGAACTCCGTGACGTTCGATTTCTAACAATGCTAGAAATTTTTAATTTAGATATCGTTTTCAGCATCAAAAAATGAACCAGAATCGCTGGGTATATGTAAAAGAACTAAAAAAGTGGTTTTATTTTGGGAGGTTAATATATATATATATATATATAAAGTTTTGGTTTCTGCAGGAAATGTTTATTTAAAATATCTATCATATAGCTAACATACAAACGTTTACATCAAGATATATGCATGAAAGAGTTAGACAATAATATAAGAAGAAAAAGTATGTCAAATAGCACAAAAAGGCTTCTTGAATATAGATCAAACAAATTTAAAGTGCAATGTTTATCTGCATTCATGATAAGATTGTGAAACCCCTACTACATATTTAATATATCTGATAATTTAAAACAATGCTAATTTTATTATTTTTTTGTAAAAATAGTTTAAACAAAGCTTTGTTTTAGAAGTTATGAAGTAAAATATGCTCTGATCGAGTCCATCATCAAAGTAAACAAAATATTATAATAGTAATTGCACATTTAAAATGACGGCTCTGGTATATTATATAAGAAAAGAGCAACATTCATATATGAACTTGTCTATCTCACTTTTATTGATCTCTTCAAGAAGGGCTTTTGCGTCCGCTAAAGTATTTTTGTTAGATCATGAAACATCCACTCCGTAGCATTTATAACTTGACACCTGATGACTCCTTCTTTTGTCCAAGTCCAAATAGAAACATCAGGGGGCATCCTCATCACTGATAATAGTGCCAAAACTGATCCGGAATGGATCTGCAAGGACTTTTACCTTAGGAATGGCCATTTATAAGTAAGTGAACCCCCGAAAGCCATGTTAAGTGAAATTAGAATATTCATAAATCTAGTATTGTCTCATTATTTCACTTCTATCCATCTTCCAATATATCCACAGTATAATTTATTTTGAACGACAGTCCTATAAATTATTGATGGAACTGTATGAGGAAGGAAGTTTGGAATGGTGAGCTAGATACCGGGTGCGGGACAGAAATTGCAACACTTACCTAGTATATTGTTTACACCCCTCTGTGTCTGTTAAAAGGATTCGATCAGAAAAATATATAAAGCGTTAATATAACTCCAATTTTTTATTAACTATATCCGCCCTTAACAGCAACAACAGCCTCCAGACGGGACCTGAAGGCCTGACAGACAGACTGTATGTAATGAGCGTCCATTCCATCCCAGTGTTCATCAACGGAGGCATTCATGGCTTCAATATTGGGGTGACGTATTCTGCAGGCCCTGGCCTGCACATGCGGCCAAAAAGAAAAGTCCAAAGGGTTTACATCAGGGCTGTATGGAGGCTACTTTTCCTTATCCCAAATGGGATGCTCTCTGACAAAAATTCTGGGTGGATTTTGCTGTATGGCTTGGTGCTCCATCCTCTTGGAGCACCACTTCTTGGTTTGGAAATGTTGCCTGAACCCAGGGCAAAAGTTTGGTGCGCAGCTCTTCAATGTACGTGGCTGCATTCAAGCGAAACCCTCGGGGAAACCAAATCAATGGCATTGAAGCCACAAAGACCAGAGACATGGCTGAGGCTGGATGTTTGATAGTGTTAATTGTTTTAAGGTCTTCATCAACATCTTCAAAGGCTACAAACCGGTCATTTATTTTATTTCTGAGCGGATCCACAGTCCAGCTCTTTTCATCACTGAAGATGATGATCCTTCCAGCTGGTGCAGATTTCAGGTCATTGATCAGAACCTTGCAACGTTGGAGATGAGTCACTTTGATTTGAGGTGTCAATAATGGTCTCTCCAACATCACTAGGGACTTACCACCACACTCTTGACAGCCCTCCTGACCCTACTCTCACCAACACCAAGGTCCTTGGCATGAGCTCTCATGCTGGTGGTTGGAGCCCTTTGGATCACATCACAAAGGAATTGTGGTTCCAATTTGTATTTGCCAGCACTCCCAGATTTCCTCTCGACCCCTTGGTTAATGTCCAGCTTCTTCTTGAGGCGGTAAATGGTCGATCTTGCCACGTTCAGTTGCTTGGCAATCTCAGTTGAAGTCCTACCCGCGCCAAGAAACGTCGACACTTTAACTCTACGGTCACGTTCCATCTCTCTGCGTATTCTCAGAGGAAAATGATATTAACATAAAAGCATAAACTTAAACACTTCTACCGAAGTTATTTAGTAGAACATTTTGTTTGACACCTCTCGTAATCTCAAATCGAATTTTTGTAAGTGTTGCAATTTCTGTCCCGCAGCCGGTATATAAACCAGGTAAATAAAATAAACCAAGTCATTTATTAGTCATTTTTTAATGTAAGAATTTCATATATATTATATCCAAATAAAAATATATTATTAGCCATCTAAATTTGATTGCCTAATTGAATCATGCATTGATTTATCATTTATTTGTAAGCAAATTAACTGTATCTTATTTAGTAAATGCAATGATCAAAACAAATCCTTGTAAAAGTTTTAATTTAAAGGAAAACGACTGAATATAAATAACGGTAAATTATTTATGATGGATTTTCTATTATTGTATGTCCATATCATTAGACTTTTTCTTAAATCGTCCGCTATACGTCACTGCCTGTATAATTATATCTCTAAAAGATTCAGCTTAAACGCACTAACTTGTAATTAGGGATACGTTGATATATAAAGAAATGTATTGAAAATATATGCTTTATTTTTGGATTACAACGATACTTTATGAAATTGAACATAAAAAGTTTTATAGCTAACCACGGATTTAATTGTAAAATAGAATGGAATATGCATTTTGGAGGATATAATGAAGGTCTAAGTGCAAACATAAAAGGATAGGGAGGAAGTGGAGAAATACGGAATTATGGCCCGTAAAAGAATGTATATAAATTGATTGTAAGCAGATATTGCACAAATAGGAGGCATGACAGAGGAAAAGGATTTATTAATGAGTTAGAGAAAGTGTAATAACTCTATTTAAAAATATTCCTAATATATTCTTCATTATAAGCATTTGTAGGAATTATTTTTAAACTTTATATTTTAAAATTTTGAAAATACAATATCTATAATGTTATAAAATATATTTTATTTTACAAAAATGCTTGTGAATTATATTTTTGGAAAAAGTACTAAATGATAACTAATATAGATTATAAAAATGTGCCAAGAATATTTTCAATATAAATAAGTTCGTGGTACAACAGAGGCATAAACAAAAAAATATATTATTTTCCTTGACGTCAAGATATTACGAATCCTAATCATTTATTATTTCTTGACTAAATAGTTAAACAATGTAAAAAATTTGATTAAAAAAAATAAATTTGGTAACCTAACCATTCAATTTATTTTCCAATAATTACTCTACACCATGGCATTATTCATAAAAATATTATAAATAACTTATTATATTATAAATAATTACAATAAACAATAGAAATAAAAATTGCCCTACAATATCGGAAGATATATGGGGAACAAAACAATTATGGAAAAAGTCACATACTCAGTATCTATGTTGATATATTTTAAAGTCTAATAACTAAATTACTATATAACTCAAAGATTTTCTAATATATTTTTTGTGTCTATTTTTGTATACTAAGTAATAAGGACCTTGCTACAAAAAAAACAATCCTCAAATTGAATGAATAAAAATGTCAATTACAGTGCCTGCATTATTGTAAATTTTATTTGCATAAAAATAGTAGTTCGCCTAAAACGAAAAAGTGTCCACTGAAGGATCAAATCTTACTTTGTTGCTCCCGTTCTGTATCATTGGTAATGAATCAATATACTGAATCAATGTTTTTCATTGGGCCTCTATGTTGTATCTATCGTCTATGGTTCATTAATAATAAACAAAATATTAGAGCCTACTACACAGGTATATAAGCCGGAGAAACAAAGCGCTTTCTAATCCTTTGTTTTAAGCAGACCCGCTCCAAGGACAGAGAGAATCCTTGGATTAATATTAAATTTTATCTTGAAAATAAAACAATAAAAACACAAAGTTTTTGTACTTTTGACCTAAGCCATAGCGAACGAAACTGTCTTTTAGGCAAAGGAATAAGCTTTGACTATAGTGGTATCTTTATATAGCTTATTCAACAATGACAATTGTTATTATAAACACTATTAATTGATAAGAGCTAAATTTATAAGAACAAATTTATTTTGTAAGTATTTCTCATAAGACATTTTTCCAATGAAAATAATCTTTTACTTGATTCAACAAGCAGAAAAGTCAAAATCAAATAGGGAAAATATTTAATTTATATATTTTTAAAGATAAGATTGTGATCACTTGATTGGATTGTTTAATACATTTCCTTTATATAGGACTAATCCAAATAATATGTATATATATATATATTTATATAAATATATATATATCAGGAAACTACCGGGTATCCGGCCCGGTTCCCGGCTGTTTTTTTAACGTCCCAGCTCGGTGTCAAAAAATAACCGGGCCGGGACTTTAATATATTCGTTCGTTCGTCATTTTGAAAGTGACGACATTTTTTAGAAAATAATTTTTAAATATATTTTTTAAATATTAAAAAACTAAAAAGTAATGTTTCACTTTTTGATAAGAAAATTATTTTCTAAAAAAAATCGTCGTCACTTTCAGAATGACGAAGGAACGAATACATTAAAGTTCCGGCCCGGTTTGAGCCCGACCCAGCTTGAAAATATAAGTCCCGCCCAGCTCCCGGCGAAAAAAAGTGTCCGGTCGTATATATATAAATATATATATTTATAGTTTATCACGTTTTTTGTCCTATTTTCCTACTAGATTGTAGGTCAGGGTTTAGGGATATAATTATTGCATTGTTGAATCAGTTAAGTGTACTGTGCAACACTCAAAATGCATTTACGAAATTTTATAACAAATAAATTCAAGATATGCATCTGGATATCCAAATTCAAAATCCAAGATGTGTTATATATGGATAACTGCATCCACACTTTCAAAAAATTATTCGAGATAAATGCAAAATACAAAGAAAATTTGATAAAATTAAATATCAACAGCAATTCAAGAAATAGTATATTTTGTTATTCGGGAATGCTTTAAAATTATGCAACTACTGAATCAACATAATATGATATTATTCATAATTAAGAATTGATCAAGGTTACAAAATTCAAGGCTAGACAGGACTTTTTATCAAATATAAGTTATTGGCTGTATAGAAATTCTAAATTCGTACACAATAAATCATCAATTGGTTGGTATCTTTATATCAGGATATTGTAAGGCAATAGTTTGAGAAGAGAAACAAGACTTTTGAGGACAGTAATAAAAAACTTTTTTTAACTATACAATATCACGATACGAATGATATGTATTTACTAATGAAATTTTTTTTAATGAAAAAATAACGATGATTGTAAACCAAATTGAAGGGAATTATTTATACGTTATCGTTGTTAGCTACAGGGGGCAGATGTGACAGATAGATGGAGGTGTTATTGTGATAAAACTTTGTATTTAAGAGATCTTGCCATATCTCTCTTCACCTTTTAATCAGATTTCAATTTTTAAAGTGAATAGTCGAATGGTGAACATTTTAATGATATACAAAAGTCTGGATTATTCTCTTAAGCTTGCTTTTATAAAAAGCTTTTATGAATGATTATTTTATATAATATAAGAAAATAAGTGATACTTAATGTGATGAAGTTGAAACATGTGACGTAGAATTTATATAAGTACTCCAAAGAAGTCATTGGAAAGGATGGCAGAAATTTAACAAATTCGGCAAAAATAGATTTTTTTAGTTCCATGATTCTTTCCCATTGCCAATATATAATCCCAGAGACTTACAAAGTAAATCAGCACTGCTTTTTTGTCTTGCATTAACCCCTTTCTGAAAGAACTCCTACATTCTATAATCTGAAACTATGAGAAAGTCTCTCAAAATAAAACTGTTCGAGGTTATCCCTTTGTGTTCAGGATATACATTTTTGGCAATGAATGTTCCATCATTCTCAGGATTTATGTATATATATATTATAAAGCATAAATAAAAGCGTCTCCAAAATGAGGGATAGCTCTTTGACGCCTCATAGTGATACATACTATAGGAAATATGAAAACTAAGAGAGATTATGTAAGGAATAATTATTATTTACAAAAGGAACTGTATAAAAAACACAGATTAAAAACCTAATAATTGATTGTGTCGAGTTCAATCCATTGAAAAGAGTTTTCAAAGAGTATGAATATATATACTTTGTGATTATTTGCATTGGAAAAAAATTCTTATAAATACTACTGCTCATAAAACGAAGAAAGTTCGAAATCTCGAATATGGAGAGCTGTTCTTGCAATTTTTAAATGACTATCTAATAAAAACTTTCCATAATTTGTGTATCCAATTATTATGTAGGAATGTCGAGTAAGCAAAAAAACAACTATTCACAAGGTTAGTTTTTGGATAAAATATATTTGAATCTTTTTATTCATTTCTTTGCTAAAAAGACACCCATTTTATTTCTATTCGGATCACTAAAATGTATGTCGTATTGCATTATGTTACATCTCAAATAGTATTATATCTATATAATATTACTCTAGGAACGAACACAAAAAACATGACAATTTTGTATGTTATAGCAAAACCAATTGATGGATCGAGCTAAAATTTGACATCGAGATGTTTCTATCTGGATATTATATTGGTCAAAAAAATTGTCTTTATGGCCACAATGGCTAGAAAAGGCCAATTGAAAGTTGGATTCTAGTTTTTGATAAACAAATGTATTATTTTTTAAATTCAAATATTTTAAAGAGCTACTTTTTCTAAGAATTTTTATATTTACATGTTGGTATGTATCTTCAATAACTACATTTATAAGAGCGATCAAAGTTTAAATAAAAAAAGGGAGAAAGAAAAATGAATGCCACTATCATTTAATAATACCCTAAAAAGTCATGTCATGTGGATGTAGCAGCTTAAACACTAGATTGATCAAATTGCAATTCAGCATGAAGATGTATTTTTATTGGGGGATATTATTGAGCTAAAAAAATAATGTATGACATGTTTTTGCTGCTCTGTCATACGTCGTATATAAATAGAGATATAGCAATTGAAATAAAATGCCAATTTATCAATTGATTTGAAAAATACATACCAAGATATATACATTTTTGAACTCTAAGTAAAAATACAATTGAGATGAGGTAATAAAATAAGGGTCTTTAGTAATCAATAGTAGAGGTACTCATATCTCACGCTCAAGCAGAATAGTTTTTTAGTGTGAAAAATTATTTCCGCCCTAGAGTGAAAAATATGACAGATACATACCCATATTATAAAGTATGAAGTGTAGTTCATGCAAATTCTCATCATCACAGATAAATGTCTTTGAATTTTTTTGTGTTAAAAACTCATTATTTTGAGCAAAAACCCAAAAAACTTTAACTGCCCATTTGTCCTTATGGGTAATGAAAGGTGGCTTAAAAGTACATAATATCCCAAAATAAAATTCCTGAGAGGTCATAACACTTCATTTTTTGTGATTTGCAAATGAAAATTTCACGTAATTGGCGAAAAACGACATGATTCAAATTTTCCTTTTTTGGTTTTAATAATTGTAGGGGACGTTTTTCTAAGACACGCTGTTCAAATATAATTTATCTTTTTTCACAATTATAATCAGGAGAGCTACTCAAAGTTCCCTTTTACAATCATTCAAAGCCATTTTTGAGGGGTAAGGGAGGGAGTTGGTGCATAAAATAAAAAACCCTAAAATTGAATTTGAAAAACCAAAACCTGTGCGATTTTTTTCGCAGCTCAATTTTTTTTGCAAGGCCCTAGGGACCTCTTGAAGTGCCCCCTCAAAAATATCTGGTTAATCACTAACTCCTTTTTCGAACAAAGTTTATTTTTGGATTGTTAAGTTTTTTCTATTGATTTTGTAAACAGTGCTGAACTCGGTATCCGAGATAAATTATCAGTTTATTATTTGTTGAAAATAATAATAACTAGAGGACTCAGAGAGTGCACACCTCCACGATCCCCACCAAACAAGAGCCTGAACTCAATTGTACCATTCAAACATTCTCCCTTTCACACGCCCAAAATATCCCTCGATTTCTATCTCTAATCATTGTTTACACTCTAGAGGTACATGGAAAGAAAAAAGAAACTGACGTCATCAAAGAGGAGAGCACAGCACAGTGACATCTATTGGCAGAGTAGGCTAACTTGAAATATTTATTGTATTTAGCTCATTTTACATCTTAAAGAAGCACTCAGAGATGCCAAAATTTAATCACTTGTTTCTTTTGGCATTTCCAACAACTCCACAAAGTTTCATCCGAATCCGTTTTGCACCTTTTGAGTTATCCTGCTGACAAAAAACAAACCAACCAACAAACCAACGCCAGTGAAAACAATACCTCCTTCGGCGGAGGTAAAAAGGAAGAAAAATGTTACATCAAAAAGGAATGAGCCGGTTCATATTAATGAGACGATTGAAGAGTGCATTAATGAATGAATATACTCAGTAAGAGGAGGATACTCTTCAGTTAGTGTATCCGGATAAGTTCTTCCCAGATAATCACTTATCTACAAACATCTTTTCTTTTGGATCTTATTCCTCATCACAATTGAAATATATTTATACTAGAGAGGATCTGAGAATAAATATCTGATGGAGGCCCAAATAACTCAAAGAACTCAGTGGCAAAGAAACAGGAAAGCGCTCATTCTAAAGGATTAAGGGAGGCACAACAAGCTAGGACAAATGAGAGATCAAGTATGTATATGGAGAGAAAATATGCCAACAGCACAGAGGGAGAGGGAAAGAGAAAGGATGATAATATGGAGAAGTACTAGATCGATGCTGGCTCTACATCAAGAGTTTACTTGGGTCCGATGACTAAACTTTGTTTGTACTGTCAAGTCTTTAGATTCCCAAATGAGACCCTTAATTGCTGTCACAATGGAAAGGTCAGCTCCCACCATTAGCTGTTTATCCATCACCACTGGAGGACCTAATAACAGGGCTGTAGCACTGAATCGTGTAACTTTAGGGACAACATCAGACAATTTAACAGTGTCTTCTCATTTGCATCATTTGGAGCCCAAACAGTCCAGGTGAGTGGGTGCCTGCGATGACTAATTAAGTAACCTATATGTATAGCCACTTAATCCCCCTAATAAAGGCCGAACTATCCTGTAGAATTTCTCAACTTGCTGACACCTTCTGGATGCCACCACACCGTCTGAATTTGACAGTGAATGCAGTCGTGATGCTACTTAGGAATCGTCGCTCCGCCAGGGCCTTTGCAATGGAACTAGACTGAAGGTCACTCACATGCATAACAACTGTATCCAAGCCTCAATTCTGACAGGTGCTAACCAAGGTAACGAAGTCCTGATTCTTCGCATCGAGCTAGCACCCAGTGACACTAACCTGCCATTTATCCTGGAATTCTCATTGGAATAAAATAACATTATTCTTTAAAAAAGGACATTTTTCTATGTTATTTATTATTTTAAAAACACAAAGCGTCACTGTGTGACGGGTCCTCGCTAGTTAATAATAATTTATTATCATAATTATGTATATATATATATCAGGAAACAACCGGGGCACTTTTTTTCACCGGACCCGCGCCAGACTTAAAATTTTAAGCCGGGCCGGGACTTTTTCTAAAAGTGACGACGTTTTTTTAGAAAATATTTTTCCTATTATTTTAAAAAGATTAAAAATCATTTTCTAAAAGAAAGTGACGACGTTTTTTCTTTCAAAAAACGTTGAATGACAAACGAACGAATATATTAAAGTCCGGGCCGGGACGTTCAAAAATAGCCGGAACCCGGTTGTTTCCTGATATATATATATATATATATATATATATATAATCAGGAAACGACCGGGTACCTGGCCCGGGTCCCAGCTGTTTTTTAACGTCCCGGCCCGGTGTCTATAAATCACCGGGCCAGGACTTTAATATTTTCGTTCATTCGTCATTTTTTAAGTGATGAGGTTTTTTTAGAAAATAATAAATATAAAATTCTATAAAAAAAACGTCGTCACTTTTTGTGGAAATTGTTTTTCTAAAAAAAAACGTCGTTACTTTCAGAATGACAAAGGAACGAAAATACTGAAGTCACGGGTTTTGATTGGCCCGGCTTGAAAAATTTATCTCCCGCGCCTGTCTGGGTCCCGGCGAAAAAAAAGGTCCCGGTCGTTTCCTGTATATATATATATATATATAATATATATATATATATATAAATGAGCTAAGAATTTTATATTACTCTTAAATTTAGGTTTTTTATTTTTTACATTTGATGTGGATAATTGTGGCATCCATATTGCTCTTCCAATGAACATATCACAATACGCCTATATATGATATTGCCCTGTATATGCCCCAAATGAGAGGCATTTCTTATCAATGAGAAGAATATGCTATTTTAGTTAACTTAAAATAATTTATTTAACAATAAGATAAGAATTTATCGAAAAAGCATTATTTCAATAAAAGGGTGTAACCTTATGAGAAAGGAACTAAGCCCTTGGATTTATGGCTAATGGGCTAAATAATATTGTTTAATAATAAATATCTATGTTTTAAGAGACTGAGCTATTTTTATAAATCGTGTATATTCTTATAGGGATACAAAATAAATTCATTTATGAAAAATAAAGTGATGACTCCAACCAAATTATAGTGAAACTTACTTATAGTATTATTTACTAATATATACAACAAATGTAATTCGATTCAAAACGAGAATATTCGACAATTTGAGGAAGTTTAGAAAATATTTCTTATGGATGTAACCCACTAATAAATGCCATGGATGAATAATTTGCAAAATCCTTCGATCAGCAATAAAAATCTCAAAATTAGTTTCTAAATAAGTAAAATTATTTTTTGGAGAAAGTTTAAGCCTTTTTTTAAAATGTTTGATCATAACTATACATATATATATAATATTTGTGTTTTGATGAATAACAATAAAATATACAACAGAACTAATTTTGAATATTAAATAAGGATTATTGAAGTAACTTTGTTTTGCAGAGTATTGAACTCACCTAAATTGTGGATACTAAATATATAAAGAACCAAGCGAAAAAGAAAGCGGAAGAGAAGAAATAGGAGAAGACTTTAGAGCACAGAAAGAACCAATTTTGTTTTCAATGTAATGAGCCGGCATTATGTAATAGAGTAAAAAATGGGGCTCACGTTCTCATAGATTCCATCACGTTTCACAGCTGAGCCTAGGAGCTCTCAGGGCTGAAGAGAAGTGAGTGATTCAGATGACAGAGAGATCCAAGAGCTTTGACAGATTCCCAGAGAGTGGTCGTCATAACGAGTTTTTCTTTTTGTTCTTGTTTTTATTATTGTTGTTACTATAACAAATTTATTAATCAATCTGGGAGCACACAAGCTTGAGAGTTTATGATGATAATGGGTTGCGGATAGGTGGGGTGGGATGAGTTTCGTTGTCTGTATGCTCTCCTGGAATTCCACTAGTACTAGGTGAAGTAGATGAATAATGATAACAACTGATTCACAGTGCCGCATGCCCTCGTCAAACATGTGTGAGTGGGGTAAATAAATGTTAAGATGGAAACTGTAGAAGGAGAGCGAAATGATAAGCAAGGAAGGGAGGGAGAGAGAAGAGAGACGACTTCAGAGAGAACGAGAAAAAAGAGAGGAATACTCTGGAAGGAGAGCATTTAAAAATGCTGGCCTTTTAAAATACATATGCAAAAAAAAAAATTGTACTTGAGTCTGAAATTAGAATCTTGATAATACATACCTCCTACATAAAAGCATTCCAACAGACACAAGTGTATGTAGTATAGGAAGTATATATTATATGATATATTTTATAATATATACATATATGTATATTATAATATACGTGTATTATTATATATATAGATGTATAATATATATAGGTATATATATATAATATTCATAAATATATATGATATATTATATACATATATATATATACTATATTTTATATATATATATATATATATATATATATACCGGGCGCGGGACAGAAATTGCAACACTTTCCAAGTATATTGTGTACACCCCTCTGTGTCTCTAAAAGGATTCGATCAGAAAAATATGAAAAAATAAAGCGTTAATATAACTCTTATTTTAATTTTTTATTCTATATATCCGCCCTTAACAGCAACAACAGCCTCCAGACGGGACCTTAAGGTCTGACAGACAGACTGTATGTAATGAGCGTTCATGCCATCCCAGTGTTTATCAACGGAGGCCTTCGTTGCTTCAATATTGGGGTGACAGATTCTGCAGGGCCTGGTCTGCACATGCGGCCAAAAAGAAAAGTCCAAAGGGTTTATATCAGGGCTGCATGGAGGCCACTTTTCCCTACCCAAAATGGGATGCTCTCTGACAAAAAATTCTGGGTGGATTTTGCTGTATGGATTGGTGCTCCATCATGTTGGAGCACCACTTCTTGGTTTGGAAATGTTGCCTGAACCCAGGGCAAAAGTTTGGTGTGCAGCTTTTCAATGTGCATGGCTGCATTCAAGCGAAACCCTCGGGGAAACCACATCAATGGCATTGTGTCCCCTGATGATGCCACAAAGCCCAGAGACAAGGCTGAGGCTGGATACTTGGTAGTGGTAATTGATCTAAGATCTTCATCAACATCTTAAAGGCCACAAACCGGTCATTTCTTTTATTTCTGACCGGATCCACAGTCCAGGTCTTTTCATCACTGAAGATGATGATCCTTCCAGCTGGTGCAGATTTCAGGTCATTGATCAGACCCTTGAAGCGTTGGAGATAAGTCATTTTGATTTGAGGTGTCAATAATGGTCTCTCCAACATCACTAGGGACTTGCCACCACACACCTTGACAGCCCTCCTGACCGTACTCTCATAAACACCAAGGTCCTTGGCATGAGCTCTCATGCTGGTGGTTGGAGCCCTTTGGATCACATCACAAATCAATTGTGGTTCCAATTTGTACTTGCCACCACTCCCAGATTTCCCCTCGACCCCTTGGTTAATGTCCAGCTTCTTCTCGAGGCGGAAAATGGTCGATCTTTCCACGTTCAGTTGCTTGGAGATCTCAGTTGGAGTCTTACCCGCGCCATGAAGCGTCGACACTTGAACTCTACGGTCTCGTTCCATCGCTCTGCTTATTCTCAGAGAAAATGATAATAACATGACATCATAAACATAAACACTGCTACCGAAGTTATTTGGCGGAAGATTTTGTTCGAAGCTTCTCGTAATCTCAAATGGATTTTTGTAAGTGTTGCAATTTCTGTCCCGCACCCGGTATATATATATATATATATATATATCACTTGACCCATTTATTTTAGTTATGGAAGGGGTGAGACATAAAAAAGAAAAATAATTCTTATATATTTTGGATTATGATATAAAGCATGGTTGAGTACAAGATAATATAGAACTTTTTGATGTTGTGATTCAAAACTTCAAACTTAATATGTACACTCTGGGTGGGTGGGGGGGCTATACATAATTATATACATCATGCTTTTTTATACTTGACTTAAAATTATTACATATTGTGAATTCATTGAATAATAACAATAACATTAGTTTATATTTTTTTGCAAACTTTGTATTTATTATTGAGATATGTTTTCCTATTTTCCCGTGTAAAGGTATGTGAAACACCATAATAGTGTCAACATAAATTACTATCTTTAAAATACACATTGAACTTCTATCATTTGCCGTATAATATATTTGTGATAATATTTTACGTAATAATTGTTCGTTCGGATCCAAATATTGTGTAATCCGAATGATGTAAGAATCACGAGCTCACCACGATGTTGACCAAGGAAAAATCATGAAACAATTTGACAGTGCTTGTTAGAGAACACCTCTTATCTCTTTAGTACCTCATTGTGTATACAGGAACTCGTATAAGGGAATCCAGATTTATTTTAGCCCCTTCCACCTTTGTATGAATACTTTCATTATAAACAGTATCAAAACTTTATTATTAATATGTTTTCAAAATTCGCAAAATGATCCAAAATGTTTATTACACCCAAGTAATCAGCAGCCTAGCTAGTATTAATACATTTAAATCCAAAATATATCAAGACGCCGAAGTAACTTTTATGGATTTTGGCTAGACTATCTATTTTTTTATTCTCTCCAAGTATTTGTATTAAGGTTTTGATCAGGGATCGCAAGGTTCCTGAGTAACACTATAGTAGAGCTTTTTGTTTCATCAATACAGACACTTCGGAATGGATTAGTTTAAGCTCCACCCTTTTTCTTTATATCCGTTTAAGCAAAGTTTTTTCAAAAAATGTGTGGTCATGACTCTTAAAGACTCTTAAAGGTAACGGCTCCAAAGTATCTAAGAGTCAACCGGATCATACAGATCTCCTCTCCTCAGTCTTCGTCAAGATCTTACATGGTGTAGTCGGTAGTTGCTCCCAGTATTTGATGAATGTGCCGACCTATTCGATGCGTCAGTACGGGGGCGGATTAAAGAGCGGTCTGGCACGGAATTTAAGGATGTGTGGTACAATTGTGGAGCGTTTTCGAGGCCTAGATATCCGCTCTCTGTTGTTCAAGACTACATAAAGGATATTTCCATAGATATAAAAATAGAGGATTTTGAATTGGCCTTGAATCACCTTTCGGAGAGCTGGACGGAAGAGGACTTCAAGGAGGAGTTCAACATTTGGAACATTTTCAAAACAGATCGAAGATCTTAATATTCGTTTCTCAACGTTGGACTTCAAGTTCATCACGCATCGTTCAGTCCTCCTAAGCAACTCAATGTTGCTACAAATGTAGTACAAATGTATCCTGCAGTCTCAATGAGAAAGATAATATAACTTTACCCAGTTTCAACGTGGAGACTCCATGTTATCCTAATGGCTTCAATGACGATACTTCAAGACCTTCTACAAGTATCATTGTGAAGGCTCCATATATTCTAAAATCCTCAACGAGAAGACTTCAAACCCCTTCTCCGTATCAATGTGGAGGTTCTTAGTCTCCAAAACAATTTAGTTGCAAAGACTAAAAGCCCTAGTTTCAATATGAAGAATGAGGGGTATTTTCAAAGCGGGAATCCACGGATGTTCTCAATAACAAAACATAATTTCATTCACCCATGTTCAAGTATCACCCAAAAGATCATCAATTGAGCGTCCAGAGTTAAAGGAGTCGTTCATCTTAATAACAGATCGAGGAGTTCCCTTCAGAATCCTCCGATTGTTTCGAAGGAACAGGGCACCATACTGCAAGACATAGTCTTTTAATTTGTTGTAAATATTATAATAATCTAGGTAAATTTTATTTAGGTGTCTTTTTTAGTAAACAACAACTGAGATAGCAATTTAGCGTGCTTAATTCTTAAAATGAGGGCGGGGTTTGGCAGAAGATGACCATATATATATATATATATATATATATATATATATTGATAAACATTATCAAATTGGGTCGTTTTAATGCTATATTGCGTATTTATATTTCAGAAAACTTACTGTATAGCTTATGAAATATAAAAGTCTAGAATGGAAGAAATATCTAATCTGATCATCCTCATCGATTCACGGGAACTCATTCTGAATGGTTTTTGTGAAGTAATAAATTGGTACTGATACTGGATTAGGTTCATTTGAGGTCAATCTAAGAACTAAACAAACTTGTGACAATTGATTTTGAAAAAGGATCTATGCAAACTTTAAGTAAAAAATACTAATTAATTTTATTATAATCATGCATATTATTAATCTTACATTATGTCCATAGTTTTAAAAAATAGACCCAAATTTGTGATTTTTTTGTAATCTTCAACCCTTCTTGGCTACCTTAGCCATCAAAGTGGTACATAGTTCCTTCAACTTTTTGGAAATTGCAATCCATAAAGATATATATTCCCAAGGCAAAGCAGGTGCTCAAAACAAATTATGATTTACTATACAAGCTTTATACATACTCTTCCTTCTCGGAAATTTTATAATAGACACGATAAAATATTCTACTTTAAAGTTCAATACAATATTCTTTTGTATATAATCGCTATAATGTTTTTATTTACCAAATCGATGCAATTCAGTCCAACAATTGAGGCAAATAAATTGATGTACTTATTTTCTCTCTGCATTCTCCCCTTCATAGAAAAGAATATTTAAATAATATTAATAAAATTTATAGTTCAAAAAAATTAATTGTAGCTTTTATTTTTGAGAGTCCATTGATTAGGAGTAGATTTTGGCCTCTTAAAGTTCAAACAAGAAACGTCTGGGACTTAAATTTTTCATGCCGGACTGGGACTTTAACATATTTTCGTTCCTTCGTCATTCTGAAATAGACGACGTCTTTTAGAATGTAATTTCCTAGTATTTTTTTAATTTCAAAAAAAATCTTGTGAAAAGTGATGACGTTTTCATATTAAATATTTTTATTTATTTTTATATACTTGTTTAAAAAGAAACGTCGATACTTTCATAATTACGAACGAACAGAAATATTTAAGTCCTGGCCCAGTTTGAAAAATTTAAGTCCCAGACGGTCCTGATATATGTTAGATAGAAATTTATTATATAGATACAGATATATAAATAAATAAAGAACACAACCAATATCTTACGACAGTAAATATATATATATATATATATATATATATATATATATATATATATTTATATATATATATATATACATATATATATATATATTAACAAAGTATTTATAATATCGATATATATATATATATATATATATATAATTAAATTAACAAAAAGTATTTAACATAATCTTAATATTCAAAAACAGCCGGGACCCGGACGGGTATTCGGTCGTTTCCTGATATATATATATATATATATATATATATATATATATATATATATATATATATATATATATATATATATATATATATATATATATATATATATATAGATATATATATATTTTATTTTTTATTTACATTTTTTACTCATTCAAATATTTCCCAAGCATTCCAATTCGTCTTTTTGATGAACCTTAAAGAAAGATATAAAATACAATAAAACATAGGGTTACTGTTTTGATTGTCTAACTCAGTGGTTCTCAAACTTTTTCTGCTGGGCCCCCTTTTGGTACATAAAATATTTTTGCGCCCCCCCCCCCCAAAAAAAAAAATGACATACACACATTTTGTTTTCAGAATCAATTGCAGTTTATTTCACACATTGTAATTAATACAAACCTTACCCTTTTTTGTTGAAAAAAATAAAGTGAACGGCCATAAATTAATTGTAATAAGTGTAACAGTTTTCCAGCACCTTAACTGGTGATGCTTCATCCTCTGCTTTGCGTTTACGTGGAAGCTGCGTCAAAAATGTGTCCATGTTATGCTAGGAGTGTTATTTAGTATACTGTATTTATATTTTTCATTCATTCGTTTTTCCTGCGCCCCCCACTTTGGGAACCACTGGTCTAACTCAGATAGACGTCTTTTAGGTAATGAAATTTTCCAAAACAATTCAAAGGAAAGTAGTTCTTAAAAAACGGAAATATTGAGAATTGTCAGGTTGTTGTTTTTATATCCACACAAGAGTACATTTATAATTCATGAAGTGATAGAATATTAATGCACATAGAGGAACAAGTAGCTTAGAGCATGCAAACCTCAAAGTAATAATTTTAGAGACAAAATATATTGTTACTCATAATGATATATTTGCATGATAATAAAAATACATGTGAACCAAAAGAATAGTAGATAGGAACCATTCAAGGCGAAGAAAAGAATATGGAATGGGCAGGTACTAAACCTATGTATAGTAAGGATTCAAAATTCTCAACGCTAGACAGAATGGAGATATTTATCTGCAAACTGTCTTAAACCATGGTTTAAAGACAATCCATAGAGATAATATAAAGTTAATGTTTTTATTTTATCAAAAAAGGAGAGTGAATATTAAAAAAGCTGTTGGCATAAAGTATCACCCATAGAGATATTAAGACATATATAGAGGGCTTATTGGATTCTTCAGAGGAATACGTCATTGTTCCCAATATAAACAAATATTTATATCTCTATGATCAGCTTACGATGACGTAATACAAATTACTTGTTATATTGGACACAGGCGACAGCTGAACGATGTTTCTCTGCTATTGAAGGAAATAAGTTCTCTATATCTCTATGATATAGCTATAAAAAACCATAGAGACATAGAGAGCTTATTGGATTCTTCAGAGGAATACGTTTTTGTGTCCAATATAAACAAATATTTATATATTTATGATCAGCTTAAAATGACGCAGTACAAATTACTTGTTTACATTGGGCAATGGCGACAGCTGAACGATGTTTCCTGCTATTGAAGGGAATAAGCTCTCTATATCTTTATATCTCTATGGTTATCACTTCACTCACGGCTGTTTGGGCGTACACACCAATTCATAGAGTAGAATAACATCCTTAAATATACTAATATTATCCTCTCATGGACCTAGTTCCATGTCATTTATAAATCCTTTGGATTTACTCATCCCAGTCCACCCATTAATATTAATTGTATAAGTAGACAGAAATATATTCTCTGTTGAGTATCCAATATTATATAGGTTGTTTGTACCAACCCACCATATGTTTCAAAATAAGTGAAATTAATACATAAATTCGTCAAAAAATAAATTTTAAATATAGATAAATCTTATGAATATTTATCAACTGTCTCTATTGATTATAACCTGGATCGCACACCAGCTCCTGAACTCTTAACGCTAAAAGGTATAAAACTTCTTGTCATACCCTACCAAGGAGAATGAATGGATGGTACAAACTGCTGCTTTGTTTCTCCTAGGCAAAGATTGAAAATTGATGAAGCATTTTAAACATTCACAGTCTCATCCCTCTTCTTTTCACCCTTTTGTCTTCAAAGTGTTGATGTGTTGATGAAGAAAAACTGTACTATCAAAAGTTATTTATGCCTTCCATAAATCAATACAACAAATTTGGTATAAAAACTTTAAGTGACCCATTAGTTAGTTGAAGCTGTCAAGAAAGAGAAGACATATTTTAATATATTTCCTTTTTTGACCATGATCCAAATCTAATGACGTCATTAGTTGTGAGTGACGTAGCGTATTGTATAAAACAAAATTTAAGATACCTGCTGCATAGACTTACGTAAAAAGTACATATGAATAACTTTATTTACAGATGATTGTGTTTTTAATATGCCAAAGCTGTAATATTTTTATAAATGTGAATGGTTTTTTTAATGGGGATGTTTGTTATAAATACGAATAAAATGCCAACATTTAAAAAAAATGTACATTACAAAACGAATAAATTATAAATTATTGGAACCCTACTTTATTCTTTCTAAATAGGAATACTAAAAATATTAAGGGAGAGAAGAAATTAGGCAATACAAGACTGGGCAGCCATCTTGCATACACTTTCAATTCGGAAAAGTCCATTATTGATATTAATTGATTTGATTATATTGTATCCGCAAGGATGTAAATAAATCAAAATAATTAGTAGGATATTTTTTTATGGGACTGCATCATAGAAATATAAAGGGTATTAAAATTTGTGCATTGAGTAAAGTATATTTTTGTGAGTTCTCAAAAATATAGTCCTCTACATAGTGAATTCGACACTTTCCCCAAATAGTCATAAGAAGTACTATTATTTATGACTGCTTTACAAAAAATGTATTATATTTTGATTCGTTCACAAAACTTGCAGACGCCACTGGTGTAATCATTCACCTTGACATCTGTTGATTTATGTTATATGTCAAATGTATATATATTGATAGACACCTCTTTAAAAATGCATTTTGTCTATGTATCCCACATAAGAGCATCTATGTATTATTTATTAGCTGAAGAGTATTTATTTTGAACATGGAATTCGATCTCGATATATCTCGTTGCTTCAAAACACTTGAAGTTAGATATTTGTTACGTTTAAATATATGCTACAAAATAAAGTTGTTTTTAAAATTAAACTACTCACATATATACAGCACAGGTATATTTAGATATTAAAACATCATTTAAGTATTTTAAATTCCAAACGATACAGGTACATTAAAGAGATATAGTTTAACAACAAAAACAAACTATGAACAAAAACCGGTGTCAAATATTGTAGGATCGATAATTGAGCTATATTCATAAAAGACTATAAAAGGTATCTTAAATACTGAAGCACATCGCTTTTAATGCAATAGTTTGTAAGCTATTAGTTTGCAAACTTTTTTTCAGATTACACGATTATGGCCTTTTTTCAAGTTTCAGATATCATAAAATAAACATTCACTTAAGGATCGAACGATACACAAATATGTCAGAGATGTCTTTTATACGAGGCTTAAGCATAAGCCTTTACGGTCTTCTGCCAGTTTTCTACAAAAAAAAAACTGGAAGCTATAGGAGTATAGGATTGGCACTGAGAAAATGGAGCAATTAGTCAAGCTTTTTATTAAATATTCGAGGAAGCAAACAACACATCCCTACGAATGATGTCGCAACTCGATTTTGGTCCTAACTTAACAAAACGAGTCTATAAGGATATAATAGAAGATCGGTGTTTCTGAAAAAACACAGGTAGAAAGGATGCATTGTTTGGCTTATCTTTTTTTTTATTAAAGAGATATGAGTATTAGCTTCATTGACTATCTAAGAAGTAAGCAAGTCTACATACTTTTATGTGAAAACTGAAAATGAAATAAACCAGATGGACATAAAAAACCTTTCTCAATAATGTAAGTATGACGATATAAAAACGTTGTTGTATGATTTATTACAAGCGCTACTAAAGCCTACTTCATGGCTAGGCTAATATTAAGACAAAAAACAACACTGTATCTTATTATACAAACACACAAATATTTATAACACTATTTAATAATAAAAGCGTTATCAAAAGAAAAATACACAAAAAAAATAAAAAGTATATATCATATATAAGTAATATTTTTTTTCATTTTTCATAAATCATTAAACTTAGGAGCTATATGGATCTAGACAACCCTGCCATTGTCTTTGCTACCCTCCGAGCACTTGATAAGGTGCATGCCTCTCTTAATGGCTGTGACAAGCTCCAGGCCTTTGAAAGGTTAACAGCAGCGACACAGTTGGTAGAAACGGGTTTCTTGAGGCATATTGTAGCACTACGGGTGCGCTCATCGAAGCCCTCAAGAATCCTCTCAAAGGACAACTGTCTACATTCATAGCCTTCCAAGCAGATATGGCAGCCTGCTTTACTAAGATCTCATTTACAGATGGAAGATGTGACCTGTCGAGAAGGTCAACCACCCCACGCAACCGATCTGCTCTTTGAACTCCCAGCAAGATACGTGCGAGATCGTTGATGGCAAGTTGCGCATCTGAGCTAGTCTTTGCCATTGTAGGGGTGTTGAGGGGTTCAGCAGCAGACGAGAAGTTTGCACTTCTAGTCACCCAAGCAGACGTCTGAAGTTTCCCGATAACTATGGCTTAGCTATCTCGGTCAGTAGTGGCCTCGAGATACCGTAGTGCAGAGCCGGCGGATGACTCCGATTCGTTTCCTGACATTCTGAATAATTTTTTTCGTGGTGGGGTCCAAATGTCAGTTTCTGCTAACAGTTACTCCCAGAAGTCGAGTGTAGCGGTCGAAGGAGTGTCTGGAGCACCCAGACGTAACGTTGGGGTTTTCCCAACGTTTAGGTGGAGTCCATTCATATTAGAGTACGCCTCCAAGGCCTTCGATGCCGAGCCCATAGCGAAGTCGACCGTTCCCAGGATGGAGCCGAGATGACAATAGAAGTATCGTCGGCATATAGCAGTACCTCAAGCTGAGCTTCTGGATTGACAGCTACTCTGAGGTAATCAGGTAGGTCAGCCGTGAGAAGAATGAAAAGTAGGGGGCCAAGCACAGAACCCTGTCTGACGCCGTACTTTATGTTCAGGAAATTGGACCGTTGGCCGTTCCAATCACCTGTTGTCGCCCTCCTTTAAGTAGCTGAGCATCAGCTTTTTGGTGGGCCCCGCCATCCATTGGAGCTTGGCCAGAAGTATATCTGCTTCTAAAGGTCAAAGGCCGCAGAAAAATCGAAGGCAGCAATGCATACCTTTAATTTACGATCACAACCTTAGCAGCGTGGACAGTAGAGTTGCAAAGGGCAGTGTCGACACTGCGTCCAGTTCTGAAGCCGTGTTGTTCCTGTGGGAGTTTACAAGAAGCTTCGACGTAGGTCACGATGTGTTATAAGTACCCGCTCGGTCAATTTTGAGATGGCACAAAGGAGTGAGACAGGTCTATAGCTAGAGGGTTCTTTACGCGGCTTGCCCTTTTTCAGTACTGGGATTATGATTGCCGTTCTCCATCGTCTGGCCATATCTGAGAATTATGATTGTGTCATGAGTGAACGAT
>CP045891.1:15297402-15308301 GCA_013387185.1 Caligus rogercresseyi | reverse complement strand
GGGCTTTCAGGACATACTTTAACAAGGATGACGTCATCCGATCCGAGCAGCTGATTTTTTAGCAGACAGCCAACATATAAGAGATCATTTAGTTGAATTTTATCATCGTCATGGGCCGCATATGGAAATCTACAGCCTGTTATCTGGAACGAGCAATATTGCAGGTGTGCCGTTATCCAGATTCTTTGTATAAAGGGCAACACCATCAGCAACACCCAGGTCTCTGAGCTGATCGGGATCGAGAAGGGTTGCTGAGCTCAGGCAGTAGCTGAAGGATATCAAGGACCCTCGTGCTGTCGTCGACAGGGCCTTCAGGCCCTCCAGCAGCGCCTGCAAGGCCAAGACCCCCCAGGAGGATGTCAGACATCTTCGAGCACGACCCCAGCAGGTCCATCAGGGATGTCACCAAGACGTTTCTCACGTAACTTTTGTTGGCCTGGTGAATGAGGATTTGCGTTGTCACAGCTACAAACTCAAGGTTGGCTAGTTGTTGACGCAGTCCCCAAGACCCACTGGTCCCCTAGCTCCCCCGATTTGAATCCTATGGACTATTTTTTTGGGTTACCTTGAGCGACACACCTACCAACTGGCTCACAACACCAAGGCCTGATCAACTCCATAATTTAGCAGGACAGGAAGTTGGACAGGGCTCTGGTGGCCAAGGCCTGCTCCTCCTTCCGCGCCAGGATCCAGCACGTCATCGACGCAGAAGGCGGATGGATTAAATAAGCAGAATCTACACATCTGTACGAGCATTTTAATGTCTAAATAAATAAAATTGAACGGAAATTAACGATTTTATGTGTATTTTAAGTTGAGAGAAGAAAAACACCGGATTTGATCTTACCATCCTGTATATTATATATAGTATATATATATATATATTACGTCACACATAAATTCACAATTATTTAACAAAACATCTCTAAAACTCACATGTTTCATTGACATATCCATTTTAACACGTAAACAATTGTTCAACTTTTTGACATACTCTTCATAAATTAAACATACAATTGAACTTACTTTTTATTCGATATAAGTTTAAATAATCTGCTCAATTTTGTATTTTTTCCTGTGGTTTTTAAGCTTTTAATTCGGTTATGTGATTATTTTTTTCTGTATTTTTTTTGCCTATATGGTTCGATCGAATTGCATCCGATTGGATATAAATAAGCATTATAGTATTAAAATTAGTCTATCGAACCTAGGATATTATCAATGAGATAGATCAAAATAGACCATCCTCCTCTCAGGATTCGAAACTGCGCCCCCAACATTGAGAGTTGAATACGCCTTAACATGCACGGCTATCGCACCCCTTCTTCTATATTTTTTTATACAGACGTTAGTGTATTTTGGCATTCTGTTAAAATGATTAAACGGTTTGTAAACAAAACCCTGGCGTAAGTGCAATTAATATTTTGACAGGTATTTATTTTGTTTTCTCATTTACGTTCAATAATATATTCCTTTGTTTTGAAAATTTGCCAAATGATGGAAAAGTGTCTCCAATCGTTCGATAGTTTTTATAACCCCTGAGTAGTCTAAAAGTTGTTGCAGAGTTGTTTAGGAGAAGACACTTAAGTTAAACGACGAGGGATTTATCTTTTTTTTCGATAACCCTTTATTATTCATTATCAAACAGTTTTTCTTTATAATTCATTAGGATAAAATTATTTAAGTATATCAAGAAAATATTTTTTTTACATTTAACAGTTATACTTAGTATTTTAACCTTTTTAAATATGTTTAAAGGTTTCTTATTTATTGGAAAACTATTCAAAAAATACATTTCGGGTATAATACCTTATATACAAAGAACTCCCTGATGAAATCATTGTCTAGGTAGGATGGCTTTATATATTATATGCATGCGAATTGGCCTTCTGAGTCGAATTAAAAGCAGTCTTTTAGAACTCCTTGATTAAACATATATAAAGATCCCTTGTTTGTAATTTCATATCTCTTATGCATATATATATATTCTTCAAGCCATCCCTTCCCCATCAATGAACTCAATATCTTGTCTCCAAAGAATGATTATTCCATTTGATTAACAACCTTAATTTGTTATTTAGACATTGACACTTTTTACAGCTAATTTCCCTTGGTTTTTAAAGGGCTCTTAAGACATTCCTTTGTTGTGAGTACTGCCTTCTCATTGGCCTTGTCGGGATTTGTTTTTTTAACATCCCCCTATGTACGTTTGTATTTATATTAAATGAATGGGAGGAGGGGGTCGAAATGAGATTACCATTGAGCCTGTTTTGTTTAGGCCTCCTACGTTCGTATTTCGATCGACAATATAATAATAGTAATGGAGTAATAAATTGATTCAAGAGGCTTTTGCCCTTGAGTCTATATACACACATAAAGGTATATCCCCCCCCCCCCTTAATTTGCTCATAAATCATAGGAAGTAACTAAAAATAAAAGGGGGGTTCTTTAATTTTTTTAACTGTTTCATATATGGTCAATGAGAGCATTTCAAGAATACGCTTGTTTTTTGTTGTAAATACTAGGAACAATCAGAAAGGAAGAGAAGTTCCAGTAATCTACATTTGCAGGGCTTAAAAATACTATTTTATCATACATGTAAAGACCAATGTTTGTATAATCCGTATTTTCAAATATTTTGATATATATATACAAATATGTAATTCTGATCTTTTTGTACCTGTGACGTCATTTTTTATTCCATTTGGGACAATAGTAAAGGAGTACTCTACAATTTATATTTAATGAAAAAATAAAGGATACCTTATCATAGCTAATACGACATTATGGCTTGTTTTGTATATATATATTTGTGTATATATATCAGACTTGTTGATTTATCCTTCACTTGTTGCCGTTCGCGTACGACAGAAAAAATTTCTTATCTTTCGTCGTTCGTTTTTGGTGCCAAAAAAAGACAAAGATTTTTCATTTTTATGCGAAAAATTTCTTTTCTAAAAAAACGTCGTCATTTTTTTTCAGAATGACGAACAACAAACGAACGACGAACGATTCAATTTAAAAAAACGATGAACGATAACTTTTGGTGATCGACAAACGAACGACAATTTTTTGCGAACGTCAACGTGTCTATGATATATATATATATATATATATATATATATATATATATAATACACATATTTAATTGACAATTGACATAGACCTTCCTCATGATCCAACTAGTTGTGTCTTCCGAGGGGTCTTGGACATTTTCCTGACCTGATGACGCCACTGGAAATTAAAAAGAAACCAAAATGCCTATTTCTATCAACTTTTTCCAAAAAATAAAAAATAAAATAGACCTCAAAAATGACGTCACAGGTCACATAATTAATATATTTGATTATTTGTCTTCTATGTACGATCACATCACTTGACCAATTAATTTGAAAACTGGCATTAGCTATCGTTATGGCCCAAAAAGTTATGCACAACATAATGATCTTATAACGTCACTGGAGGGCACCCAAACAAGTCACAATGTCTTATTAGCTATGATAAGGTATCCTTTATTTTTTTTCATTAAATATAAATTGTAGAGTACTCCTTTACTATTGTCCCAAATTGCATAAAAATGACGTCACCGGTGACAAAAAGATAATGATTATATATATTTATGTATTTGTCCTCCATGCCGGGCCGCATTACTTAACAGATTGAGTTGAAATCAGACATGGGTTATACTTTTAACTTCATAAGAGCCTATTTGTGGGCTATATACACTTTGCTGATCTTCTTGTGTCATTGGAGGTTAAAACTGAGATCATAGTGCAAGTTTAGCCATGAAGGAGGCGTGCTATCCACAATCTAAGCTTTAGAACAACCCTCAAAAATGGGTATGAGTGACCTCAAATGTGACGCCAGAGGTCACAGAAGAAGGGGTCCTCCTTTTGATTCAATACAGGGTTTTCTTGTGATCATGCTGACCTCTTTAAGTCACCTGAAGTTCACAACAAGAGTCACAGTGCCTATTTACTCATGACAGATGCGTCCTATGAACTTGGTTTATGAAATTGAAATGGTAGAATTCCCTCAAAAATGTTGAACAGTTGATCTCAATCAGAGGTCACAGAAAATAAATACGACAAAACATCAACGAATTCCGTGTGTTAATAAAACATTATTTTTCGATGGGGAAAAATACCGTCGAAGCTAAAACTTGGCTTGAAGAATGTTATCCGGACTCTGCTCCATCGAAAGCAACCATATGTCGATGGTTTGCTGAATTCAAACGTGGTCGTGTGAGCACGAATGATGATAAACGCAGTGGACGCCCAAAAGAGGGGGTTACACCAGAAAACATAAAAATAATCCACAAAATGATTTTAAATTACCGTAAAGTGAAGTTGATCCAGATAGCTGAGACTCTGAAGATATCGAAAGAGCGCGTTGGACATATCGTGCATGAATATTTGGACATGCGAAAGCTCTGTGCAAAGTGGGTGCCGCGAGAGCTCACAATCGATCAAAAACAACAACGAATTGATGATTCTGAGCAGTGTTTGAAGCTGTTCAATCGTAATCAATCCGAATTTTTACGTCGATATGTGACAATGGATGAAACATGGCTCCATCACTTCACTCCCGAGTCCAATCGACAGTCAGTTGAGTGGACTGCATATGATGAACCGAATGCAAAGCGAGGAAAAGCGCAACAGTCAGCTGGGAAGGTTATGGCGTCTGAATTTTGGGATGCACACGGTTTAATATTCATTGACTATCTTGAAAAGGGGAAAACTATCAACAGCGAATATTATATAGCCTTGTTGGAGCGTTTGAATGATGAAATCGTTGAAAAACGGCCCCATTTGAAGAACAAAAAAGTGTTGTTTCACCAAGACAATGCACCGTTTCACAAGTCAATTAAAACAATGGCTAAATTAAATAAATTGGGCTAAGAATTGCTTCCCCATCCACCGTACTCTCCAGGTCTGGCCCCCAGCGACTATTTCCTGATTGCAGACATGAAGAGAATGTTCGCTGGCAAGAAATTTAAGGACAATGATGGAGTAATCGCCGAGTCAGAAGCCTATAAAACGAAAGATTACTATAAAAGTGGAATCGAAAAATTGAAAACTCGCTATAATCGCTGTATCGCCCTCTAAGGCAACTACGTTAAATAATAAAATCGAATTTTGTCAAGAAAATGTTTTCTTCTTAGTTAGTCTCGGGACTTATCAGCCGATATATTGTTATATGTATATCTATCTTTGCAGCCTTATTAATATATGCTCTAAGCATTACAAAAACCATGGGCTTATTCACGATGTAACATGAAGTGTTTATACAAATAATGAATAACCAGAATGATTGACGAATTATAATTTTATTTACATATCATGATGGTTTTTGTGGTTAATTCCCACAACATGGATTTCATGACTTTTTTTGTGGAGGGCGTGGAGGTAGATGTTGTTCTTCCTCTAAATAGTTTTTAAAGGAAAAATATAAACATGGGGTGGAAAAAGTGCCTTGATATATTCACCCCCCCCCCCCCCCCGGAATTGCTATACAACCACCACTTGCATCCAAGCCACATCTTCAACCACCTGTGGAAGGTCATTGCATGGCGTGCCTGTAGCTTGGGAAGCACTCTCACACACAGGAAGGTGGAGAGGGGGGGGGGGGGGGGACACACGAATTCACACGAGAAAAAATTAAGGAAAAAACAACGAATCCGAGAATTGTTGTAGATTTTTCATCCACATTTAGGATCAGTATAATTCAGATATTCCTTTAACAAGCATCATGAAGCTAAGTTTGGTAAGTTTCCGCTGTTGTATATCTTTTTTTTTCTTAATGATGTAAATATTTATTAGATATTCTTAAAGACAAAACAAATACAATTACAATAGAAATCAAATAAATAAATACCAATTAAAAACAGTTACGTTAGCAAGTATCATTAAATATAATAATTTATAATTACTGCCTCAAAAAAAAACCTTCCCTCTAAAAAAAAAAATAATAATAATATGTATCTTATGATATTTTTATACTGAGGTTTGCAAATATATTTTTTTGGAGGCTGCCTATGTCTACAGAAATATTTTTGTAGGCTCCATAAAAATATTGCAAGCCTCAGTATAAAAATATAATTATAAACGTATTAATATTAAGCATTCTTTAGCAGGGAGCTTTTTTTTGTTTGGGTAGTAATTTAAATAATACCTTTATGCAGTATTCAGCCTTTAAACTGTTTATTTCTCAAGAACTACCGTATATTTATTTTGACTGAGCCTATAATATATATATTTGGTCACATTTGTAGTCTTTTTGCTTATTTTTATACTCAGAAAAGCTGTGAAAGTACATAGAAGTAGTCAAACACATCGGCTTTAGCACGCGCTTAATGTCCTGTTGTTTTAATTACTCGTGGATCTGCTAAAATATTCTTATGTATGCACACTGCAACTAGCTTTTTGATCACCTTTGTTCATTTTTTGAAGAAAAAAATGGTGCATAGAGATTTTGATAACGACTTATAATAGAGATATAAGCCCTATGCCTTAAGATCACATACTTTTTTATATCTTATCGACACTCTGTTAGATATATTTAATGTTTTGGCTTATTGAACTATAAGATACTGTAAATATAACCCAATTTATACTTTATTCATCGACACATCATAAATGTCATCTCTATTCCAGGCATTTTTGCTTCTATTTTCCCTCTCATACACCCAAGGATTCCTATTCTTCTCCCGAAGCTCTCTCACTCCATTCTTTGAGAGCCTTTCTGGAAAAAGAGCCAAGCCCAAATTCGTGCATAAAATAAAGCCTCACATCAAGCACAACAAGGATATCCATGTTCCTTCTTCTCCAGGGATATACGCACCCAAGCCCCATGCCACATATCCCGTCAGGTACGGAGGGTGGACCCCATTGAAAACAAACCCCCAATACCAAGTAGCCGTGAATACATATCACAAGACGACCTTGCCTCCGGTCTCAAATGCATTGCAGCACACGTCACCCCTCGTTCACCTCTCTGCCGGGCCCACTTACTCTTCCCCACCTGTTGTTCATCATCACTCATCAACACAGTCGCATACAACCTCTTTCCTGAGCCCATCCATATCCGTGTCATCGCCGGGATCTTCGTATTCCCTTCCCCCTTCCTCCTCCTCCTATGTCATCTCTTCATCCACAGCTAGCCCTAGCTCATCATACTCTGTTCCATCCCAAAGCTCTACCTACCAAATATCGACTTCACCCACGGTTTCAATTTCCTATAATGTAAATACGCCCATATATACAGCTCCTGAAGCCCCAAGTAAGTCTCAAATTAGCTATGGGGCTACCAAGCCAGAGTTCGTTGAGTCGCCTACATATGAAACCGTAAAGCCAAATTATGAGGCTCCAACACCAGCTTACAAAACTCCTGAATCGATATACGAAGAATCCCCCGAATCTACCTACGAGACACCCAAGCCGGTATATGAATCTCCCAAGCCGGTATATGAATCTCTCAAGCCAGCTTATGAATCCCCAAAGCCAGCCTACGAATCTCCCCAGCCAGATTATGAATCTTCCAAGCCAGCATATGAATCTCCTAAGTCAACCTACGAGTCACCAAAGCCTGCTTATGAATCACCAAAGCCAGCATACGAATCTCCAAATCCAGCATATGAATCATCAAAGCCAGCCTACGAATCCCCCAAACCTGCTTACGAGTCACCCAAGCCAGCTTATGAATCGCCCAAGCCAGCATACGAATCTCCAAATCCAGCATATGAATCATCAAAGCCAGCCTACGAATCCCCCAAGCCTGCTTACGAGTCACCCAAGCCAGCTTATGAATCGCCCAAGCCAGTTTATGAATCTCCCAAGCCTGCTTATGAATCTCCCAAGCCTGCTTATGAATCGTCAAAACCAGCATACGAGTCTCCAAAGCCAGCATATGAACCATCAAAGCCAGCCTACGAATCTCCCAAGCCTGCTTACGAGTCGCCCAAGCCAGCTTATGAATCTCCCAAGCCTGCTTATGAATCGTCAAAACCAGCATACGAGTCTCCAAAGCCAGCATATGAATCATCAAAGCCAGCCTACGAATCTCCCAAGCCTGCTTACGAGTCGCCCAAGCCAGCTTATGAACCGCCCAAGCCAGCCTACGAATCTCCAAAGCCAGCCTACGAATCTCCAAAGGCTACTTATGAGTCGCCAAAACCAGCCTACGAATCTCCTAAACCAGCTTATGAATCTCCAAAGCCAGCTTACAAATCTCCCAAGCCTGCTTATGAATCGCCAAAACCAGCATACGAGTCTCCAAAGCCAGCATATGAATCCCCAAAGCTAGATTACGAATCTCCAAAGCCAGCTTATCAATCGCCCAAGCCAGAGTACGATTCGCCTGAATCAATTTACGAATCTCCTAAGCCAGCCTATGAGTCACCTCGAGAATCTCAAAATGAAGCCTACACCGCTCCGGAAGTAAGCTACGAGACTCCAGAGCCAGCCTACACTGCGGAAGCAGCCTATGAAAGCCTTGTTCCCACATTTGAAATTCACAAGGAACCCAAAAGCATTGGTAACTCTCTCAGCTCATATGAAGGTCCATCTATTAAACAGGAATCCCCTACCCATGTTCTATATCCCATTTTTGAGACAGCCTTTCAAACTTCACCACCTCCCACATATACAGCCTCCAATGACTATAGTGTCACAACCCCAATCCCCATTTACATATCCTCCTCAAGCAAACCGGTTTATGCATCCCAAGAGTCAGAAGAACCCCTAGAAGACTCTCCAGAGGAAGATTCAAGGCTTGATACGCTTTACTACAAAAATACGGAAAGAGAGGCTGCCCAAAGACTGCGACTGAAGAAGATCTATGCCAACCGGAACAAGGCCTACAAGCCAGCAGCTTACTCTGGCTCGGGAGGCTCGTCCAGTGCAACCTTCAGCATTCACGTAAACGGTCAGGAACACGGATTCAGTCATAACTTTGACCACTAAAATATTATTTATTATGTATGTATATAAGACTGTGACTCTGTGAACATTTTATTTATTTATTTCCTATGGAAAAAGCTAGCGAATGAATAACTGTGTTAGTTACTAATACAATATTTGTTACTTAAACATTGGACCAACAGCCTTGAAATAAATGTCCATTATTTATAAGTGTAGTTGATTTATTGAGGGAACATCCCTTTTTTCATCCGTGACTCAAAATGGAGCAAGAGAGAAACAGTCATTCAGGGAGTAAAAGAAAGACTCTTTAAAGCGTGTACTAATGGCTCAAGCAATTTATGTGACAATTGTGATGTTAAGAAATAACCTCCATTATAAACCACCTCTTAACCACAGGGCAAGCCTAAATGAATCACAAAAAGCTACTAATCCATGGCCGAGTCCTTCATGAATAACACATTAAAAAATTATTAATAGGCAAAAATACTGAGAACCATTATTAGTCATTTTTATATACTTTTCCGTTTCTCTTAAAGATTTACAACGAATTTCTTAGCAATGTGAAGGAAAAGGAAGTAGATAAAATAACAAAGATAATATTTTGTCATATAATTGTTGTTGCTCTGACCTTTGTGGGAATGTTTTTGCGGTCACAAAAAACAAGATATGAGGAGCTCAGTGTAAAGACACGAAACACTAGAAGTATTCTTTTTTATTAAATTAGGAGGATCTGATCTTATTATATATATATATATATATATATATATATATATATATATATATATATATATATATATATATATATATATATATATATATATATATATATATATACAGGGTGGTAAGATCAAATCCGGCGTTTTTTTTCTCTCAACTTAAAATACACATAAAATCGTTAATTTCTGTTCAATTTTATGTATTGAGACATTAAAATACTCGTACAGATGAGTAGATTCTGCTTATTCCATCCATTCACCTTCTGCGTCGCGGAAGGAGGAGCAGACCTGGCCACCAGGACCCTGCCCAACTTCCTGGCCTGCTTCATATGGAGTTGATTAGGGCGGCCTTGGTGTTGTGAGCCAGTCGGTTGGTGTGTCGCTCAAGGTAGCCCCAGAAAAAAATAGTCTATAGGATTCAAATCGGGGGAGCTAGGGGGCCAGTGGGTCTTGGGGACGAAGAGAACCTTAAGTTTGTAGCTGTGAAAACGCAAATCCTCATTCACACAGGCCAACAAAGTTACGTGAGAACGTCCAGCTCCTTGGCGACATCCCTGATGGACCTGTTGGGGTCAGGCTCAAAGATGTCTGACACCCTCCTGATGAAGTCGGGGCTCCTGGCCTTGCGGGCGCTGCTGAGGGCCTGAAGGCCCTATCGACCACAGTATATATATATATATAATAGTTCATAGATTCAATGGGTTTTTTTTTAATCCAATGGGAGACATTCATTTATTCAATCACACAATAAATCCATAATAATCAACAAAAAAAAAACTATGTACATATTATACTATGACTAGAAGGAGAAAGACAAGTAATTTTTGAAGTATGGTTTTAAAAAACATATGATTTATAAAAATTATAGTGTAAATGCATCTTTAAAACCACAGATTCAATGTTTTATCCTAGATTCATAATTGGAGAGCTTAATATATAATTTTAGAAACTATTTGATTAAGTTACATTAAAATGAATATCTATTTTGTAATAAAAATTCTAATTTAAAAGTTATATAAAAATTTGTTTTATAGTATACAATGGACATCCAATATTTTAAATGTTAAAAAATGAAAGGCTAAAAATTGTAAGCAAATATATATTCTAAAGAACCATTTCTTGAATTAGACATTTCTATTATGAGGATTAGTAGTGTTCATAGTAAGCGCTTTTGCAAAGAAAAATGATTGGTACGTAGAGAGCCCTATGTTCATATATCGTCGCAACAAATTTTCTTTCTTTTTTAAGCGTTCCGACGATGC
>CP045891.1:15227378-15297302 GCA_013387185.1 Caligus rogercresseyi | reverse complement strand
TATAAATGAATCCTAATCCTGGAAGTTAAAAAAATAACATCTGCCCTTTTTGCTCGAATGATATTTCTTTCTAATGATGAATCACACTTTGAGGAGGTGAAGTTATGGGAGCGTACATCTTATCGGTTTCCGTTGCGATCGAACTGGCCAACGAAGACAGGAGCAATCAGGGCTGCAATAAGTAATTCAAAGCTTATATATCCCTGAACTAACTGGAGAGAAATAATCGAAAGCAGCAAGCTCCGAGCAATCCTATATCAGCGGCAGTTCGGTACACAGCTTTGCTCTAAGATTCAACTCTCGGGGGAGGATCTTGGGATACGCGTCGTGACTAATCAAATACTTCTCAACACTACGCCAAGGCATTCAGAATAATTATTAAAAATTATAAAAAATATAAAAAAGATACTATTTTTTACTAGCAAATTATGTATTGTGTTCTACTTTACTACGCTTTAAGAATTAAATGGCAATAGAATTTGAAGGTCTATGGGGCATAGTCTTTTAAACGATAATGTTTATTTATGTTTTACAAACCACAAATCTCCCACTTTATTATATTTATTTTTTCATATATATTATGTATTATATGCAGAGCTGCGACTACCGAATATAAATCGGTATTCGATACTACCGACGGTAGATTTAAAATATCGAACCGATTATACGATATCGGTAGAAACTACCGAAACCGTATCCGATTGACAATCAGTACCGATATATTTGAAAGTATGACTTTTTTGACATTCACATAGAGACATAACGATATAGAGAGCTTAAACTGTCCGATATAAATGCAAATGAAATTAAAAGCAGATACATAAATAAATTTATCTCTCTTTCTATCTACCGGTACCGAATATACTTTCGATACTGTAAATATAATAATATCTACCGAATACCGTACCGTAAATCCAACGTAAATGACTCAATCTTCACATAAAAACAGCCATCACAGCTGCCTTGGAGTTTGCTGCTCCTCTTCGAAGATATACCACTCCAAACGCAAATGTTAGGCTTCAACCGTATACTCGCGCAGTCATGCGAGAACGGGACAAGCGAGAGTCTAGGGAAAAAGTGCTACAAGGCCCTAAGGAACAAAGCACTGAGTCTAGTTAGACGTGATCATGTTTCTTTAATCTATCTCGAATCAAAAAGGGTGGGCAGACAGCAGCATGGAAAATCACAATGAAGCCATGGGCAAAGGAACGACGGCGTTCTGCCTTTTCTTGAAGGCTGTAGAACCGACACAGACTCTGCTAACATGTGCAATCAGTTCTACATCGATAAAGTTGACCGACTGTGTTGCGATCTATGTCCTGATTCCTAAAGTGCAAGCTCTAATGCCGATTCGGACGGCGAATTTGGATTTCACAATGTAGGCACTGCTGCTGTGAAGAGGGCACTAAAATCCCTCGCCCCTAGCACTCTGCCGGCATTGACAAAATTCCTATCGATGTATATCAGTCACCTGGACAGCATTAGCCCTTCCAATCGTTCATCTCATTAACACAATCATTACTTCTCAGATATGGCCAGACGAGTGGAGAACGGCAATCATAATCCCAGTACTGAAAAAGGGCAAACCGTTAAAGAACCCTCTAGCTATAGACCTGTCTCACTCCTTGTGCCATCTCAAAATTGACCGAGCGAGTACTTTATAATCAACTCGTGACCTACTTCGAAGCTTCTTGTAAACTCCCACAGGAACAACAAGGCTTCCAAACTGGACGCAGTGTCGACACTGCCCTTGCAACTCTACTGTCCAACGCTACAAAGGCTGGTGATCGTAAATTAAAGGTATGCATTGCTGCCTTCAATTTTTCAGCGGCCTTTGACCTTTTGGAAGCAGATATACTTCTGGCCAAGCTCCAATGGATGGTGGGATCCACCAAAAAGCTGATGTTCAGCTACCTAACAGGAGGGCGACAGCAGGTGAATTGGAACGGCCAACGGTCAAATTTCCTGAACATAAAGTACGGCGTCAGACAGGGTCTGTGCTTGGCCCCTACTTTTCATTCTTCTCACTGCTGACCTACCTGATTACCTGAGAGTAGCTGTCATTCCAGAAGCTCACCTTGAGGTACTGCTATATGCCGACGATACTTCTATTGTCATCTCGGCTCCATCCTGGGAGCAGGTCGACTTCGCTATGGGCTCGGCATCGAAGGCCTTGGAGGCGTACTCTTATATCAATGGACTCCACCTAAACGTTGGGAAAGCCCAAACGTTACGTCTGGGTGCTCCTTTGACCGCTACACTCGACCTTCTGGGGGTAACTGTTAGCAGGAACCTGACATTTGACCCCACCACGAAAAAATTATTCAGAATGTCAGGAAACGAATCGGAGTCATCCGCCGGCTCTGCACTACGGTATCGCGAGGGCCACTGCTGACCGAGATAGCTAGAGCCATAGTTATCGGGAAACTTCAGACGTCTGCTTGGGTGACTAGAAGTGCAAAATCTCGTCTGCTGCTGAACCCCCTCACACCCCTACAATGGCAAAGACTAGCTCAGATGCGCAACTTGCCATCAACGATCTCGCACGTATCTTGCTGGGAGTTTAAAGAGCAGATCGGTGGCGTGTGGTTGACCTTCTCGACAGGTCACATCTTCCATCTGTAAATGAGATCTTAGTGAAGCAGGCTGCCATATCCGCTTGGAAGGTTATGAATGTGGACAGCTGTCCCTTGGAGAGGATTCTTGAGGGCTTCGATGAGCGCACCCGTAGTGCTACAATATGCCTCAAGAAACCCGTTTCTACCAACTGTGTCGCTGCTGTTAACCTTTCAAAGGCCTGGAGCTTGTCACAGCCATTAAGAAAGGCATGCACCTTATCAAGTGCTCGGAGGGTAGCAAAGACAATGGCAGAGTTGTCTAGATCCTTATAGCTCCTTAAGTTTAATGTATTTATGAAAATTGAAAAAATTTACTTTTATATATTTTTTTGTTATTTTCTTTAATTAATATATTATATTGTATAATTATTTGTTTGTATATAAGATACTGTCTTTATATTAGTAGCCATGAAGGCTAGGGCTATAGTAGCTCTGTAATAAATCATACAACAACAACAACAACCGATATCGATCGGTAGAAGGTATATACCAAATATCGAACCGCGGTAGATTTTTCTACCGAATCCCAGCTCTGATTATATGAATACAATAAAGACATTTGCCATTGAAAAAAAATCATATAAATGTATATTCCTAAGCTGATAGAAATGTAGATGTAATTAAATGTAGAAAATAATTCTCGAAAATTTAATTATTCCTCTAGAGAGCTCTGATATTGATAATCACTGTCATTTCATGGACTCTTCAATGATCAAAATATTTATAAAACTACACACGTTACAGCAAACATATCAAGCTACACAAGAGATATAAAAATAATAAAATTTAAAAACAGTTTAAAGGGTATGCTAAATCAAAACCTCTATTCAATTTTTTTAAACTGCGATTTAGATATGAGATAATCAATTCGTATATAAATTCAATAAACTAAAAATATGTTCTTTGCAAATATTTGCAAAAATGGGTATATTTTTTTAAGAATGGATGGCATCAAATAAAATACTATAAGAAAAAGTACAGCCCTTAGCATTGGGATTTTAATATATTATGAAATTAATTACAATGAAATTTATAAATATATATACACATATATAGTTCAAAAACACCTCTAGAGAATATCTTTTTCCAAATAAGAGCTTGATATATATATATATATATATATATATACATGTATATTTATATAAGCTAAAAAATATAAAATAAATAATATTAAATAAAACAACTTCTTGTCACTTGTCGCGACGAAAAATTAACACTCAGTTCAACATGCTTACTGGGTTGGAAGGAACATACTTTTTTGACTGATAGGTCCATAGAAAGGGATAGCTAACTTATTTTTGTTTAATTTAATAAATGAAATAGTTTTAAATATAATAAGATATACTAAAAATGTCTGAAAGATAATGAAAAATATTTTTTAGTAAATCTTCTAAATAAAAATCAATATTGATTTTTTTTCATTTCTTGTCTCTTATTGTCCGATATTAAGTGCACTTTCAGGTACTCTAGTATCAATGCATAGCATAAGCTTATATTGAATGCCTATTTATGTATCTGCTCTTTGATACTATAAGTTGTAGTCGTTATTTATTTTCGAAGTTCAAGTTCTTCAAACAAGGGAGCCCTTGGGCAAAGCGACAGTTGAACGATGTTTCACTGCTATTGAGAGGAATAAGCTCTTTATATCTCTATGTGAATGTCAAAAAAGTCATATATTTCAAATATATCGTACTGATTGTCAATCGCTACGGTATTTGGTAGTTTCTACCGAATATCGTATAATCGGTTCGGTATTTGAAATCTACCGTCGGTAGTATCGAATACCGATTTACATTCGGTAGTCGCAGCTCTGCAGAATCGTTAAAAAGATTGATTTTTGTGCACTAATGTCAAAAAATGAATTTATGTGGAAAAGTATTAAAAACTATCAAATAATGACAGTTCCTTCTTTTATTAACCTTTCCGATTGGTTTTCCTCTCTTTGACATTGGTCAGTGATTGCAATTGTATGTAGGTTAAAACACTACACGAAAGGATCAATAGATTTTATAGCTGTCCTTGGCCTCAGAACTACAGCATACACAGCATATTCTTGTCTTGAGAGGACCCCCTCCCTTTGAGAATGAAGAAACGTTTTATTGGATCTATTTCATCATCAACATCACTTTGTGTATCTCCTCTCCATCTTTTTTTTTTTTTCCTAAAAAAGCCTCGCGGTCAATTTCGCCCTCTGCATCATTATTGTTTTTTATTGTTTGTCCTTGAACGTTAAAAAGAGACGACTTGGGGTCTAAGAGGCGTCTTCTTAGCTTCGAGGGCTGTGTACATACTATATTCAACATGAATGCTCTGTTATTCTTTTTTCAATAGGATGTAAGGAATCCGATAAATAATTTTATTTGTGACATTTTTGTATAGACATTAAAGTTTTTGTAATTATAAAATTATTTCCTCCTCCTGAAAAGGGGCGATGTATATCAAGCAAAAGTGGCTTTGTCTTCAATTATATTAAAATTGGAGTAAACTCTTCGCTGGCTCACAGTTTCTTTTTTTAAGCTTACAAAAGAAGCAAAGACTTTCTTCCATTATTCTCCCATGAATATTGCTAGTAGTGAGGATGTTTGAGATAATTCTATACCGAAACCAATATAAGCTGTGATCGAACTTTTTTTGAGTGACCTTTTTTTATTTGGTTCATGGGATATTTTCATGTACATTATCACGGTGAATCTCAATTTGCCTCAAGCTTTTAGATTTTAAATCGTTCGTCACTTGTAGGAGAAGTAGATATTTATTTGCAAAAAAACTAATAAAATTAATAAACAATCTGAGGTAAAACTGGTGTGTTTGTTATTTCAATGTACTTAAAATCCTTTACCTCCCAAGTGCTTTAAAGCAATTTCCTTTTATGTGATATATATTTTTTGTCTCGGAATTAAATCATATTTGACCTATATATATTTACCGTGCTTCTGTTTAAATTAAAGGGAGGATTTTCTGCAAAACTATACTGCATAATTAGTGTTTTTAAATATGTTTTTACACATTTAGTATTTTATCACGTCATTCATTATGTTTAAAAAATATATTTTTATGTCAATGGTTATTACACACCCAAAAAATTGTATCGATTCGTATTTCACAGTTTTTTATCCTTAATTGATTGATTTAAAAAAATCACTGAATACAAAACAGTCTGAGTTACAGAATATTATTATGAGTCTTGTTCCATGCAGAAAAAAGCGTTGATTTCTCTTTAAAACACATCTTGATAGGGGTCCAGAAGAAATAGATCAGGAAAGTACAGCCAAGAAAAGGAAGTGGTGGCGTAATGTCCCAAGTAAATCTTAGCCCCGTCTAATGACAACAACAAGGAAAATATTTATTTATAATTGCTAAAGTCAAATTATTTTTTTGCCATTATTTCCTTAATTATTAAAGAAATAGTATTTGTAAAATAATTACTTGTATTCCACTCAAATACTGGCTTACCCATGCATTTGGTGCCATTTTTTCAAGAGCCATCATTTTCCTTTTCTATCCTTGGCCGTTTCGTCCTGGCCATTTCTGACCATGCCTATTTTCCTTCGCTATTTTTTCCTAACATCATCTTGACAAGACAGCACTTCCCTCAATAAATTGTTTATACTCCTAACGGAATTTCAAATTCAGAGCTTAAAACACTTTAACCAATATGTAGTATACTACATGCAAAATATTATCTGCAAGTGGTTCCCCAACATCGCAAACTGTATATATACTATATCAAGAAGAATAGAATGACAGAATCAAACTCTAAAGCCAATCCTCGAATAAAGCTAATATAGTATCATGTACGAAGGATATACTATCCAATTATGTCTTCCATCATATTATTTATTAAAAAGATATAAATAATAAGATTATTTTATTTTTCTAATTCAGATTGAAGAAAATCTTCGAGTCCCTATAAATATAATAACTCAATATATAACTCTAATAGTTATGTCAAAGATTGTAATAGTATTCTGAACAAAATATATTTAATATTATGTGAGTACTTTGATGAGAGTCTGAGAATCTGCTCTTAAATTCGTATAAAAATTTCAGGGTATCTCATGGCCCACTTTTATTGTATTATAAATTTATTTAATCGACATGCTTAGCTCATTTATCCAGCATTGTATCTTTGTTACTTTGGAGTTACAGCATTAATAGTACAAGCCACTAATATTTTATTTCTATAATAATTAATAATGACTGGAAGGGTCCTTCTTCCCTTCTTAAATATTATTTCCTTGTGTCACCAAAGAGAGTTTGATATAAACAATGGTTGGCAATGCCTCTTCTTTGGCTTACTGTAATCAGGTCTACTAATTAACTTATGAATCATAGAATATCAAAAAGTTTTTTGATTGAATCTAATAGACAGCAGAAAAACATTTAATTGTATTTTGTAATGTATAACTATAATATAATGGATGTATTATACATATATGTATGTATAATATATATGTTTATATATGTATGTATATAAATACAAGGACTGGTCAATAAGTCCGTGACTTTTTAAATGAAACAATTTTTTTTTTGACCAAAAACTAATTTTATTTTTCAACATAGTCTCCTTTGAGCTCTATACACTTCGTCCAGCGTTTCTCCAATTTTTTATCCCTTCCAAAAATAAGATTTCTCGAGGTCCTCAAAATATGTATTTGTTTATGAGATGATTTCATTGTTGGAATAAAATATCTTTCCGGCAAGCCATTTTTAAGGTTTGGAAACAAGAAATAGTCACTCGGGGCTAAATCTGGAGAATGCGGCGGATGAGGGAGCAATTCATAGCGTAATTCGTAAAATTTCGCCATGGAAACAACACATGTATGGACTCTTGCGTTGTCTTGATGAAAAAGAACTTTTTTTTGGCCAAATGGGGTCGTTTTTTCTTTAAATCTCCGATCGGCCAACACCATATCATGAATTTTTGAATTGTTTCTGATGTAACGATTTCAACTGGGCGTCCAGAGCGTTCGGCATCAATGATGCTCGAACGACCACAACGAAATTCTGTAAACCACTTTTTTACCATTGATATCGATGGTGCAGAGTCTCAATAGTATTTATTGAGCATAGCCTTTGTTTCAGCGATGGGTTTTCCTGCAAAAATAATGGTTGATGAGCACACGAAATTCACTTTTCTCCATTTTCTACACAATTCACGAAGTTGTTTGTCTGTAAAGACTGTCAAACACAAACTAAAAGACCCAGCGTGTTCAAACTTTAACAGAAGTCAGCTGATAGATGCTTGTTGGCAGAAGCAGTGTTGACAACCAAATTATATGGACGGAAATACAAAAAGTCACGGACTTATTGACCAACCCTCGTATATATACATATATAATTATCAGACTTGTTCATTAATCGTTCATTTATTGTCGTTCGCAAACGTTGAACGACAAAGTTTTTGACGAACGACAAGGAAAATTCCTTATCGTTTGTCGTTCGTTTTTGCACCCCCCCCCCCCCCCTCCCAAAAAAAAGATAAATATTTTAATTTTCAAGGGAAAAAATTTCTTTCCTAAAAAGCGTCATCATTTTTTTTAGAAATGACTAGAAAAAAATCCTTTCTAAAAAAACGTCGCCAATTTTTTTCAGGATGACGACCCACAAACGAACGATGAACGACGAACTATTAAATTTTGAAATACCGATGAACGACAAACGATAATTTTTGGCGAACGACAAACGAACGACGAACCACAATTTTGCGCGAACGTCAACAAGTCTGATATATATATTTATTTATTTATATATATATATGTTTTGTTTATGTCACATCTGAATGGTAAATCTCCAAGTTCATAATGTGAAATCTAAAGACACTATTGTACTGTAAATATATATATATATATATATATCTATGCATATATGCATATACAGTACAATAGTGTCTTTAGATTTCACATTAGGAACTTGGAGATCTACCATTCAGATGTGACATAAATAAAACATTAAGTAAGTAATGAAAGGTTGAATGTCTCTTATTATGTAGCATTTTTTTTGCTCAAAGATACACACTCTGCATCCCCACATTCCTTCTATAGATTAAAAATGATATATTTAAACAAAATAAATGTTTCACATGCTTTTTGTATGCATTCAATACTTTATTTCAAATTGCAAATGGCTGCATTTCAGTATAAATATATAATGATAATTGTTAAACGTTTGCATATATCATGAATAATAGTACAAAAAAATGTTATACAGCGTGACAAGTTTGAATATACTTGATTGATTGAAGCATAAAAGACTTGTCTGACAAAAAAAGCGTTCCTTATATCATAAAGGAGATGAATCCCATGATGAGTAGAATCAGAGTCAAATATTGAATCACATTCATGGTCCCATGATCCATCTGGATGTCGGGTCCAAATGAACGAATGACTTCCTCCAAATCAAACTCCTTGGGTGCGTAGCCGAGGACACGCTTAGCCTTGTCTATGGAAACCAATGAGTCACTGAAATCTATGGAAAAATGGGTGCTATTAGAAAATGTTCCAATAGATTGTTAATTGATAATGGTGGATGGGAAAGGACTTTATTTAATTATGTCTAGGGCAAAGATGCGTAGCTGGACGGCCGTGTTCTGAGTCCAGACCCAAATGCCACCCCACGCGGACCCGGACAAATAACCAATATTCGAATCTATTGATGATTCTATTTTGATCACCAAATTTTTACCAAAAATTATAGTACCAGTTTAGCTATCCAATTGACTACAAGACATAATGCCATCCAACCAATCAAATTTCTGCATTCTGGGAGCTTAGCATTGCAACTTATACATTATGATGCTCTGGACTATGGTTTTAGGGTCTTTTAATAAATAAATGGACCGCTTTGAAGACCCATGGTCTAGGGATGATAAAAAAGGATAAACATAACCAAATGTAATTTAGATGGAATTGGAAGTGGAGTCAAAATATCATTAAGGAACTAATTTTGATAAAAAGTATTTCTGACAGTGAATATTTAAAAAATTACGCTTAATAATTTTAATTCATTTTGTTTATACTTCGAATTAATGTACCTAAAACGAAAAAACCGGTCAATGCATGTAGTAAATGTTAAAAAAGGTAAAAATATCATGTGTTTTAATCGTTTTTGAATTGACAGTTTTGAAATATATTCAAAGACATCAAAGCTGGAGTCAAAGAGAGAGAAGTTGTCAGCCTTGCTCGAAGCGAGAGCCACCCCTACGTAAAGAAGGCTGTCATTGTTGGTCAGAGAAACTTCCAAGCATAAAGAAGTGGAGGTCATGTTATTAAAAATAATTCGAGATCTCCTTGACGGCATCAGAGCCAAGATTTCCGAGACCCCAAAATCATTGGATTGGTTGTATAGACACTTCTTGCGTATCGTATGGTCAACCTGCCTCCAAATTGTCCAAAAACTATTTAGAGTGAACAGCGCAGTCAACAGTTCTCTATTGAGTTGTTGTGAGAGCAGTTTGACCGCACGGTACGCAAAATTAATATTTACCTTCCAGGCTTCCATGGGCGTAAGACCCCAATCCGGAAAGGGTAAAAAGTTCGCTGTGAGTGACAAGACCCCAACCAAAAGATAGCTAAGAGGTATGGATATACGGGGGGACAAGAATATCCTAGGAGCATGAGCCTGACCCCGAACAGCTGGAACCAATGACTCCAAAAGTGAGGGAATGGACCTCGGACTCCCGTCCGTGATGTAAAAAGACTCGCCAGAGACTGGAGAATCCGGCTTCCTAAGTTCACAGAGAACCTGGAATAAAAATTATGATAAAAAGGGTTTGAATATTATTGAGTTTTATTACATGGAATATAAAAAGACCGCAAATACATAAGTTCATCACTACTGATCTTCAAATCATGCAGTTAATGAGTAAGGCGTTATCTGCATATTTTGAATATTGAACTGTAGGCATGTTGGCCTCTTTTTTCCTTTAATTTGAATATTTTCTAAGGATGCAAAAAAAATACAGTCTTCATTTGATATCAGATGACAACATCCACATTGCCATTTAATAACAAAACTTTAAAACAGTGTAAAACTGTCTTATTTACATACTTAAGTCCATTATCTTGCATATTTTTCATTCATATTTTGCCTATTTTGTAGGCTTGTTTGAAGATCATTAGTAATCACAGCTCTTAGAAAGAAAAAGAGTACGTAAATTCACATAGTTTCCTTCCAGTCATTTTTAAATAAATTAATATCAAATGCCCATTTTTTATTGCTTCAGTACAGATCTATTGTTAAATGTCTTTATGTAAAAAAAGCAGGTCGAATGCTCACCTATTGGTTTTCTTTGTCCACAAACAAAGAATACAATGTGATTTTTATAATGTATCCAATTTGGTGGAAAATAAATTGTTGTACTGAGGTACCAAAAAAAAAAAAGAATACAATGTGTATTCCATTAAAGACATATTTACAAAACATTTTATTTGCTGAAAACCAAAAAACACAAAATAACCTAAATAAATAAGCAAATCCCTTTAAAGGATTCAATTTAACATTAAAATCATAGCGTAATGATGAGCCGGACCTCTAATTTATGATATATTCTAATTGTAACTTTTTGAATTATTTTTTGCCTATATGGTTCGATAGAATTGCATCCCACAGGGTATAAATAAGCATTATAGGTAGCATTAAAATTAGTCCATTATCTTATGAATGAAGTAGACCAAAAAAGACCATCCCCTCTCAGGATTCTACACCCAACATTGACTGTTGAATACGCCTTAACGCTCACAGCCATCGCACTCTTCAAATTTATATATATATTTTTTGCGTATATATTATATATATATATATATATATATATATATATATATATAGAGAGAGAGAGAGAGAGATATATATATATATATATATATAGATATATATATATATATATATAGATAGATAGATATATATATATATATAGATAGATAGATAGATAGATAGATAGATAGATAGATAGATAGATATATATATATATATATTTGTCCACAACAATATAATATACACTATGATTTTAATGTTAAGCATACTAAAATAGTCTTGTATTTTATTGAATGCCTGCATGTTATCAACATTTTTCTGCCAAATAAAATAAGGTGCACTTCATAAACATTTTAAAAAAGGAAGTGCACCTTCAAAATTTAAATCTCTTCATCATTATTGTGTTATAGGTAGGAATCGGAAAAATATTTTTTTAAATATAAAATATTTTTTAAATATTTTCTTGTTTTTTAACTTATTTTAAATATTTTCCTGGTTTTATGTTTTAAATATTTGGCGATATTTATCTAACTTTTAAACTAATATGCAATTTTAGTAAAAAAATATATTGAAAATTTATTTAAAAGTTTATTTATTAAACATGTTTTGCTCATTGTGCACGTATTTTTGTCTAAAATACCAATTTTACATGGGTATAAAAATATTTTATCAACTTTTGTCTCCAGTTTCACGCTGAAGGTAAACCTGACAATATACAGTATTCATCCGTTTTTGTGGAGACTTCAACCTCTCACGTTAGCTCTGCGAACAAAAGTCAGACAGTTGTTATCCAAATATATTATAATGGCGCCAGGAGTTTTGTATTGCGTTGTATTTCTTATTTCATATTTGGATTTGTAACCTTTGCAAAGATTTTGACTGTGGAGGCGAGGAAACATTTATCCAGCAGAGATGTCAGGAAGCAGTTTACAACACAAGTGGCTTCAACAGCTTAGCCTAAGCACAGCTTGAAGACGTTTTGAGAGAAGCGCCAAGAAGTCCAAGTCGTTTGACCTCAACAAAAACCTCTGTCCAGCTTTATTGGCACAAATTGCAGGTTCCCATGTTTCGTCAATTTCTTGAAGAGCATTGTGCTGTATCTATTCCTGACGAAAGCACTCTGAGAAAGACTTACCTGGAAATATGCTATCAGGATATGCTCACCAAAATTAAAGTTAATATTCAAGATCAACCCATCTGGCTCACCATCGATGAAACTACGGACGTAGAAGGACGATACATTCTAAACGTGGTTGTCGGAAAACTTGCTGCAGATTCATCCAATCGAGCCGATCTAACGCACTCGATGATATTGGAAAGATCCAATGCTGAGACAGTATTTCGTGCCGTAAATGATGTTGTAATGATAAAATATAAAACGTCAAACTGATACTCTCTGATGCTGCTGCTTACATGCTGAAATGTGGTGGACAACTGAAAATTTTCTATTCTAATCTTCTTCATGTGACATGTCTCGCCCACGCTTTTCATCGAATCGCTAAATGTGTTCGGAAACATTTTTCGAAAGTGAACGAATTGATCTCAGTTACTAAGAAAGTGTTCCTGAAGGCTCCATCACGGATTCTAGCATGGAAAAATTTCAAATCTTCCACTGCCTCCCGATCCAATACTAACCCGTTGGGGAACATGGGTGAACGCCGCATTGTTCTATGCTGAGAACCTTGACCCAGTGAAGACTGTGATCGAATCATTTAACCCACATGATTCGGAGGCCATCAAAAGATGTCAATTTATTATTGGCGATGATGAAATGAGGTCAGGCCTATCATACATTACTGCTAATTTACACTTCCTTCCACGAGTCATTCAAGATCTTGAGAGACAAGGATCGAGCCTAACAAAATCTTTTGCATCCGTCTCTACGGCTGAGGCTGCTATTTACAGCTTACCATAAATATAAAGGTGAAACAATAAAGAAAATTATAAATCTGTTTATGCCCGCAATCCCGATATCGTTGTTCTACGTTCTATTGAGTCCGTGATCTCAGAAGGCAAAGAAGTTATCCCAACTTGCCGTCTCCACAAACGACGGCTGAATACAAATTTGCACCTGTCACAAGTGTCCATGTTAAACGCTCCTTCTCTATGTATAAGACTCTTCTCTCCGATAACCGCCGCCGGCTCACATCAGACAATCTTGCAAAAAATTGAGTGAGCCACTGCTTATATCGGTGAGATTTTCGTTTTGTATGACTGGATTTTGTTTTCAGCTCATAATGCCTGTAGATAGTTAGAATGTAAGTAAACTTTGTAGTATGTTCCGGTAACGCAGAATAAATATTTTGTCGTTGTCAGTAAATATTTGTCATTTTTAGTAAATAAATATTTAAATATTTCGATGTTTTCTTTTATATATTTTGTCATTTTTAGTAAATAAATATTTAAATATATCGGTATTTTCTTTTAAATATTTTTCCGATCCCTAGTTATAGGCCTTTTAGGGACGACATGCTGGTTTGGATGTGGACTTCAGCCCGTCAGTTAGGGGTGTACTATACTATATATATATATATATATATATATAATATATTATATTTTATATAAAAATTATATGAAAACTATAAGCCCTAAAATTCAACTATTATGCCTCTAATAAAATATTTTAATTAGATAATACATAATTGTATGATGTAGGACATGAAAATAGATCGAGGATTAATACAATAAGTGTTGAAAGTTCGCCCTAATCCTGCGGAAATAATTGCTGCTAATAACAGGCCCCTGAGTACATTTGTTGTTTAGACCTGGGAAGAAAAAAATACTGTGTATATCTTAGGAATGTTTGTCTAAGTTCCAAGAAATAGAAACAGGATGTTGTGAAAACAATAATAATAAAACACTTAATTGTTGGCGTCCCTCCAGAGTGTCGTTGTCTAACTGCATTCCACTTATTTTCCTTCTGTTTAAAGAAAATCTTTGCGTAGAAAGCGACCTCAGAGCATCCAACTTGCTCCAGGAACTTCCTCCTCCCTCAAGAGCCACTCACTCACTCAAATACTACCTGTGACCAGAATGGCTACTTTGAATCATTGAATAAAAAGAAGAAGAGTCATTCAAGGCTCTGGAGCTATATATTTATATATATATATATATATATATATATATATATATCAGACTTGTTGATTTATCGTTCATTTGTTGTCGTTCGCGAACGATGAACGACGAACAACAAAGTTTTTGAAAGTTTTGTAGTTTTTTTTCGGTGCCAAAAAAAAGACAAAGATTTATAATTTTCATAGGACAATTTTTTTTCTTAAAAAACGTCATCTCTTTTTTAGAAATTTCTTTCTAAAAAAACGTCATCGCCTTTTTTCAGAAATTTCCTTCTAAAAAAACATCGTCAAATTCAGAATGGTGAACGACAAACGAACGATGAACGACAACTTTTGGAAACGACAAACGAACGACAATTTATCGCGAACGTCAACAAGTCTGATATATATATATATATATACTTTTATGAGGCAGCGTTATAACAAATCTACAGCCTTAACATATGACCTGTATAATGAACATATACTCAAAAACCTAATTAATTTATCTTATTACCTATATAAGGACTAGATACTGAAGAAGAAGAAAAACATTATTATTCAGCCTTAATATTTTCTCAATAAGATAAAAATCACAAGAATGACAACTCCAGTTTGGGATTCCAAGTTCATTTCTTCTTCCTTTTAAGAACAGAAGTAAGAACAACGCATCGATAAACCATGGGTGTCCAGTAATTTCATCGCGAGTAAACTTGTCACGGAGCTTTTTATAGCCGTTTTTTTGTCGCGGGTAAATACATCGCATGCTCTTTTATAGTCAGTCAATTTTGTAGTTCTTCTTTTTGTCGCGGGTAAATTTGTCACCAAACTTTTTTGTAGTTAAGTATTTTTGTCGTTCTTCTTTTTTTCGTAGGTATTTTGTCGCCAAGCTTTTTTGTAGTGAAGCATTTTCTGCGCTGTTTATTTTTACTTTGTGGACCTATTCATGGGGACTCTGTCTGGGGTCCCATGGGGTTTGAATCTACTGCTGACATTTTTAGGGAGAAAAGACACGCGGCTTAAGGGTTGTGCACACCTTAGCCTCGGGTGTTCCGCAGCGAGTCCTATGGGATTGAAATCGACCGGCGACTTTTATTAAGGGAGAAAACACCCGGCCTAAGACTTTCGTAGACCATAATCTAACGGAATGCGCCAACTTTAACCGGATGTCCCATTGGTTTGAAATCGACCACCGACCCTTCTTAAGAGGAAACCACCCGGCCTAAAAAAAATATACCCTAATTTAAAGGATTGCGCCGGGCATAGTCGGGTGCCCCATGGGTTCTGAATCTACTGCAGACCCTTCTGGGTCGTAAAAAACAACTCAAGTCCACAAAGTAAAAAATAAACAGCGCGGAAAATGCTTTACTACAAAAAAGCTTGGCGACAAAATTACCTACGAAAAAAGAAGAACGACAAAAATACTTAACTACAAAAAAGTTTGGTGACAAATTTACCTGCGACAAAAAGAAGAACTACAAAATAGACTGACTATAAAAGAGCAAGCGATGTATTTACCCGCGACAAAAAACGGCTATAAAAGCTCTGCGACAAATTTACTCGCGATGAAATTACAGTAAACCTAAACCAAGCATCAACCAGATGGCTAACATTGTATTTTGGTGTACAATCACAAATAGATAATAACTGAATAGCTAACTAAGCGGGATTCTTTTTATTGAACGTGATTGATGGAAAGAAAAAGTGTGAATAATTAAAAAAAGTAGTTCATCATCAATGTAATTTATGAATCCATTGAACTTTGAGTAGCCCATTATCATATACCTATTATATAAGTCAAGCAAATTATCATATTAAGTGTGAAATGAATGTTTTATATATTTTCGTCATTTTTTGTTTATTTTTTGCAATATGAATATAGAAAATTCTAATAGTAATTGATCCTAATCGAAACATTTCATTTATATGGGTAAGAAGGATTTTAGCGACTAAGATATGAAACTAATCACATAAATAAAAACCATAAAGATGTGCTGACATAATATATTTTATATGTAAACCTCAATCGAAAAATATTATTAGCATTGATAGTAACATTTCTCTATACCCTTTAGCATGCTTTCATGATATAGTATAATGAAACATGGGCGGTGCTTTAGTTCAAGGCTATGGAGAATGCCCAACTCAACTCCTTGACTTAATCAAGAGACCTTGCCATTTAGGGCTTTGTTGGAAGCATCCCTAAAAATACCATAGTTATGAGTGGCATTATAAAACCTTTAAATTAAAAGTCATCTTTTGATAATTATATTTTCTCAGAAGAAGATCAAAATTAAAAAGAAACCCACAAATAAATAATATTTTACGCGGATGGAAACGAAACAAAAACAAGAGCTGGGATTACTGATTGGCATTCCATTTGTTGATAGGTCAGCGGTATCAAGGTCTGTATAATAATAATAAGGTCTGGGCAATACAAAAACAAACATGTAATCCTAGCAGTATAACTACTCAATGACGTCACTGGAGAACGAATATATATATATATATATATATATATATTTATATATATAACAGGTCGGCTAAAAAGTCCCGAGACTAACTAAGAAGAAACATTTTCTTGACAAAATTCGATTTTATTATTCAACATAGTTGCCTTCGAGGGCGATACCGCGATTATAGCGATCTTTCGTTTTTTCGATTCCACTTTTATAGTAATCTTTCGTTTTATCCAAAAAATAGGGTTCTGTCTCGGCGAATACTCCATCATTGTCCTTTAATTTGATTGTCGATTGGACTCGGGAGTGAAGTGATGGAGCCATGTTTCATCCATTGTCACATATCGACGCAAAATTCGGATTGATTACGATTGAACAGCTCCAAACACTACTCAGAATCATTAATTCGTTGTTGTTTTTGGTCGATTGTGAGCTCTCGCGGTACCCAATTTGCACAGAGCTTTCGCATGTCCAAATATTCATGCACGATATGTCCAACGCGCTCTTTCGATATCCTCAGAGTCTCAGCTATCTGGATCAACTTCACTTTACGGTCATTTAAAATCATTTAGTGGATTATTTTTATGTTTTCTGGTGTTACCCCCTCTTTTGGGCGTCCACTGCTTTTATCATCATTCGTGCTCATACGACCACGTTTGAATTCAGCAAACCATCGACATATGGTTGCTTTCGATGGAGCAGAGTCCGGATAACATTCTTCAAGCCAAGTTTTAGTTTCGACGGTATTTTTTCCCATCGAAAAATAATGTTTTTTTTAACACACAAAATTCGTATTTTTCCATTTTTTCACAATAACAAAAGTAGCTTAACTTAAAACGTAATATCTCACAAACTAGTTGTCAGACAGCTTTTATATTTATGCATGTATGTTTTGAAGGTTGGTACTAGCTGACAGTCATATGAAAACAAATCCACTGGCGCCATCTATGTGTTAGTCTCGGGACTTATCAGCCGACCTTGTATATTTATTTAATTTATTTGTTTATACACACATATATATATATATATATATATTTGTTTATTATAGAAAGATAGAGATTGATTGATATATAAATAGATGAATATAATCGTTCTCCAGTGACGTCATTGAGTAGTCACACTTCTACAAGTTCGTTTTTGTATTGCCCAGTTCTTATTATACAGACCTTGAGCGGTATATTTATTATACCTTTTTATCGTTCAAATTATTAAAAGCACCTAACAACACTTCTATCAAGTGAAATATGTATATCAATTATTACCCCTGGATTTATAAGTGAGTGCGAAGGTTATTAAAAATGAATTGTAACCTCAAAATGATATTTATTAGAATCTACCAAATACCGGTCGGACACAACATGCTAACATATATCGATACCAGCTATTTTTCCTAGCGATGCTCAGCTCGGACAAAAACACAGAGCATTATAACGTTAAGAAAAAGCTTTTGATAATAAATAGCTTACTCAAGTACTTTTAATTTCATTTACACTAGTTTGATTTATGAGCTTAAATAAATGATCAACCAACATGGAAGGGTTAGCCGCCTACTCATTAATTTATAGCCTTAACAGAGCTCGAGGATCTCCTATTAGAATCCTCTTTGTTTTTAAAGGCATCACATTTATCTTTAACACAAGAGAAATTATAAATACCTATATTTTATAAATAATAATTCTTGCAAAGTAAGCAACAAAACATTTTGAGCTCCTTGCAACCCATGAACTTTTAATGGATACTCCCTTTTCATGATGAGATTTGTATTTTTTTAAATCATTTGTTGGGAAAAGTAAGGAAACAATAAATAAATATATGATTTTCATGTTTTTATGGTGAGGGATTTTAAGGATATAGATTTGTTTTTCTTCTGAGAAATGAAAATGATTTAATGGTTTCATTATGTTCTTTGTACATATAAAAAGGAAAAACAAAAAGTTAACCAAAGTTACTAGAACAAAGTAATCAAGCATCATCATGTTAGCACTTTGGAGTCTCAATGCAATGAGTTTTTAGGTGATGTGGAAGAAGATATACAGATATATGCAGTGGGAATATTATAAAACACATTTCTTCATCTATCTTAATATTTATCCTTATTCAAATATAGCATTTCAGATATTATCTAATGAATATGAGAAGCTTAAATTATTAGAAGGACGTCTTATAAGAAATATTAGCAAATTCCTATGAGATATTTAAATCATTTTACATTTATTTGAAGGAAGTTAAGTCCAGCTCCTCATACTGGATTAATTTCTGCTGAGATTAGGAATCAAGGATAATTGAAAAATATGCTCATATACCAGCAAAAGCTGACTTTTCGCTTGCCAGCAATTTTTTTGTGATGTCACATCAGCAAGAGGAGAGAATAACTGATATTTTCATCCCGCTTACGTCATTAAGAATCTAGTGCTACAATATATTTTTGATGCGTCACTAATTATCATTTTTATTATATTTTACTATTAATCAGAGCTGCGACTACCGAATGTAAATTGGTATTCGATACTACCGACGGTAGATTTCAAATACCGAACCGATTATACGATATTCGGTAGAAACTACCAAATATCTTACCGATTGACAATCGGTACGGTATATTTGAAAGTATGACTTTTATGACATTCACATAGAGACATAAAGATATAAAGAGCTTATTCCCTTCAATAGCAGAGAAACATCGTTCAACTGTCGCTTTGCCCAAGTGCTCCCTTGTGTGAAGAGCTTGAACTTTGAAAGATAAATAACAACTACAACTTATAGTATTATAGAGCCGATACATAAGATACATTCAATGTAAGCTTATGCTATGCATTGAATACTAGAGTACCTGAAAGCGTATTTAATATCGGACAATAAGAGACAGTAAATGAAAAAAGATCGATAGCCTTCCATTTCCTACAAAATCCAAGTACATACATATATAATTTATATAAGATTATAACAAATGATGTATTTAATTGTCCTTTGTTATAAATTGTCCAATATTAAATGCATATGAAGAAGTAAAAGCAGATACATAAATAAATTTCTCTCTCGTTCTAATCTACCGTACCGAATATCGATCGATACTGTAGATATATAATAAATCTACCGAATACCGATATCGATCGGTAGAAGGTATATACCGAATACCGAACTGGCGGTAGCTTTTTTCTACCGAAACTCTGCTATTAATGAAAACATGAAACAAGCGTACTCGATATTCTATATACCCATCAAGAAGCTTAACCAACAATGGGTTTAATAAGACGGTAGGTTTTTTTGTAAGACAAAGATAGCAATGGAATCACTCCTTGAAATTACATCAATTAATCAGTAAGACTTTTCATTTAAGCTAAGAAGGTCACTCAAAGAAACTATGCCTCTAATGCCTCTCAAACAAATAATAAAGCCTGCTTTCAAAGGAACAACAGCAATAGCATAATAATAATAAGTATTATTGTTATTACTTTTGTTAATGTTTAAACGCCAAGAATACAAATAATGGGTACAAGAAACTCTATCATTAGATGAAGCCTCAGGGGTTTGTCCAAAATTCCTTTGATGTAGTGTATTTTTTAGAGTCTTGTTTTTAAAATGATATATTAAATAAAGGAATGGGGCCTTGGACCTTGTCCGGATGACATAGAAAAAAGGCTTCCTCCATAACTCATCATCATTATAAATCCATGAAAGATGGTTCTTATAACACATGCTGTATTAGTTCATTAATTCTCAAGAGTATATATATATATATGTACGCAAAAACTAAAAAATATTTCCCATCGATCTCTACACACCACCTCAAAGCTGTTAACAAGGTTTTAAAGCATTTTAAATAATAATTGTGTAACTTCAATTTTAAATGTGATGTATATTTGTATTTTAAATGTTTGATTTTGTAACCATGCTTTTGTTTTGACTTTTTATAATGTTATGATTGCCTTTTTATGATATTGATGTGTTGTTCTTCTGTCATTGTATTTGATAATTTTAGATTATAATATATATTTATGTACTCATCACAATTACTTTTGCATTTGTAGAGAACTGGAATAAAATTATAAAAAAACGTATAGACCCCTAACTGACGGACTGAAGTCCGAATCCCCACATTAATTATGAAGAAATTTAAAATTTTGAAGGGACGCTTCAATTTTAACCAGCATTTTTTTAATTTTTATGAAGCACACCTTATTTGATTTCACAAAAAGATCTTGATCACATGCAGACACCCAATCAAATAGAAGACTATTTTAGTAAATTAAAAACATTAAAATCAAAGTGTATATTATATTGTTCCACAAATATTATATATGTATATATATATATATCAGAGCTGTGACTACCGAATGAAATCGGTATTCGATACTACCGACGGTAGATTTTAAATATCGAACCGATTATACGATATTCGGTAGAAACTATCGAATAGCGTAACGATTGACAATCGGTACGGTACATTGAAAGTATGACTTTTGTAGCATTCATATAGAGACATAAAGATATAGAGACCTTATTCCCTTAATATCAGAGAAACATCGTTCAACTGACACTTTGCCCAAGCGCACCCTTGGGTGAAGAACTTGAACTTCGATAATAAATAAACAACTATAAGTTATAGTATTATAGAGCATATACATAAATATACATTCAATATAAGCTTATGCTATGTATTGTATACTTGAGTACCTGAAAGTGCATTTAATATCGGACAATAAGATCTATAGCCTTCCATTTCTTACAAAATCCAAGTACATATATAATTTATATAAGATTAGTATGTATTAAATTTCAAATAATCTCTAATAAATTATAACAAATGATGTATTTAATTGTCCTTGTTATAAACTGTCCGATATTAAATGCATATAAAGAAGTAAAAATAAATAAATTTCTCTCTCTTTCTAATCTACCGCATCGAATATCGATCAATACTGCCGATATATAATAAAATCTACCGAATACCGATATCGATCGGTATTCGGTATATACCGAATATCGAACCGGCGGTAGATTTTTCTACCGAATCCCAGCTCTGATATATATATATATATTATGATATCAATATATTTATATATATATATATGTATAGACTGTGCGGAAGTAAAAAACGGAATCAACTTTAAATGCTAATATCCCACTAATTAAGAAAGATATCGAGGTTATTTTAATTTCTGCAGAAAGTCCCGAATCTTATCTTTTCAACAAGATGCAGCTGAGTTATGTAGCTTCCTTAGTTATTAAGATGGATGTAAAAATGCAACGAGTGTCAGATCTACTCTTTGCGCATGTAAGTGTGGCGGAGATTGTTAAGATTGTGGGGGTCAGCAAGGCCATGGTGTACGACACCAAGAAAAAGCTTGAGGCCAGGGACAGCTTGGAGAGGAACCCTGGTAGCGGTGGCCACAACCAAATCCTGACAGATCAGTTCCTGGTAGGCCTCTTTGCTGAAATGGAAGAAGATGACTCCATTTTGGTTCCCTAAGGGCCTCTGGGTGGGGGCTAAGGAGTACCTGGAGGTTATGTGGTGCATTGTAAACCCCTGGATGGATGCAACATTCCCAGATGGCAATTACTGTTGGCAACAGGATGGAGCACCGGGGCACAAAGCTAAAGTTGTGCATCAGTCGTGTCAGGAGAATTTAGCAAATCTTTGACCTGCCAACTTCTGGCCCCCGTCCTCACCCGATGAAGGGCCTTTGGATGATGGAATCTGGGGCTTTTTAGAAAACAAAGCTGGTGCTACTCCTCACTGAAGGCCTCTGTGGAGAAGGAGTGGGCCACCAAGTAAGAGGAGCACGCCCGTAAAGTGTGCCAGACCTTCCAACCTCGTCTCGAGGCCATGGTGGCTGCCAATGGTGATCATTTTGAAAATTAATTACTTAGTACAGTCTTACTTAAGAATAAATAAAGCTACATGTTCTACTCCTTGTAGTTCTAGATGAGGTCAGCCATTTTTATTAGCAATCATAATTTTCTGTTTTTTGCTTCCGCACACTGTATTACCTTAGTGCAGGATTCAACAACCCGCGGCTCTAGAGCTTCCTTTGTGGCTCCCTGGAGTTTTTTCAAAACGTTTGAAAATGGGGAAAAGATGGGATATGAAAATATATAGGACCAAAATGTGCACTGTATGAAGGTTATATAAGGAATTAATTTTTTTGCGACTCCAGACACATTATTTTAATTTTTTGGTCCGTTATGGCTCTTTCAACATTTTGGTTTGCCGACCCCTGGCCTAGTGCATAAAGATCATCCTGTGAAAGTTTAAACGAAATCGAATAACGGGAAGGATCTCCTCAATGGACCCAAAAGTTATGTAGTAAACACATGTAGTATTTTTCTCCATTCGATTGCCTCTAATGTCCTTAATATAAATGTTATTTCCAAACAACTTGCAGTAAGTTGTAGGTATGATAGCAAGGATTCCAAACTATTTTTGTTTTTATGTACATCCAAAATTAAACGAGAAATTAAATGTTTGAAATCGTCATTTTTATGGAAAATGTCCCAAAAATGACTAAACTGTATATTTCTTTACTCCATGGTTGAAAATATATATCGATAACGTTGATTATATCCATAAACTTTTGCAAGCACCTCCATTATTAGTTTCACAGCTGTTTTCATTGATTGTGAATGGCAAGGATAATTAATAATTTTAAAAGGATATTCTTTTGTTTTCAAGGGATCAGGCAAAAGTGCAAAATTGGAGGAACGGACAAATTTATATTTGATCAGTCGACAAGATAAAAAAAATTACAATTAAAATTGATAGTTTTTGAAGGTTGAAAGTTTCTTTTTTAATATTCTTTCGTGCAAGCAAATTTTTTTCTAGGGCAAATATTCTTTTCCCCATTTCTTTATCTGTTAGACATGCAAGCAATATATTTTCAGGGTGGGCAAAAATCGTTTCTCTTGAATGAATTTTCAAATGAAGGGTCAAAATATTCATCAATTTCGTGTAATAAAGTTACGGCGAATTGGTAATGCTCTGAGCCTTCACTGCAAAGAGGATTTAACTCGATTTGAAGCCATATAGTAACGTAAAAATTAGATATAAATTTTACAAGTGAGACTCATTTGGACTTTTTGGGAAATATAGGATTTTAAAATTCCGTTGGCTTTAGTGAGCCGTCTTGCCTCATGCAATGCTCCTGGAGAACTTAAGCAAAAACTTCTATTCGAAAAAATGTGTGTATGTATACCTAATGTAATTTCGTAAAAATATTTTTGATTTGATCTTATAGCATTCACTAAATTTTGATTTAAGTGTTTTACTTCTCTTCCAACTATTTCAAAATCTATGGTGGGTTTTGAGGTAAGGTATGTATACATTAATTTTACTAGTAGACCTCCATAAGCACAGTTTACATACCTATATAAAGTACAGTTTTACATATACAAATTTGATCTGCTAAACGATTTAATGAGTATTATTGAAAACTTTATTAAATATGTGATTCATTTGTGAGTGTATAAATCAATTTACTATTTATGTAATTAAATGTTTGCATGAAATATAGTTGTACTTAGTACAAAAAAAAATCCTTACGAACCTTAATAAGTCCCAGGTTCTTTTGTGTCACATCTTTGTTTAGATATATTCGCTTAAACATATATTTCAAGTAAAAATATAATGTGTTTTTTATATAAAATGGTGTATGTGGTGCTGACTTATCTTATATTTAATTACATATATTACCCCCATTATATCTGCCAACTACGTGTATATATACAGGTATGTCTATATGTGACAACATTAATAAATAAGACTATTTATTTTTCCAAATTCAACGTTAATTGTTTTCTCAGTAATTTTCATAATTTTTCATTATTTTGATGATTGAAACACTAAAAATATAGATAATGTGTAGAGCGTCAACATATATTTGAATGATTGTATCTGCCGCCCATGTTTGAAGAGCAAATTACTTTCATGATAAGGTGAATACACTGAGTTTACTAAATGTACAAATATTCAATTGCTTTTAAAATACATTAGGCATTCTGAGAAGAAATCATATTGTACAAATATTTCATTTTTTAAATGCAGGCAAAATAGTTGAAAGCACATATTGTCATAATATTAAATAAACGTTATTTTGACGAATGCATTACTCTTAATTGATTGGCAATTACCTAGAATAAACAACTTACTTCGGGCCACGTAATTATGAATGAGATCGTAAATAAATGATAAGAGTTGTTGGAAAGAAAAAAAAATACTATTAGGTCCTAGGTTCACGAGATGTATTTTAACATTATAATGCTTAATAATACCCACATAGATGTAATTGTATCGAACCCCCAAAAAAAAAAACATTTTACGTTTTTTTACTCATTGAGGACATCAACTATAAACAATTATGATCGTTAAGGCGTTGAATTGGTTCATAAAAAGCTTTTGACTTATGAAAATCGGATCTTCCCGTACCGTCGACTTCAACTATCTCCTTCTCTTTATATAGTTGATGTTTGCCGAATAAAAATAAAAAATAAAGAGAATGAAAAAACTTAATATAAACACACATGATAATTTTTAGTTAAACTATAATAGTTTGCAGTTGATAAGCTCTCTCTCTCTCTCTCTCTCTCTATATATATATATATATATATATATATATATATATATATCTATTGGGTATAACTAGGAATTTAAAAAAGCAATTGTTCATACTAAGAGATATTATGAATGTTTATTTTGTTTCATCATATCTGTCGATACATGGATCATCACTGTGATTGAATAATTATAGGGGAAAATATGAGTTACAAATAAATGATTGGTGAATATACGAGATCAATGTATGTCTCCGTTTATATATATATATATATATGATTTTTTGCCGAATAAAAATACAAGACAAAGAGATTCCAAATTAAAAAACTTTATACAAACACACATCATAATTTTTAGTTTAATTATAATAGTTTGCAGGCATAATGGACCGTAGATTGTTTTGGAGTCCCTAAAGAGCCCCTGTTACTATAAAATATTTATGTTTTAGTATTAGCATTCAATGATGCAATGATAAATAATGCATGTTTTAGACTATATTGTTGAAACACTATTATAATGCTCTGCTCAAGCTGCATTCTCCATAATTTTGTTGAATATCCTCTTCGAAGTGAAATAAAACTCTGTTCATTTAAATTTAATTGCTATTCAACTGAATGATGCTGAACAATACATAAAATAATGCCATCTCATCACTGTCACATACAAAACATTTTCCGTGGGAATACAAAATAAGTAATTAGCCCACTTAGAAAATAAATGCATTTGAATACCAAATGCTCAAGGATAGATGGTGAATCATTTATCCAAAGACTGCTTTGACTCCTATGACTTTGAGCAACCCTCAACTTTTGCTTATATAAAATACTTTCTCTAAGGATATAGTTTTTCACGGCTTACTGTAATTTCATCGCGTGTAAATTCGTCACGGACCTTTTTATATCCTTTTTTGTCGGCAGTCAATTCCAATCTCATGGTACCCCCGACTAAGCCCACGAGATTAGGTCTACAAAGTAAAAAATAAACTTTGCGGAAAACGCTTCACTACAAAAAACTATGCGACAAAAATACCCACGAGAAAAAGACAAACGAGGAAAATACTTCACTACAAAAAAGCTTTGCGACAAAAAAAAAACCACGAAAAAAAGGAGAACGAAGAAATTGACTGACTATAAAAGAACAAACGTGGTAAATACCCACGACGAATATAAAACGGCTATAAAAAGGTCCATGACGAATTTACGCGTGATGAAATAATGGACACTGTTTTTCACAAGTTAATGAACGGAACGGAAAATAGAATTCCGTTTCGTGTAAGGATCGTTCAATGAAAGGAACACTGCTGAACGTGAAGAGAGCTTTAGGAAGGGAACGCGAACGGAAGTATAAAAATTTCACTTTCAGCCTTCCATTCCAATATTTGTTGTTATTTTTATAATAAAGAAACTAGGATATCGATCAATATCCAATCTTTTGATTTTCTTAATGATTAGTAAATGGGGACTAATGTGATAGAATTGATAGTTTTCATTGTGTCTGATTTTTTGGTGAAGCATGGGGCTCTAATATCTTATCAGAGGAACTTTTCCGAGCCTTCTACCTAGGCTTGAGTTTGAGTCTTTTTTTCTCGAAATTAAGTCAGTATCATTTTAGAAAACTCTTTCGAAATACATTTCGCAACTAATATTTCAAATAAAATGTCTTTTAAGGTGAAGTTTGGATATTTATGTCGAATGTTTCGTAAGTACCTACAAGAGAATAGAGCAACGTACTTATGTATTAGTTATTTATTTAAATAACAAAAATCAATTGGTAGAATGTGCAAATTTAAAAAAATAAAAAATCTATATCAATAAATTTGTATATCATTTTTAAGTCTTAATTACCAGAGTAGGAATTCGATTTTAAAAAATCTACCGCAGGTATCAGTAGTTTTAGCATGTCGTGTCCAATCGATATTGGTAAAGGCATCATCCACCAGGAATGGAGAGGGTCAATTCATTTTCGATATGCCTATTAGGGGGTATTATAGAAACCTAATATTAAGATATCAAAATTTATCCCCCCGCGAAAGTTGCGTCATAAGAAACTAAATGATCGTAGAAAAATGGATTTTTTTGTGTTATTATTATTTTGGAAAATTTTAGTTTTACAAAATTTAGCTATGATCAATTTATGACTTTGTTATTTTTTTGCAAATTTTCGTCAAATAATATTTAGAGCCAATAAATGAACATAAGTGCTGACGCACCAACCATTTTTTAAATAACAGCTCCTACTAGGGTTCTTTTATAGTTTCAAGAAGGAAAAAGAAAAAGAGGGTACACATGTTGATGTTTTTAAGTTATTTTTTAAATACGTTTGCTTTTCACATCTTAATTTCATACAGTAGGAGTTACTCCCATGGTTGAGAATATAAATCTATGACGTTATATCAATAAACTTTTGCAGATAATAATATAATGACGAAAAATGTTTCTCAACTGATGAAAATAAGTTATTGTTAAAGGTAACTTGTTATTTTAAAACTTAGTTCTTATTTAAAAAAAATATTTTTAGAACTCCACCATGAATACATTGATCACGTATTACTAAAAAGTGGCATAGCGGAAGATCAAGCGAAATAACTACTTTCAGTAGTCGAAGAACATTAAAGAATTTGCACTTTGGTCACTATTGTGTGTTACGGATGCAACACCAATGTCAGAATATGGTAAGGAGTAATAAAAACACTGGAGTTATCTCTTGAAAAACCACTTCAGTGGATTATTGTCTTCTACACATGAATGAGTTACCTTTTAGAGAAGTTTTTAAACATTTAGATGGCGCACAAAAAGGACCTCAGACTTATGAAGGTACCATAGGAAAATTAATTTATACAGACTTTACCAAAAATTCAATACAAAGTTTTTAAATACTTGTAGGAAAAGTAAAATACTTAAATCAAAGTTTACTGGATTCTTTAAGCTCAGATCAAAAATATGTATACGAAATTACATTAGGTATACAAACAGGAAATTTTTCGAATTCAAGCTTTTGCTACAGGTCTCCAGGAGCATTACATGAGGCAAAATGTCTTACCAAAGAGTTTTAAGATCCTATATTTCACAAAAAAGTCCATGTGAGTTTCACATAAAACTTGTAAAATTTATACAAAAAATTTACGCTCCCATATGCTTTCAAACCAAGTTAAATTCTCTTTTTATTGAAGGCTCAAAGCATTATCAATTCGCCATAACTTTATTAAAAGAGATTGATGAAAATTTTGCCCCTGCAATAGAAAAAGTACTCAAGAGAAACGCTTTTTTGCCCACCTTGAAAATATATTGCTAGAGGGCCAAACCGATAAATATATGGAAACAAGAATATTTGCCCTGGAAAAAGTTTTGTTTGCGAAAAGAATATAAAAAACAAAGAAATTTTCAACTACCCAAAACTATCAGTTGTAATTCTAAGAATTTTTTAAATCTTATCGACAGGTCAAATATAAATTTGTCTGTTCCTCCATTGTGCCTGAGGAAGATCTTATAAAAGCAAAAGAACATCCTTTAAAAATTAATAAGTATCCTGCCATTCACAATCAGTGGAAAGAGCTGTAAAACTAGTAACGGAGGCATCTGCAAAAGTTTATGGATATAATCAACGTCATAGATTTATATTCTCAACATGGGAGTAAATCCTACTGTATGAAAATTAAGATGTGAAAAGCAAACGTATTTAAAAAATAACTTAAAACATCAACATGTGTACCCTCTTTTTCTTTTTCTTCTTGAAACTATAAAGAACCCTAGTAGGAGCTGTTATTTAAAAAATGGTTGGTGCGTCAGCACTTATGTTCATTTATTGGCTCTAATATTATTTGACGAAAATTTGCAAAAAAAAAAACAAAGTCATAAATTGATCATAGCTAAATTTTTTAAAACTAAATTTTCCAAAATAAGTAATAACAAAAAGTTTTGCTTCATAAAGAAACCTTTGAATTCAATTTGGGGGGGGGGGGGTAAGGGGAGGGTCAAACCAAAATCCATTTTTCTACGATCTTATGACGCAACTTTCGCGGGGGGATAAATTTTGATATCTTAATATTAGGTTAATATAATACCCCTAATGCTATAGTAAAAATTGCAGGACTTCATCTTAAAATTACGGATGATATATGCCTATTACAATAAAGCACCATCTCAAGAGAAGAGAAATAAATATAGTACATTCAACAATAGATGCGTGAGAAGGGGGGTATTCGTGAAAAAAAGGAATTAAATAGTTTCTCACATTCTTTGTCCAGTTGCAACACCCAAAAAACGACCTATTTTTAATTCAGAATTGAATATTGATATAAAAAGCGATTGTCAAAATATTGCAATCGGTATTCGAAAGTTTTATCAAAGAGAAAAATAAAGGTTTATAAGTACCGATAGAAAAAATTGTCCGTCGGTACTATCGATAATAAATTTCAATTAATTTTATCTTTACTATTGAATAGATAAATGACTGACATTAATGAAACAAATCTATTATTCATTAAACATCATGAATGTTACAGAATTCGTACGAGAATTAGTGGTTTTATTGCAATAATAGCCGTGAACTTCTCTTTACTTGTTGAAAATTTCTTTCGGCTATAATTTTAACTACAAATTCCTAGAACAAAACACCTATGAAGGTACAATAAATACTTTTTTAAATTTCCATGCATTTAAAATCTATAATTTGATAGGAACGCGGAAGGAATCAATGAAAAATTGGAACATTCACAAGTATTTTTTTAAGTAACATAATCAATAAAGATAATATGATGTATGAAAGGAATATTTTGGTTGAAAAACAAGAAATTACTTTTCTTACCTTGATATGTGCATGTACAACATTTTCAATGTGTACAAAGTCCAGTTTCACGCTCGGATCAACAATGCATATGTATGGGCAATATCCGTTTGTGATATAACGAATAATTCTTCCAATATTTCCATAGTCTTTATCACCATACACGCCTCCCAATCTAAATTGTTGTTCAAGAAGATCGTGTGTGTTATATCAAACACATATTATTAATAATTAGGAATGGAAATCTGGAGCTTAGCCTTGGTGCTTACAGATTCTGTGACTGTTTTTGGCCGTGAAAAAGAGAGAGGGAGAAGAGGAAAGAGAGAGGGAGAAAAAAAGTGAGGAAGAAACTTCCCTCCCTCTCTCTTTCCTTCTATTCCTCTCTTTACCCCTCGCTTTTTCACGGCCAAAAACAGTCATAGAATCTGTAAGCACCAAAGCTAAGCTCCAAATTTCCATTCCTATTCACAGGTTTGTTGATCGGAGTTTTTTCTGATCGGCGATCAATAGCGATATTTGATCGCTGATCGGAGTACCGCAAAAGGTCCTCATCCTTATATCTTTTGATCGTAAGAAAATCACTAAAAATTGCGATCCGATCAATTGTATAAAATAACTAAAAAAGAAAAAAATGTTTGTTATAAGGATTTTGAGACAACCCCTACATTTCTTAAAACTTAACTAGCTGTCACATTGACCAAAATCCATTCCAACAACTAATATTTGTTTAGAGAACACAAAATACTGACAGCCACTAATGGGAAAAGCCAGTGTGTGCTATCCTGATATATTTTTTGACCTAAAATATACAGACAAGCGACTATGTAGAAGTCATTGTTTTGGAGCTCATAGGCTATGGGAAACATTTATTCTGGCATCTCCTGTCTTAAAGTATGCAGACATATATGTCAATTGTGGAGCCAGAGTGTTGGAGCTCATAGGCTATGAGAAACAATCATTCTGATAGTTTTGTCCTAAAATATACAGACAGGCGCCTATGGAGAAGTCGTTATTTTGGAGCTCATAGGCTATGGGAAACAAAATTCCATTGCCAGTTAAAGATGAATGCTTATAAAGGTTTGAATATATATACATTTAAATTTTTACTTAGAATTAGTATTACATAGGTATTTTTTTGTTGATCGCAATTAAATTGATCGGATCGCTGATCGGAAAAATCCCTGATCGCTATATCGCAAAGAATTTCTGATCGCTATTTTGATCGGATCACTATTCTTTCCCTGATCGCCCACAAGCCTGCCTATTCATAATAATACCTTAGGGAGCTAGTCCTTAAGCCTGATGTGCTCAATATAATATTTTCTCCGTTGTACTTTGTTTGGGAATAGGAGTCAAGGAACTTTTGAACTGGAGGATCTTCCTCCGTTCCACCATGTATCGCAGTTCCGTCGAAAGCCACATTCACGGTACTGGTGAACACTAATTATAACATATAATAATGAATTAGCCGTGATTATTATCTTTCATTCACGTAAAACCAATAGTTTAAAGACTAAAATGTTGACTTAGCAAATATCAGAGCTTGGATTGGGTAAAAAAATATATACAGCCGGCATTGATGATTTCAAGCTCTGTCCAATCGACAGATTTTTTTACCAATCTACCGAATACAATCGGTATCAGCAATTGGTAGACCGCGCAAAAAAATCTTTCAGTGCAATTAATTTTAAGAAACCAAGAATTTAATTAAATCTACCGCTTTCGATTGACATAAATCATAAAATCGGTGATATTATTCGGTAGTTTTATCATTGGTATCAATAGGGGAAAAACCACTAACCGGTGAACCGATCAACTGAAATACCCACCACTAGTTTCACCCCTGGAAAATGCTATAATTTCATTTTTTCTTTTAAATTTTTTGGAAGTTAAGCGTTTGACCTCAATTAAAAAAAAGGAATGTAATAAACAGAATACGGATACTTTCCTGTAATGAAATTTTTCTGTCTCGTCGATAAATCCGTTGTTAGCATTATTGAATGCGCCTTATTTTTTATAATTGAATGGAATACTTCCAACTACAGTTTATCCCTTTAATCAAAGATATCATTAATGATTGATGGTAGAATGTATTTACTGAAATCTATTGAAAATCGCCAAGGGGACGATACAGATGTCATAATTTTTATTTATATATTTATTATACATTTCTGTCACACTATACAAACAAAAATAAGGATTTTGATGAAAGATCATTAATCAAAAAAACAATGCAACAATAAAAAAAGTAGATAAAAACTTATTAGCTTTTATCCAGAATATCCTTAAATGTTCATAGGACTAAATTATTTTTTGCTGAACAAAAACAAAACTTGGTTACGTTTCCATATTAAGAATCAATCTATGGAGCAGAGCGTAAAAAGGAGCACCGTTCCATAAAAAAACGTTCAATAAACGACAAATAGAAAAAGGGAATATTTTGGAAAGTCTAGGGATGCTTAACTTTATATTTTGATAACCATCCAATGAACAACTGAGAAACAGCTGCCCAAAATGTATATCAACATCATCTTTAGGTCAACCAAAATATTTTTTGAAAGGAAACTTTTCATATGCAAAAATATTCTGTTAGTTTCAAACAGTCGGAGACATTTCAATCTTTATATATAAGATCCATTTAAAAAATTTAATCAAAGCAAATACGCCGAACAACATAAGTACATAGAAAGGAAGAGCGGTCTTCATTGACAACTCCTTTGAAAGGAATTATTTTAACAAATATGCACAGGTCTTTATTATCTCTCAAGAGGCGTTTGAGTGATTTAAAAGGACCTTATAGGTATCCTTAGTTTTAAAAGAGTAAGCGGTAGTTGTTAATATATCATTCAATTAATTAAGGCTTGTATAAGTTCACCGTAAATACTCCCAATTATTTGTACAGAATGTGGCAAAAAAATCGGTATGGACATTTGACAAAATTTCAAATGTTTTTATGTTTAGAATTAGCCAATAAGCAACTCCTATACATAAAGTATTTTATAAAATCACCGGAAATACTCTCTAGATTTGAATTAATGATATGTAAAAGTGTCACTCATTTATATAGAACATAACTTGCAAAAAGCGCCATTCAACGAAATTGCAAATGAATTTATGTTTAAAATCATTCGATAAGCAAACTCCTCATGCGCAATTACCCAAAATATTCGTCAATTCCGATGCGCTACATGCATTAACAACAGACCGTGCTCCAACCTCATTGACTTCACGAACCAAATCCCGGTTCCTCGGAAGATTTGCCTCCCCACTCATTCCATAGCCAGCGCAATGAACCACTGCGTGTATTTTATACTGATTAAGAAACGACACAAGACGCTCTTCATCAATAATAGAGCCCTCCAAAAACGTAATGGACGAGTTCTCCTGCCGTTGATCATAGTTGTAGATACGCCCTAGGCCCAGATTCTGGATCCCTTTGGCCACATGGGACCCCACGTACCCGGATCCTCCAGTTACCAATACGTTAAACATGAGTAAAACAGGCTCAATGAAACAATGAGTTCTTAGACCTTTCGATTATATAGGATCTTTTATATTTATAAATTATTTTCACAAATTCCAAAGAAAAAAGGAGTATCTTCTTCAAAGGTACTTGTTTATTATCATGATTATTAGTATTTTTATAAAAGTCTATTACAAATAACTAATTGCTTAGTTGTCGGCTTTTAGCTCCATGTCTGATAAGGAAACCTTTTCGCCCGGCTTAAAGGCAGGCATTCCCAAATACGGACAGCTCCCACAGCGAAAGGCATCTCCCAAATAGCACTGAAAGAAAAGATAAACAACATTATAAAAGGCTGAAAATATACACTACAGGTCCAAATTCTTGATTTGGGAACACGTCAACATGGAAATTAGTAGGAAATGATCTCATTACATATATATTTCCCCTTCACAAATAGCGTCAAATTCTATTGACACGACCTTAAAAGAATATTTTAAGAATGCATCGCCATTTTGAATTGATTAAGTTCATCAATTTGTTAAAATTATTATATGGTTAGTGGATAGTGTTTTTGCATTATACATTGTACATTGATACATTTTACATAACTGGATATTTTATCATAAATTGGATTTAATATTTAATAATAATAAAATATTTTAAACCATAAAAAAGGTTCAACAAAGAGTTTGGACCCAGCGAGCTATATAATAACTATATATTCAAAAAGAAAAGAAAAAAAAACACGACTTGAAGAGTTCCTTGATGACCTAAAATGGCTGCTCAACATAGTAAACCCATTTAGTCTTGTGAATATAAAAAAGAAATCCTACAATAAATTCCAGTGATGTCACTATTTCATAAAAAAGTATTTGACTATTTCACTTACTAGGTCTTTAATGACATTTCTTCCTTTCTCTATTCCTTAAGAATACTCAAAGAATAGGAATTATTATTTGATAAATATATATATAATAAATACCTTGCAGCAGGCTACTGTTCTTCTTCATTCTATTAGGGGATGTCAACCAATACTTTTATATATTTTTACCAATTCCACAAGGCCTCCGTCAATTTGCCTTTACTTGTCTTTACTGCTGGAAGATATCTTCGGTGAAAGAGAGATCCAAGCCACTTTTCTTCTTTTTTTTTTTGTACACCCGTACAACATTTATTTTAAACTAATATGATATTAACGTTACATCCAAATCTGAGATACATGAAAATAAATTGTGACATTTTAACATCTAAAACTAGAGTTCATCAAATAATCTATTCACAAAATTAAAAACATTTTTTGATAGGGGGGTAAGCCACTTTTCTTCTTTTGGACAACCTTTTCCGTAAGAAAATGAGTAGATATATTTGATTCTATATATGATTGCAGGTATCACTCTGGTGATATCACTCTAGAGGTCGATCCTCTTCTGTAGATTGAAAGCTCTCCAATTGGTTAATAAATGGGACACATTATAATAGATGTTAGACCAATTCTTTTCATCAACTCCATTCCAGCACCAAACAATTCCTAGAATCTCGACTTTTTTTTTACTTGACATGAGCGAAGAATTAGCCCCTCTGTAGAGTTCCAAAGCCCCAGCGGAAGTATTGACGTTTTTCTCTATTCACCGTCAGGTCTGATCTTTTCTTAAACTTATATAAATCTACAAGGTGACTTAGGCCTGAAATATTTATTCCAAAACCACGGAACTTTTTAAATACGTTAGCGTTAAGGCAGCAACTAACATTAACGTTTTGTAATTGAACCTGATTCTTACTCCAAAAATATCCTTCTTTTTATTGTTTCATGGACTTACAAAAATGTATATTTCGTCATAAATGTACATAAAATGGCTCCCATCAGTTGCTAAGTTGTGTTTTTTTATTATCTTTTTATAATTTTATTGAGTCTACTGTGTATAATAAGATATATTAATTATTACCTCCGCCGAAGGAGGTATTGTTTTCACTGGCGTTGGTTTGTTTGTTTGTTGGTTTGTTAGTTTGTTTGTCAGCAGGATAACTCAAAAAGTACGGAACGGATTCGGATGAAACTTGGAGTTGTTGGAAATGTCAAAAGTAACAAGTGATTAAATTTTGGCATCTCTGAGTGCAGAATTAAGATGCAAAACGAGCTAAATACTAATAAATATTTCAAGTTAGCCTACTCTGCCAATAGATGTCGCTGTGCTGTAAAATCGGGTGCCGGGAGCGTCTTCCTCTCGGAATTTCCGTCGAGGGGAACCCTCCCCGTCCCTCTACGCCGCCCCAGTCGTGAAAAATCCGCCTCGGAAGGTTCATAAGGACCCCGTGACGGGGGAGGTTTGCACTCTCTGAGTGTATATATGCCTCTAGTTATTAATGGAAAACTTACACTTCCGCAAGATGAATTCACGTCCTTTTTGGTAGGGTCTTGTCCGGCGTCCAATTCCTCTCGAAGGCCACAGGAACAGTCCTTACAGGCTTTCTTCTTCCCTGTGGTCCCACAGACACGTAGCTCAGATGCTTGAGGCTTCTTAAAGTCCTCAGGACTCAGGAGATCCTCAGATTCCATTGTCTCTATGTCATTTAAGTCGTCATCGGGGAGGTTCCAAGCACTGGAGGATGTAGGCTTGGGACCGGGTGAGGTGATGGTTGAGGATCCCATCTATGAAGAAAATAGTAATCATATTCTTATTTGTTGTTAAAGTTTAAAATTACAACATAATTTATTCAAAATTCTATAACACATACAAGTAAAATTATTTACGCAAAAATAAGATTTGGGACAACCGATTCATAATTGGTATTTCGGTAGATCTGTAATGTCGGCGGTACATTTATTTTACTGATATTTTTATATTTGTTAAAGCTATCTAATTTTGCTATCGTATACACTATTTATATTAAGCGGTCGCAGTGGATTTAAATGAATATATACCGGGTGCGGGACAGAAATTGCAACACTTACCTAGTATATTGTTTACGCCCTCTGTGTCAGTTAAAAGGATTCGATCAGAAAATAATATAAAAATAAAAAACGTTAATACAACAATTTTTTTTAATTCTATATATCCGCCCTTAACAGCAACAACAGACTCCAAACGGGACCTGAAGGCCTGACAAACAGACCGTATGTAATGAGCGTCCATTCCATCCCAGTGTTCATCAACGGAGGTCTTCATTGCTTCAATACTGGGGTGACGGATTCTGCAGGCCCTGGCCTGCACATGCGGTCAAAAAGAAAATTCCAAAGGGTTTACATCAGGGCTGCATGGAGGCCACTTTTCCCTATCCCAAAATGGGATGTTCTCTTGATAAAAATTCTGGGTGGATTTTGCTGTATGAGCTGGTGCTCCATCCAGTTAGAGCACCACTTCTTGGTTTGGAAATGTTGCCTCAACCCATGGCAAAATTTTGGTGCGCAACTTTTCAATGTACGTGGCAGCATTCAAGCGAAACCCTCGGGGAAACCAAATCAATGGCATTGAAGCCACAAAGACCAGAGACATAGCTGAGGCTGGATGTTTGATAGTAGTAATTGTATTAAGGTCTTCATTAACATCTGCAAAGGCCACAAACCGGTCATTTATTTTATTTATGACCGGATCCACAGTCCAGTTATTTTCATCACTGAAAATTATGATCCTTCCAGCTGATGCAGATTTCAGGTCATTGATCAGACCCTTGCAACGTTGGAGATGAGTCACTTTGACTTGAGGTGTCAATAATGGCCTCCCCAACATCACTAGGGACTTGCCACCACACTCCTTGACAGCCCTTCTGACCGTACTCTCATCAACACCAAGGTCCTTGGCATGAGCTCTCATGCTGGTGGTTGGAGCCCTTTGGATCACATCACAAATCGATTATGGTTCCAATTTGTACTTGCTACCACTCCCAGATTTCCTCTCGATCCCTTGGTTCATGTCCAGCTTCTTCTTGAGGCGGTAAATGGTCGATCTTGCCACGTTCAGTTGCTTGGAAATCTCAGTTGGAGTCTTACCCGCGCCAAGAAGCGTCAACACTTGAACTCTACGGTCTCGTTCCATCGCTCTGCTTATTCTCAGAGGAAAATTATAAAAACATAAAAGCATGAACATTAACACTGCTACTGAAGTTATTTAGCGGAACATTTTGTTCGAAACCTCTCATAATCTCAAATTGGATTTTTGTAAGTGTTGCAATTTCTGTCCCGCACCCGGTATATTTTTTTCTCCCATGTAAAAAGGTTTGAAAAACTATTTTACTTCTTGTTTTCTCGATCAGTGTTGACTAGACTATCTTTCTCTCTCTCTCTCTCTTCACAAAAGATGGGACCCTCATTGTTATCATAACTACGTACATACTATTTAGAGCTAAATTGATTAATTAAAGCCTCTATATTCTCTAATTTAATTACATTTAAATTGAATTCAAGTAATTATATCTATAACCAGAGATTAAACTTTGTTGAACGACTATGCAGGATATCGCTCACACAAGAAACTTGATTTTTCATAAATGAATTGTATCTTCTTGATGATTTTTTCCTTCCGAATTTTAAAATGAACCGATAATGATATTGCTTCAATCAGTAAATTTGTGGGTAAAAAATCTACTTTTACCAATTATACACAGTTTGTTAAAAGCTACTCATATAGAAGGCAGATTTTTTCTACACATTGCCAGCTTTGACCAAAATACACTTTAAAAAACTTGCCTATTGAAGTACTTTATAAAATATTAATATCCTATTTTTAAATAATTTTATGATTTTTATTGAGGGATAAAAAATGTCCGTGGGTATATATGCTAAAATTTATTAATTATAGTTTTTTACGAAGATTTTATAAATGTTCTCTTAGTCTTTGAATATATACAAATTCTAATGATGATTTTTAAATAATATCAGCATACATAAGATGTCGATACCACTAGCTTAAGGAATATCATTATTATTTTATAAATAATACGAGTTTAGTTAACCAACAGTTTTATGTTAGCCTGCAATTATGGAGATCTCCTGTCGAAGTTCCGACTTTTGTAAGGACTGATCAGTCTAGTGACTTAGAAACATATTTACAGGACATATTAATAATAAAAAAAACAATATTAATAAAAAATATTATGAAATATGACTAAGGTTTTATAAATTTCAAAAAAATTCCTCAAGAAAAATATATACTTAATAAATTATGTAGACCTTTCGTGAGTCATGACTGTAGGCACTAACCAGTGTTTGAATTAGAAACTAGTTGTTGGCAATTCTTTAAAAAAAGTTTATATGAAAATATGAGTAAAGTTTTTTTCCGAGTTCTTAAAAATATGTCCACATAATTGCAAATTTCTCCGTCTTCAAGTTATGTAATGAAATAATTATGGAAAATAAAAAACGAAAATTTTATATTCCCTCATAAAACAATAAAATTGAATTTCTACATCTTCAAAGATAAAATCTTCGTAAAAAACTATAATTTATCAATTTGAGCATACTTACATTCCAAATTGAATTTATATAATCCTAAGTCCTAAGATTAAAACAGTTGAATATAAAATATAAACCCAGGAATATATATTATAACTGGATATTCAACAGATGGTTTTGCTCGACTTGAAGCAATTTATTGATGTACATTAACTTATAATGACTGAGTGAAGCAATAAGAAGCGTAGAAAAATATAACAAAGGAATCCTACAATAAACTCCAGTGATGTTACTACATATTATGCTTAGTTTTTATTCCAACGACGTCACTAGGGATTTATTGTCCGTTCTCTTTTTTCATTCCTTAAGCCATAATTTTCCGACTTTGACGCATCTAGGAATAACATAAATCCCTATTTTTTTAGTTGTCGCATATATTTAAAGAATAAAAGCGATATAAGGTGGCTTCCCTCAGTTGCGCAGTCGAGTATGTTTCTTCCTTTCTTTCAATGATTCTATTGTTCATTCAGCTATTAGTTAGATGGGTAAAATACCAAAATGAATTTGCTGCTAAACTATACCATATAAATAATAGAAATATAGTATAGAATATGACGTAAGGGTAACCAATGTAAAACTACGCTATTTATACAATATGGCGTAAATACCTATACTCATTCATGTCTATTATTTAAAGTCACCTCAAATCCGGAAACTGGCATGAGTATAATGTGACGTCATTGGAGAGCACTTCCTTGGACTTTTCACTGATGCCACAGAGTTTGAGGGCGGATTCGACTTTGTGCTCCTTGTCTTGGTAGATGTAAAGGCGTGCATGTGGTTTGATGATCTCCCCGATCTGGGAGAGTTTCTTAAAGTTATGGTCAAAGTTGTGGGGAGAATAAATCCGGAGATGATGACATCAAAACGCAAGGGATCAACATCGTCTAAAAAGAAATGAAAGATTATTATCAATCATGACAAAAATAGATGATTATTCATGAGATTTAAATCATTTATAGGGTTGCATAATTTAGCGTATGCAATAAAAGAATCAGATAGATTTTTAAGTTTTTAATCTAATTAATAACCTCAAAATATAATTTCATATTGTTGACATAGAATAAAAAGAACACTATATCTAATCATGTCTTTATATTTATGATTAAAATATTCTGATGACATGGATTACAAATTAATGTATCCAATAAAATATAATCTCATACGCATAACTGAGATAAAGTCAATAATAATAAGGCTAGTTGTAAAAATAATAATAAAGTTATTTCGTATAACTGTTTTAAAAATATGATTTCTTAAGCTAGTAGTATGAAGATTATGAGTTCACGTTATTCAAATCTGCAAAAATAATGAACAAAAAAACTTTTTTAACTCTTAACCTCAAAGCCATTAAAGTATTCCATTCTATCAACCGAAAAAATGCTGCATCAAGAAGGCCTCTGACTTGTACATAAGATGGCGATGATAAATCCATGATAGAGAGATAAAAATAGTTCTAGAGAGTTGATAAAGCGATTGGTGCATTGTTTGTTTAGGATGTAATGAATAAGCACAAAAGTATTTAGCCTCAAATTAGCTTTCACTCTACATTCAAATCAAGAAGATCGCTTGGAATTTCTTGATAGATGTCCATCACTTAATGAGGTATTCCAAAGGAATGCTTTTCCTCACTTTAAGATTACTATAATTTTGTGGAGGCTTCAGTGTTTATTGAATCAATGGACTTACATCACTAAATATCTTTCATAATTAAAGCAAATAATGTTATTTAATTACAAATATAATTCCTTTCACATTATTATTATTATGATAAAGATTTCTTGGCTTTTTGATTGTGCCATCTCGACTCGATGGCTATCCACCTCCAAGTAGTGTGTCGATTGAATGATTCAGAAGCATCAAAATGACAAAATGATTGTCATAGACTAGCTAGGTATATAGCTAGCTGCCTGCTTAATAGATTAATGTCCTAACTTATCCGTTACGTAAGCAATCAATGGTGCTCTCATTATACCTATATTACCTGACATCTTGATTTGATGGAATGCTGGGTAATGCTGACTTACTTGGATGAAAATCGTAGATATTGGATGAAAATACAATCCCATTCTTTGGATTGATGATTTGGTCTAGATTCTCCAAAAAGTTATCAAAGGCCTCGCTCTCCTCAGGCAGCAACTGCCAGAGGAGAAGGACATTATCTCCGCTATTGATTGAATATCTGCTCAAATCCATGACACACACACAAATACGCTTTATAATGTTTATTCTGAACCCTTGACTAAAACTTGATTATCAAAACAGCACTTTCGTAACGTTTATTTCTTTTTGTTATGAAGAGGTACCTTCATTTCATGGATGGCTATGAGAAGAACAACGCAACCTCTCTTTGGGAATGCATGGAGATGTAAAGATATGAAGAGCTTATTGGACTCTTCAAATAAGTATGTAATATTGCCCAATATATATATATATATATTTCTTATAGAGATAAAAAGATATAGATAGCTAATTCCTTTCCGATGTATCTGTATATATACAATATAACAAAGTAATTTGTACTACGTCATCGTAAGCTGATCATAGAGATAGAATCTATCTCTATGATCAGCTTACGATGACGTAAATCAAATTACTTTGTCTATATTGGACACACAGAATCAGCTGAACGTGTTTCTCAGCTATTCAAGGGAATCAGCTCTCTATATCTTTATATCTCTATGATATTTCTATATCTATGATCAATTTACGATAACGTAGTACAAATAACTTAGTTTATGACGACAATGACGACAGCTGAACAATGTTTTTCTGTTATTGAGAGGAAAGAGATCTCTATATCTTTATATCTCTACGTAGGAATGACACAAGCTTATAAAGATATTGCGGATAAAGAAATTTAAAAACATTTTCACGGCTCTATAAACGTCTCGATGGAAACATAGAATATTATTATTACATGCAACAAATAAACAATGAAATATAATGATCCAAAGTGTCAGCTTTTCATCGTTTATTCTAAGTTTTAAAAATGTGTCGCCATTCAACTTATCACAAGTCATCAAAATGAACGCCTCTTTATTTCCTGAACAAGTGGATAATACAAATAATGTTTTTCACATTATCATTTATCCCCCATTGCCATCGTAAATTAATATTATATCACTAGCATTTTATCATTTTTAAGTTATACGTTAAGGTTTAATTTTGTATCGTTTATTGCAAGTATAAAAAGTTATTGCAGAACTAATTGTGTTATTTAACCCATAGATATCATTATATTGTACCTCCATTATATAAATAATCGTTTATCAGGAGATCTCCTACCCTTGCAATTATAAAAGTAAAGCTATTAAAACTGATGCAGTTTATTGTGCTCTTAATAGTTATTCGATTTAATCACTTTGATAATAACATTTTATGAAAAATGTATGTTTTCATAGAAACTGCAAAAATATGTAAGCTTATTTAATAACAAAATATGTTATTTCAAAGAAATGAATTGCATAGCCGATTCTTAAATCATTTTTATTACATTTCAAAATCCCTGAAGCAACCCATTTAATAAAATCTTTCCCGCTTTTATTTCGAAAAAGAGCATTCATGACGTCAGTTGAGTCCTTTACATGAACTGTTACCGAGGTGACTATATACATATGCTGCTATAACGAGAGGAAAAATACTACAAACTTGAAAGTCAGTGACGTCACTGAATTAAATAAATAATATATGAATTCATAATGATTTTTAAAAATATTTTTTAAATAAAATAGATAGGACCATTAGATAATAACCAATAAACAAAATTCTAAACATATGTTACTTCTTTTATTTATATAGTTTTATTTATTTGTAAACAATAAATATGGGATTGGAATTACTGCGTGGTAGTTATTATTACGAATTTCATAGCAAGATTACTAAACTATGACAAAATAATGAAAAATCTTACAAAAAAATAATAAATGGTGTTGAATCATTTATACAGTTCATACTATATTATTATTATACAGTTAAGAATTCAAATTATAATCGTCAATCATTACTCGTATGTTTAGTTAAATGTTTTAATTCTAATTCATCATAAGAGTTTGCCATAATTATTTATGAATCATGGCTAATTTAGGCAAAACTTTAGATGATATTGTACAATATAACTGGGACTGTATTAGCGGAATAAACCTGAATGATCGAAAAAAGAGATGATTGGAGCGAGGCACTTAAAAAGATTTATCTTTGCTTAATGCAGTTTGTCTATTTTGCCAATGGTCTATATTGTCTTTGATTTTGGACAATCTGCATTTCCCTAGCTTAAATTGATATGTACATAAATAAACTTCTTATTCAGTACAATTTAAAGATTCCACCATAAGTCTTTCTTAAATAATTCAAGCATAGAAAAGTTGTTGAATATATTTTTTTAATATAAAAAAATCGTCAGAAGCCTTGTACTAAAATAATTGAAAATCATAGTAAATGGAGATAAATCCCTAACTATATCTGCTGGAAGACCATATATAAGTTCAGATTCTCAATGAATAATTCAATAAAGCCTTCCTTACGTTTTTATTCTCACGACTATTTTAACCTTAACAAAATTAAAATTTACATAATAGTAATAAGTCCATTTTTTATTGTCAATATATATTGTTTAGACAGTTTAGTGTCTAACATACTGAATTTTCACTTGATTATACAAATGTTTCTTATTTATTTAATTCAATGACGTCACTGAATTTTTAGATTTTAGTATTCATCCTTTGGTCATCAAGAGCATTATTCGAACTTCCCTTTATTAATATGAAAAAAAGTCCTCTCTCAACTCTAATCAGATCAAACTATCACTATATTATAGGTCATTAAAAAAAAAAATGATAGGAGGCAAGGCCGATTTGAAGTCAAAAGGAGGGGGGGGGAGAAAAAGAGCAGCCTATGCCTAGTTGCAAGACAGATAACAAAGCATGAGGTCACATTCATAATATTGTTGATTTCCGGTGATGTTATATTATAAGTAGTGTTGATGACGTCAGGATTGAACCACTGTGTGTGTGTATGTTTGTGCCATTATATCTGTTGTGCCGTCGTTAGGACTGAGACCTATTAATATCGTGTTATTATCCTATTCCTTAACCTCCTCCATTAAACTCCCTGCAACTCCATATTACCATCTTTCTTTTCTTCCGTCTTAATAGAGGTATTATCGTCACATTTATTTCATGAGTACGGTCTTCATTTCAAGTGACTTTGCTGATCCTCTCTTGCCTTGTAGTTTCATCATGGGTTCTCGTCGTAGCAAGAAGTCATCGAGCAGAGTTCCTCCTCCTCTCCTCTTTCTCCTCCTCCTTCTTCAGTTGAGAGCCTTTCCTCCTCTCCCTTGGAATGCCCGTGTGTTTCAGCGTGAGCAGCTCCTTCAGCGTGGGTCTCTGCAATCACTCCATTTGCCAAGAGTGCTCCGTTCGGATGCGCGTCCTCCTGGAGGCCGAGGAGTGCCCCATCTGCCGGACGCAGCTCCCCCAGGTCTACCACTCCTTGAGCCAAGTCCCCTTTCCAAAGAGCAGCGCTCTCACGGAGTTCCTGGACAAAAAGTCCGGCATCCGCTTCGAGAACGAGGAAGTCCGGGAGAGGTTTCGCTCTCTCATCAAGCACGTCTGCCCCAAATGCCCAAAGTCGCCCGAGGCAGAGTTCCCTCCTTCCAGGAGTTGGAGACCCATGTTCGACGAGAGCATGAGGTCTTTTACTGCAATCTCTGTTCCACTCATCTCAAAGTGAGTCTCAAAGGACTCTCCTTGAATCCATCCCTCTCTCATGATGCTTACATCTCACTTGCCTTTCTTCTTCTTCCAGCTCTTTACTCATGAGCGTCGTCTCTATACTCGTCCTGGGCTCGCCGTTCATCGCCGGAAAGGGGACAAGACGGACAAGTCACATAAGGGGCATCCCAACTGCAAGTTCTGTGAGACGAGATTCATGGACAATGAGGCTCTCTTTCTGCATTTGAGGAAGGAGCACTACTTCTGTCACTTCTGCGATGCAGACGGCCGACACAATGACTACTATCCGTAAGTAGAGGGAAAAGGGCTCTAAAGCCTATTTATATGCCTAATGGATTGTATCTTTATTTAAAAAAAGAAATTATGGGGCCCTCCGGGAACATTTTGGAGAGGAGCACTATCTCTGTACTGAGGGCTCTTGCATCGATAGTCAATTCACTCACGCCTTCAAAACGGATATTGATATCAAGGGTAAGATTTAATTACATGTTGCTACTTCAAATTGAATCACTGCTAATTACAAAAGTACAAACTTAGGTCTTTTTTTCGTTATTTAAATAACTGTAAAAAGTAATAGCTGATATTAATATGTTTTATTTTTGACCAATCATGTGTCACAAGAAATTACAAAGGCATATATCATTTAAGAATAATAATAAGATAATTCCAATTCATTTATATATATTGCGACTTGTGAAATATTCTTTTAAATAAAAAATCATAGTGGGAATTATTTTATATTTATTAAATTGCACATCATTTGTTTCTGTTAGTTCATTCAAGCTAGTAGGCTGAAAAGAATGTATATAAACATAATCCAAACAGGAAATTTTCATACTGTTTTAAAGAGTGAAAGTTGATTTCTGTGCACAATTAATTCTCACTTCTTTAACTTCATTATTTGACAATTATTTTTATTTTTAATACGAATATGATGTGTGTACCACAGGTTCATATGTAATTACACTTATCTTTTAGCACATCGGGCTGAGGTCCATGGGAATGCCTTTAGTAAATACGACGCCCGGGCCAACCGAACGGTGGACTTTGATCGTAACTACAAGGCTCGTTCAGGGGGTGGTTCCAAGCGGAACCCTCGGGAATCCGAGCCTCCAGTATTCGAGGAGCCCATTCAGCACCATCAAGCTATCCAGACGTGTACTCCGTAGAGAACTTCCCCACATTAGGCGGAGGAGGGAGTGGTTCATCCCTGAGGGGTGCATCCGCTCTACCATCCAAGAAGCAGCAGCAGTCCCGTGGGGGGGCCAAATGGAATAAGAAGAATGGAGGAAGGGTTGGGGAGGAAGAGTTCCCTTCCCTTGGAGGAAGTGGTAGAGAACGTCCTACAACAGCACCGGCCCGTCAAATGGAGGGAAAAAACGTTGCTCAAAGGATTCGCGAAAGCGAAAATCACTGGGGACCGGATCTTTCTCCTACACCACCTCCGCCAGGAGGTGCAAGTAGAGCCCCTAACAACCCTCCTCCTACAGAGGACTTCCCAGGTCTTGATCTTTCCTCACGCAAGAAAAAGGAGATGAAAAAGGATGAGAGACTTCATAATACAACTACTCCACTGGGCGCTTCCAGCCTTCAAAGCGTTGCCAATGTCATATCTACTACCTCTTCAAACGCCTCCAATTCCTCCTCCTGGTCGGTCGTTTCTAAGAAGCCACCCCCGAAAAAGATTCCGGGCAAGCAAGGTGAGGGTATAGTAGGGGGAGGAGGAGGGATTCCAGGCCTGAAGTATGCCCCACCAGGCGCCGCCAAGCCAAGGGCAGAGGAGGCCCCGGGCCACAAGGGCAGCTCAGCGGTGGACGACTTCCCTTCTTTGGGACCTAGCACGAATAAAATCAGCGCTCACTTCCAACCCAACTCCCATGATCCCGTTCCGAGCAACTGGGACAGCCTCTCTAGCCCTGAGCTCTTCCTTCCAACTGAGGCTAGCGGGGCTAAGCCCAAGTCATCATCCCAACCTCAAACGACCAAAAAGAAACAGAACCCCAAACAGTCTCTCCTCTCTAATAACAACTCCGTCTACAATCCCCCAAAGGACTTTGCTCTGCGCACAAGAAGCTCCTCTCTTTGATCATGCAGATCCTGGGAGGAAAGTCCCTGGAGTTCAAGGAGTTTATGAACATCTCTAAAAAGTTTCGGGACGAGAGTCTGAGCTCCTCACAATTCTATGATAAATGCCTCGCTGTCGTAGGGAACAATAATAAGTTAATGGAATTTCTGCCAGAGCTCATATTCTTACTGCCTGATATTAAGAAGCAAAAGGTAGGCGGCTTATTTAACCATGATGCATAAAAGTTATGGGCAAACCATTCCATTGGAGTCACTTAGTCACTAAGCAGATAATTATGTATTACAAGTCATTGCCTTGGATATGGCCTGATCATTCATAAATATTTTTTAACTCATTAAACTCATTTTTAACGCTCTCTCGAGGACTCGAAATAAATCGTTTAATTGGAACACTTATTTCTAATAACCGATTAGGAACACGATTAGAAAAATGCCATTAATTACATACAGATATATGTTTAATATTGCAATGGCTTCAAATTACTTATTTTCTCCTCGGAAATACTTTCCTTTTCCTGTTTTGATCAGTTTTTTCGTACTATATCAATTCACCTAGCTCAGGAGTCGGCAACCCGCGGCTAGAGCTGCGGCTTTAGAGCTGTTTTTGTGGCTCCCTGGAGCTTTTCCAAAATGTAAGAAAATGGGAAAACGTTAGGATAGGAAAATATATAGGACCAAAATGTGCACCGTATGAAGGTTATATAAGGAATTAATTTTTTTGCGGCTCCAGACAATTTTTTATTTTTTTTGGGTCCGCTATGGCTCTTTCAAGATTTTTGGTTGCCGACCCCTGACCTAGCTGAATGTCGTTCTTGTTAGCCGTATTTTATTACTAATGTGGAAACACATAAAAAATGCAGGAGCAATGCCTTTATATTTTGTGTTCATTGTTATTTAAACCATGAGCTCACATAGCATTCGTAATAGAGACTTGTTGTGTCATTTCCTTGTTCGTACCTAAATTTATGTGATAATTGAACTGTAAAGTATTGTTAAAGCACCTTCAAATAATTGTAAATTTTTGTTAGTTAAGAAGTAATTTCAGTCATATTTTTATGAATCTGTTTCTATTTATTCATATTAAACCAATTTTATTACTTCATGTAAAAGTCGAGTAATTGGACTCCTTCGCAAATGATCCGTGACATTCTAGTTGTACCCATTAATAAGTAGATATATAATTTAACTGTTCTGCTTATCGCAAAAGTTATGAACATCTATTTCTATTATGTCATAATGAAAAATTGGCACATTACGAAAAATTTTACAACTACCACCTTTGTAATTACCACACTTGTTGACGTTCGCCAAAAGTTATCGTTCGCCGTTAATTTTAAATTGAATCGTTCATTTGTCGTTCGCCATTCTGAAAAAAAAATTAACGACGTTTTTTTTTTTTGAAAGATTTCTGAAAAAGTGATGACGTCTTTTTTAGAAAGGAAATTTGTCCCATGAAAATTAGAAATCCTTGTCTTTTTTTGGCGCCAAAAACGAACGATTAGGAATTTTCCTTGTCGTTCGTCAAAACTTTGTTGTTCATCGTTCGCGAACGACAACAAATGAACGATTAATCAACAAGTCTGGTAATTACATACTTGTAGGTCGCAATAGCTTGCTGGTTTATTTAAAAACGACATATTAAGTATTTTTCTTTGATTCTCTTTTGAGTCTATTACGCATTGACAATTTATAAATACATATATGTTTGTTAAATATATTTTTTTTTCTTTAGGAGCTTTTGCTCGTTCACGGACGAAAGAACTCATTCCTCAAAATCGTCAACCTCAAAGAATGTGATAAATGTAATCAAATTTTATCATCCAAGGATTTCTCGGAGCATGTGATCACTCATTCATTGGATAGCGACTTCCCCTCGCTCTATGCCTCATGAACCCTTAGATTTTTATAATGGTTATGATTATTTCGGGCATCACCCCAGAGCACACCCTAAATATTCTCCAACCAAGAAAATTGTCTTCTTTTCTTATTATTACTCCAATAAAACTTATTTTGTTATGCATTCTATTTGACTCGCCTTATTACACGTTATTTAATCTCAATGGTTGGTTTTTTTCTCTCCTTCAATTTACAATAACAATCATCCAGGGGACCGTCCCATAGAGATAAAAAGATTTAGAGCTTATTCCTTTCAGATGTATCTGTGTGTCCAATATAAACAAAGTAATTTGATCTACGTCATTGTAAGCTGATCATAGAGATAGATTATATCTCTATTATCAGCTTACGATGACGTAGTACAAATTACTTTGTTTATAGTGGACACACAGAATACAGCTGAACAATGTTTCTCTGCTGTTGAAAGGAATCAGCTCTCTATATCTTCATATCTCTATGGACCGTCCCAAAGATAATAGGTAATTAGATAGGATATTAAATTGATAGGACCGTCCATTTTGCCAAGAGAACTGATTTTTTACTTGCCAGAGATTTTTGATGACGTCACTCCGACAAGTGAAAAAACCATATTTTTACCTCCGCCGAAGGAGGTATTGTTTTGACTGGCGTTGGTTTGTTTGTCAGCAGGATAACTCAAAAAGTACGGAACGGATTCGGATGAAACTTTGTGGAGTTGTTGGAAATGCCAAAAGAAACAAGTGATTAAATTTTGGCATCTCTGAGTGCTTCTTTAAGATGCAAAATGAGCTAAATACTAATAAATATTTCAAGTTAGCCTACTCTGCCAATAGATGTCGCTGTGCTTTGAAATCGGGTGCCGGGAGCGTCTTCCTCTCGGAATTTCCGTCGAGGGGAACCCTCCCCCGTCAAACCATTGTTTGTTTATTTGTTTGTCAGCAGGATAACTCAAAAAGTACTGAACGGATTCGAATGAAACTTTGTGGAGTTCTTGAAAATGCCAAAAGAAACAAGTGATTAAATTTTGGCATCTCTAAGTGCTTTTTTAATATGCAAAATGAGCAAAATACTACTACTAATAATAATGAAATGGGGTCTCTATTCAGGGAGTAGGAAAGAACAAACGCTTAAAAATATCCATTGACGTAATATTGTTCATTTACCAGCTAAGGACTACGTCACTGGATGCTTAAACTTCTTTCTCTTCCCGTCTTCCTCTTAATATAATATTAAATAAAATATAACGATAATATTAAGAGCATGATTGAGAAAAGAAAGGAGTTTAAACATCCAGTGACGTATTTCTGAATTAACAAATAAATAGTATGACGTCAATGGATATTTTTTAGGATGGCTCTCTCCTCACTCATTATTCACCAAACACACCTACTTATGTAGACATATATGATTGGATTGTAATTCTGTTAAGTGATTCATTAGGTGGGGATCGGCGGAGGTTTGCACTCTCTGAGTGTATATATGCCTCTAGTTTAAAGTGTTTCTTATATTCATCATCAAAAATATATTGCTATACTATATTTTTGAACCGTCACAAATAATAACTAGAGGCATATATACACTCAGAGAGTGCAAACCTCCGCCGTCACGGGGTCCTTATGAGCCTTCCGAGGCGGATTTTTCACGACTGGGGCGGCGTAGAGGGACGGGGGAGGGTTCCCCTCGACGGAAATTCCGAGAGGAAGATGCTCCCGGCACCCGATTTCAAAGCACAGCGACATCTATTGGCAGAGTAGGCTAACTTGAAATATTTATTAGTATTTAGCTCATTTTGCATCTTAAAGAAGCACTCAGAGATGCCAAAATTTAATCACTTGTTTCTTTTGGCATTTCCAACAACTCCACAAAGTTTCATCCGAATCCGTTCCGTACTTTTTGAGTTATCCTGCTGACAAACAAACCAACGCCAGTCAAAACAATACCTCCTTCGGCGGAGGTAATAATAAGATTACTGACGTTTCACTTCTATAGAAAACTTGAAATAAACATACTTGATATTTTAGAGGGTTTTTCATTAAGAGCGCAAAAAGATAAGAAAAAACAATTCGATATACCGTCAATTTCTTTATTTGCCGCAAAATATATATTTTTGGGTTGAGGCTTAATATATTTAATGGGCTGTGGATGATTTTAATACCGACTTGACATAGAAAGAGAAAAAAACTGAAAACATAGAGACATCTCTCTGGCCTCTCTTTTATTATAGTATTAAACCTCACAAACCTCTCCCTTTTTCATAACAGATTTTTTACTTATCATTTTATTATTTTTTACATTTATTACAAAAAAATTCAATACATTTTGATGTGTTGTTTCTTTTATCTTCTACATAGATGAATTATGAGGGGCGGTCTTACTGTCTTCCTCCTTCACTTTCGTCATCAAATCGGCCAGAAAAATGCTAAGAGAATTAATAAGCTTTGAGAGGAAGCCTAGAGAGCCTTCCGTGACGAGGGAGGCATTGAACTACATACTTACTATGAGAACAAGTCAGGCCCGACAAGAGACGATGGAGTTCCTCTCGTCCAGGAATCCTGTCGAATAAGTGACTCCAGACACAGGAGGGAACTCCGTATCAAGGTTCCTCCTCTAGAGTTAAATAACTCAAGCTGTTTAATGTAACGCAATAATAATAATAACAGCTTTGTTATGAAAAAGGGAGAGGTTTGTGAGGTTTAATACTATAATAAAAGAGAGGCCAGAGAGATGTCTCTATGTTTTCAGTTTTTTTCTCTTTCTATGTCAAGTCGGTATTAAAATCATCCACAGCCTATTTTATGATATAAAAACAATGAAATAAATATTTAGGGGAAAGACTTATGTACATAAACATCAATAAACATTGTGGTTTAAACTTATTCCTCGCCTGGGTCGCTTTTTAAAACATAAAATACAACAAAATATTCAAAATAAAAACAAAACATACTTAAAACTCAAACACACACAAGCGGTAGACTTAATAAATTCTTCAATACACTAATTTATTTTTAAAGTTTCATAATATTTAATTATAGTTTTTAACATTGTAAAATACTTCGCCGAAACTTAGAGGTAGAGCTTATATAAATTCGCTGCATATTGTCATCCAGCTCCAGAAGTGTTAGGAATCTTCAAAGAGAAGGACGAACAACGAGCAGCAGAAGATATTAGAACGGCTCTTATTTCCTCGGGTTTACAGGATCATTCTTGCATAATTTGCTCGCAATGAGTGATATAGCACCTAATAAAGTATACTTCAGTACCTTCAAATTCTCGTACGGGTTGTAGCGGATTCCATTACTCCAAACAGTACACATGCTTTTACATTCACCTCAATGCTGTCCGTTAACATTTAGAGCTACCAACTTTTTTAAAATTTGAGCATGAAGGCAGTCTACATAGGTGTGTATAGTTGAATACATTCAAGTTATGAATGAAATTCGATGTCGTTTGAATGACCCACACGTTTTACGAATTCCAATCGTTAAACCCCATTTTCGACTTATTTTCCGCATTAATTGATTGAAACTTTCGTGTTGAATATTTGTTTTAAGCTTTTTGGCATGGACAGATATAATTGTTGCGGACCAGTTCTCCAAAGAAAAAAGTTTTGAGGCGTTCAATCGCAGAAATATTTTTATACTTTGTGTATTTCTGTCTCACTGGCAAAGGAAGAATATGTAGCGTATATGTGGTCTCAAACTTTTTCACCAAACTTTCAATTGTTGATTTTGCAGGTCAATTACAATGACCATAAAATTGGCATTCACGCTCTTAAAATGTGGATCTAAGAATCACATTTTCGTATTAAAAAAATAATAATTAACAAGCGTTGCTCGAGTGTAGATTATAGTCATTTCCCAATAAAGTTATATGGAACTGCATCAATATGAAGTTACATTATATCATATTTGAGTTTATTGCTAGAAAAACATTAAGTGTATAGATATATTTAAACGTATCATGAAGCTTTTTAGGCCATAGAAATAAAGTAATAGATTAAGGTTATAAATTGTAGCTAAGTCTCTAGTAAAATAACCATTAATGGCAGGAATTGTTAATTTCATTTGTGTCATTGGATTTGTATACGCGATATTCCATGTTGATCGAATATACCCACAATATTGCTGAAAGGTTGCGTGAGTGTGTGTATGTTATTGTTTACTTTTACAGTCCCGCTGTTTTTAAAATAAAGAAATTACAAGTAAAATATATTGAAACTATGTCATCCTCCTATTTGGACCTCCATGACATCCTCGCGACCTCTTATCGTATCCCTGTCAAGACCTCCAGCTCCCTCAAGTCCCTGGGCTTCTTAGATCCATCCTCTGGTCTGGAGGATCTTCCTGAGAACTTTAAGGTAGAAATGCCACTCTGGATGGTCTTTCCACTTCTTCGACATGGACTGGGACCGGATTTTCCTAAGTCCTACAGCTCGGGACACCGTGAGATCCTTGAGGCAGATCCCAGTGTTGTAGATCTTCACAAAGCGGGGCCCTACTTCTACGAAAACGGAATATATCTTTTATCCAAGTTCGGTGAGATGATCAAATTGTGTTTTGGGACAATGAAACTATTGTACGATGTGCTAGTATGAATTGAACTTCTCGTAATGCTGTTTTTAGATGCATAAAGGTGATATAACCAAGGTCTGGGCAATACATAAACAAACATGTAGCACTGCGACAACTCAATGGCGTCACCGGAGAACGATTATATCTATTTATATATCAATCAACTCTCTCTCTATCTCTCTCTATCTATATATATATATATATATATATATATATATATATATATATATATATATGTATGTGTTTGTGTATAAATAAATAAATAAATATTTATATAAATAAAAATATATATATATATATATATTAATTATCCAGTGACGTCATTATACTGCTAGGATTATATGTTTGTTTTTGTATTGCCCAGACCTTATTATACAGACCTTGATATAAACGGTATAATTTAGTGTTTTTAACTACACATACTGAATTCAGACTGGTCTTTTTTTAAAGTTGAGTCAGACTTTTTTCTTCATGAATTAGAAAATATTTTTAACTATGAACTCACCACCTTATACTTATACAATTATATGTTATTATTTCTCTTAAACCCTATCATTACATAGCAAGGATTTTAGATACCTTTGATTAAAAAAACCTAACAAACTCCCTCTAACGTCATAATTACAAGACTGTATATTCCCTCCTCAATTGGCCTTGAAGAAATTACAAAATCAACTCAGTCTCCATTGGGACTAACTAAATTATCTCTTTATAGTATTGCATCACTGTACAATTATGGCAAATTAGATATGTGATGAGACTTTTTCTTACTATTATTAAAGGGTTCTTAAGTTGAAAGATCCCAAAAAGATTTGAATTAGTATTTTACAGAATTATCAATTTTAAGAATATATTATATATATATATCAGGCTTGCGAGCGTTCTGCTTTTGGCTTTCTGTTCAGCGTTCAATCACTTTTTTTGTGTTCAGTTCAGTGTTCAAACCGTTTTTTGGCGTCCGTTCATAGTTCAATTTATTAACCCTTCCTGGGGTGTTGTGGAACCCATTGAAAAAGAGTGACGACGTTCTTTAAAGAAAAGAATCCACAAAAAAAAGTGACGACTTTTTTTAAAGAAAAGACTTTCCAAAATAAGTGACGACGTTTTTAGATAATAATTTTAATGAATCCTTTAAAATTTAGCATAAAATTTATCTCCGTTCCTATTATACTATATAAAATATTGAACGCTGAACGAAGGGCTATTTCTTGGCGTTCCGTTCAGCGTTCAAATTTTTTTGGCGTTCAATTTTGCGTTCCGTTCACAAGCCTGATATATATATATATATATATGAGGTATTTTATGAATCATGCTAGAAATAGGAATGAAAAATTACATATTTAATCAAATATATGTTTAGAGATCAAGTTTATGAAAGTGGGGTGAGACCATGAGATGAATTAAATTGAATAACAATTTATCTTCATCTTGCAACCGGACAAGCCCTCTACTTTAAGACTCTTCCCGATGAAACTGGGCCGTGAGTGGCTGGATAGAGTCTAAATTATACTATTGTATGTTAATGAGTAAAAATAATAATTTAATTATAACTATACTTTAATGATAAAAATGACCCACTCACAGCTCTTGTACATAGTAACAGAAATATAAAATAGTCAATAAATCAAAGCAAGGAATATCTACTTATTCCATTTCATTTTAACTGAACCAAATAATAAAATAAAGTTTTTGTAGTGAATCTTTATTCGTTTTATTTGGTGATGTTTTTTCTGCTGGAAAAATGATTCATTTTGAATTACCTTTATAATAAAAAATAGAATTGAAACGCCGGTAATCCGTTGGAGTTTATATGGAAAACTACTTTAGAGGGCAATTTATCCGACTTAATGTTTAAATAGGTTTAAAATTAACCCATTTCCCAAGGGCCCAAATAAAAAAATATTTTGTTTCTTTGATTCATATTAAGACATATTTAGTAAAACTCATTGAAGGAGAGGATTTTTAAAACAATTATTTGGATTATAAGTATCCGCACGGTCTATACAACCATTTGTGCGATTTAGAGTTAAGGGGACTTAAAAATTAATTTTCCTGGTTTGACTTTTAACTGAAGGTTAATTCCAAAACGTCTAATTTCCTAGGTGGTCATCCGGATGCAGAGCGACTGGGCAAAATCCTTCCCGAGGTTCTTCGAAGGCGCTTCCGCATGATCATGGACTCATCTCAGCATGCTGAGGAGGGTGATGCTCTAACTCAGAAGGCCAAGCTGGACGCCCTGGAGAGAGAGCTCTTTTCTGCCGGCCAGGAGTCCAAAAGACAGGTCTCCGCCTGGTTCAAGAGGAAGACAGGGCAAATACACACGGCCGACATGGTTTCCAGACACTACAAAAGAAAGGCCTCACTAGAGTGATCACAGAAACCCAAGCAATCAAATGTATATATTTTTTTAAGATGCCTATTTACCTTTATTTTTTTTACAATAAACTCAGTGAATAAAGAATTGATATTTTTTTAATATTCATATTAGTTACTATATTTAGTTAATAACTAAAATATACTTTTTTATAAACCTGAAGGTCTAAATAGAATATGGCTACTGTAGCGGATTGACCTGCTTATTAACAGCAGGCAACCTACCACTTCTTATCTCACACCTCAGCAGGTTCTTAATCTAAAGTACTCTTGCCTGCGGCTATATAAGCAGGAGGCAAGAGCTTAATAAACACACTCTTTCACTTCAGCACTGAGTTGTCATTTCTCCTCCTCCTTCGCGCCAAACTACTGCTTTAGTAGATTTTTAGTGAAGAATGATTACTAAAATGAATTAACGCTTTAGATAATAATAATACTTAACTCGATAATAGGAAGAAATGGCTCAAGAAAATACGGCCTATGAAGAAATGACCCCAAAAAGAACAGAAAAATAATGACGCATTGACACAACGGCCCAAAATAAATATTTGACTCGTATAGAAACAACAAGGAAGTAGTTTATCTATAGTTGCAAAAAAAATTGCCAGTATTTATTGAATTATATGATAAATAGTATTTGATCAAAGCATTTGGGCCATTTTTTTATTTTCTATTTTGAATCATTTCATTTCTTCTGGTCCAATTTTATTTTGTCATTTCTTCATAAGCTGTATTTTCCTGGACCATTCTTTTGGGCACAACTAAATCCTTTTAAGATTCGATCTTAGCATCCTTTCGAAGACAGTAGGCTTTTTCATTTCAAATTCAATCCAATGAAAATTGTCGTGGTTGATACCAAGTGCATGGGGATTCAGCGATGTAATCGTGTATTGTAATATTCAACAATCCGATGAGACTACAAGGGTTTGGCCATGACTGATAATTTTCAAAATATTAATTGTAAAGATGCTTTAAAGATATTTAAATCTTCGACTTAAAACACGTCTTATTTGAAATCATAAAAGCTTCCAGGCTTGAGTTTATAATACAACCATTTTGTTTGTTCCATATGTCTAACTTTGAATACTAGTATCGGAGTTCATTGAGTGACCTACATAAAAGTTAACGTTATATAAGTTAAATTAAACTCCATATAAATCACATTTTCGTACCACTCTTAAAATATGCTTACGTTTCCTGAGCTGTGACTACTTCTAAGCGATGTAGAATTTTCCTACCGATGCTTATAAAACTGCCGATGTTGTCTTCAACAAATGGTACATTTGTGGAAAATCTACAGTGATACTTATTTGATATAGCTTGCAAACGAGTATAAATTGAGTCTATTGAATCTCATATCTTGCACCTTTTTGCCTATTTGTAGGAATAAGGTTTTTATTGATAGCTCATCAATAAACATGATCGTGTCATTTGATAATGCTATTTTCCTTTCTTCGTTCGATTACACTATGCAACAAAATTAAGGTATTTGTTTGTCCTTGAGTTGAAACTGTTATTTCCAATTTGCCTATGTCCAGAAAACATGAAAAAATACTTTTAATCATTTCTAATTTGCTTTTGTGTCCAGGATAAGGATATTTGTGAAATTTACAATTCATAATTTCTAATGGTTCAGGCCCAGTTATCTTCGTGCAAAGTACGAATAACCACAAATGTCAGTAGTATTTATTTTTCTAGAATGTCAATGCATTTCAAATCAGTTTTTATAATTTCAATATCTTTCGTGCTATTCGAAAAAATAGGCTTAAAATTTCAAAAAGTGATCATTTTTAGTGTTCTATTTAAGCGGCTATATATTTTTTTGTTTCAAGTTTATTGACTATAACTAATATATAATATATTTTTCATATATGTCAATACATTTCAGAACAGTTTTTATAATTTCGATATCTGGCATGAAAGTAAAGAAAAGATCAATTTAGTCTGAACAAGTATGATCAAATTATATAATAATACATCATGAGGTTGCGTTACCTATAATTGTGATTTGTTACGAAGAAAAAAACATGTTGCCTTTTATTTGCAAGTTTCTTAAATAATTTGAATATTTGGAGAGTTACTGTGATTTGGAAAATGGGATTTAGATTATTAAAGAAACTCCTAAATAATTCCATTAAGGAACTTGCAAATAAAAAGGCAAACATGTTTTTTTTCTTCGTAAATAATCATAATTATAGGTAATGCAACTCATGATGTATTATTTATATAATTTGATCATACTTGTTCAGACTAAATTTATATTTTCTTTACTTGTAAAATAATATGTAGGTGTGAAGAATATATTATTTTGTTTGTTTTTTAATCAATTGTTTGTTGAATCTCTCATTTCAAAGGTCAAATGTGAGTTTTTAATTTAATTATCAGTTAACAAACCCTATTTGGTATCATTTAATTGCTCAATTACCTAATCAAACATGGCAATTAAAAACTTTATCTCATATTAGCAAAAGTAACCATAATATAATTGTTTTTGAAACTCATTAATTATCGCAACGTAATTGATCAATATTCAACCTTTTTGATTTATTAGACTGACTCGAACTGAAGCATTAAACAATGAAGTAAATGATAATTAATCTTCCTTGGTAGAAAATCCTTCCTAGGTACAATCCAGGCGAAACCGCCGCAGACAAGAAACCCCTGATGCAAAAGAGTTCAATGCAGGAGCGCTAACTGCAAATACGGAATATGCAAAGGCCTCATTCGAGTACGCCTAGAACCGATTTATGGCATTAAAATTATTCCATCGAACCCATAATCAATATAGACATACCCTGAGGAGTCGAGCAGGCTTCTTCCACCTAAATCGTTAAAGTAAAGTAGCGCATACAAGGAAAAAAACCCAAAAAATTGGCAAAATTTGGTTATTTTCTTTAACGTTAGATGTCGTTAGTCCATGAAATTACGTCACAGTCCTATTTAAAACTGGTTTAAAGGGATTAAGACACTCAAAAACACTTTTTTCAAGATATAAAACGTCCCCAAATATAAATAAAAAAGGACTTATTATTGTCAAAGAGCTCTAGCATCTAAGCGGACTAAAGAAGAACCAAAAATTAGCAATTCCTTTGGAAAAAAAGGAAGAATTTTATGTTATGCATGCGCTACTTAACTTTAACGATTTAATTCCACCTAACTATCGATCTTAGTATCTTTCATATGGCCCCGGCATAATAATAATAATGAATCGTCGTTTTACTCAGAAGAATTTTCATTTTATTGATCGAACGCTGACTTATTATAATAATCAACAACATGTAATAATATTGGTTGGATATATATCTATGTGGATTTTTCTTCCTCTTCTATAAATAAATCTTTGAATGGAATTAACAACGGAATATTTTAGAAAAATAAGTAGTTCTTAATAGAGATCATCATGTTTTGTTCTTTCAATAAGAGATGCTTCTGCTTGCTCCTCCTCCTTAGTATTCCTGGCCCTCTTCATCTTCTTCCCCGAGGATTGAGTCCATTCCGACCTCCTCGTAGTCCTTCTCAAGAGCAGCCAGATCCTCACGGGCCTCGCTGAACTCTCCTTCCTCCATTCCCTCGCCTACGTACCAGTGGACAAAGGCTCGCTTGGCGTACATGAGATCGAACTTGTGGTCCAGACGGGCCCAGGCCTCTGCAATGGCCGTTGTGTTGGACAACATGCAGACGGCACGGGGAACCTTGGCCAGATCGCCTCCTGGGACTACGGTGGGGGGTTGGTAGTTGATACCAACCTTGAAGCCAGTGGGGCACCAGTCCACGAACTGGATGCTCCGCTTGGTCTTGATGGTGGCAATGGCGGCATTGACGTCCTTGGGAACAACGTCGCCACGGTACAACATGCAGCAAGCCATGTATTTTCCATGGCGGGGATCGCACTTGACCATCTGGTTGGCGGGCTCGAAGCAGGCGTTGGTGATCTCGGCCACGGAGAGCTGCTCGTGGTAGGCCTTCTCGGCTGAGATGACGGGGGCGTAGGTCACGAGAGGGAAGTGGATCCTGGGGTAGGGAACCAAGTTAGTCTGGAACTCCGTGAGGTCCACGTTGAGGGCTCCGTCGAATCTCAGGGATGCCGTGATGGAGGAGACTATTTGTCCAATGAGTCTGTTCAAATTGGTGTATGTGGGTCGGTCAATGTCCAGGTTTCGTCGGCAGATGTCGTAAATGGCCTCATTGTCCACCATGAAGGCACAGTCGGAGTGCTCAAGAGTCGTATGGGTGGTCAAGATGGAGTTGTATGGCTCCACGACGGCTGTGGCCACTTGGGGTGCGGGGTAGACAGAGAATTCAAGTTTGGACTTCTTTCCGTAGTCCACGGAGAGGCGTTCCATGAGGAGGGACGTGAATCCTGAGCCGGTTCCACCGCCGAAAGAATGGAAAATGAGGAATCCCTGAAGGCCAGTGCATTGGTCCGCCAGCTTACGGACGCGGTCCAACACAAGGTCTACGATCTCCTTCCCAACGGTGTAGTGCCCACGAGCGTAGTTGTTGGCAGCGTCTTCCTTACCAGTGATCAACTGCTCGGGGTGGAACAACTGACGGTACACGCCCGTTCGAACCTCATCTATACAAGAAATGACATGTTTTAGATAGTGACTCATATAAAATAATGGTACATTTTAAAATATGCGCAGACGTTATCTTAAAGGATATAATTAATTACGAAAATCACGCATCAATAAACATAAAGATGAAATTACTTTCTAATCATTAAGAGCAAAGCTGGCTTTAAAGAGAGTTAATATTCATAGGAAAAAATAAAAAAAATACTACAATGTATTTACAATAAAGAACAAATATCCTAAAATGTGTTTTTAAAATGTATGGCGCTAAAATTAAAGACCAATTCATTATAATTATTCCATAGACTTTTCCAGGACTCGTAATTGCGCATTGCAGTTGATATTTAATCAAAAATATACATTAATTACTAATATTGCATGACTAAGAAGCGAGTAAATATCTGCACAGAGAGGCCTGACCAAGGTCAAGAAAAAGGTGGAGAAACATTCTGATGTGACGTCAGCAACCCTATTTATTAAAGGATCTTTTGGTTTCAATATGAAGGGATTGCAATGCTGCTAATTCTTCACACTATGCACATAAAGTTAATAAAAAATCCATCTGTATTTTTGTGCTTTTTATGCATATTGAGGTTTTTTTTGCCTATAATACGCATATTTTGTGAGAAGGAATTGTCTAAATTTAATGAAAACAGTTGAAACATTCCATTAAAGAGAAAAATCACATCATGTGGTGTGAGGCCGCAATTTGTTTCAGCCTACACAAGATGTTAATTCAGTGAAATATTACTTTGCTCGAAGATTATTTTGTATGGGACATTTTTTAAGAATATATGGTCCTATATTAAGTATGTGCAGTGTTGGTCGAATATTACTTTGAAAGTAGTATGTAATATACTACTTTTACTGCGTAGTAATATTTTTTAAAATATTAGTTATTACTTCTCAAAAGTAATATACTACTTTATATTAGATATTACTTTTTGAGCATTCTGAAACAATAAGTAAAGGCAATTCAAACAGGATTTGTAAAAAATCTTCACCAACCTAGTTAGCATTTTTATGCCCACCGGGTAACGTCACATACATTTATAGTTCATCAATTTTCATGAAAAATGCCTATCGAATATTTTTTTCACGAAACTAGGATATTACATATTAGTTATTACTTAAAGTAGTATCTAATATGTTTGTTCTCTCTAGTTAGTCACAGTAATATAACTAAGTAATATATTACTCGCACGCGCGTTAGGGAACAACACTGAGTATGTGTATATGATCGCCGATTATCATCATTAAAGCAAGCACATATTCATTAAGAATGTCTAAAGCATTTAAATGTGAGCCAATGACTTCACACACACACACTATTCATTTGAAAGGTGGAACCCTCATATCTGACAGTTTTAAAGATTATAAAAGGCTATAGCTTTTTGTCTCACTTACTTATGTTTTGGAAAGTTAAACCTAGGGATTGAATGGTTTATTCATCATTCTAAACTTCTCTCATTCTCATGTTAAAAAGGTGACAAAAGAAGATCTTAAATTCTTAAATGGACTTATTTTATGGCATGAAAATAACGCATTTAACCTGGGATTTGAAAAATGGATCGATGCTCAATAGTTCAAACAATGGATATCATATTTGTATTAGTGGCATAGAATGAGTGCTCACGCAGTGGCGTTCAGTTCATATTCTTCTTCTACTTACCCACGACAGTAGGCTCGAGATCCACAAAGACTGCTCGGGGAACATGCTTTCCAGCTCCAGTTTCGGAGAAAAAGGTGTTGAAAGAGTCATCTCCAGATCCGAGGACCTTGTCTGAGGGCATGTGACCATTAGGCTGAATTCCATGCTCAAGACAATACAGCTCCCAACAGGCATTACCAATTTGGCAACCGGCCTGGCCGACATGGACTGAGATACATTCACGCTAAATATATACAAAAAAAGTCATTTAAAATTTGTTAGACAATAGATCCATTTAAAGAGCATTTAAAAGCCCTCTTTAAATATATTAAAGTCATTTAAATTTGTCAAACAATCGAGCCATTTAATAAAGAGCATTTAAAAACACCCCTCTTACCATTTTGAAGAACGAACGGGGCGAAGAGAGGACGGTTAAGAGAGAGCTTTAGAAAGGATCAGCCGAGATCAGACCAGTTAGGAGGTTGAGACGACTTCTATTAAACGGAGAGAGGGAATGCCACAGAGTTTATATATGGGGAAAACAATAACTAAAGAAAGAAATAACATGGATGCCGGCCGGGGGGAGGTGCTTAAGGCAGCGGGCAGGCCAATCTCTCCTCATGACTTCTACCTTGGGAGAGTGTGAGAGAGAGGCTCCAGTGTGGATCCTGGCAAATATGAATGATGATGGAGCTAACATAATGTTATTTTTCGGCATCATGATTATAATTATTGCAGACCAACGGTTTTTGAAAAAGACGGTTGGGCTGACTTGGCAGTTTCACCCTTGATACGCCTTCTTTTCGTGTTGTAAAAAAAGGAAGGAAGTGAGACCAAAGTGAAAGGGGCACTTTATTCCTATTGTAAATGTTATTTACATTGCTACTGGATGTAACCGGAATACTTTATCGATTTTCTCGCTTATATGTATATTGGGACTGGGAAAAGAAATTAGATTCTCTCTCTCTACATATATATATATATATATACAAGGCTCTCTCTGGGTATTAAAAGAAGCCTCTAAGAAAAATAAGAAGGGTGTGGCAACCCCCCTTAGTACACGTCAGTAGCTTCTTCTTCTTCTTAGCATCCACTAATTATTTAAGAGGTCATCTGCAATTTTTTAAATACAGACTTTAACAAGTTAACATTCTCATTTTTTTTCCCTCACATCTTCTCAGAACCCGAAGATGACTCACCTCGATCCAAGGCTTGGAGAAGAAGAAGTGCTACGCGTAGTGACATGCCTGGATAATTAGGGCAGTCAGGAAGATTCCGTATGAAGAACCTTGTTCTAGAAGGATCTCTCAAGGGTGAAGAGAAGAAGCTAAGAGGAAGGGGGGGGGGGGACGGTTTCTTTCTAGATCAGTGATTCTCTTTGTTAAAAATAGACATATTCTTTAATTACTATGAGTACCGCCTTCTTCCTCTGGAGTCAACGTATTCATGAGTTCAAATAAAAATTCCTATAAACTCTTATTTTATAAATAAATAGGAACAAGATACTTTAGATTCCAATAAAAGAGAAAACTCTATTTCTATGAGAAATGACACACGAAGTAGCTATCAATGCTCGTCCATACAAGATGAAAGAAATTGCAGAAAGAAGAAATTCATATCATGTATAGTCTGCCTGCAATGCAGAGGTAAATGAGATAAACAGAAAGAGGACCCAATTTTATATTAGGCATTTTGATCTCAAATAAAACAAGTCATTCACAAATTTTATATGGAATTATTTATGTCAAATTTGCTTGCCTATATTTAAGCGAGTATATATAATATGCCAACCCTCAAATGCATCGAAGAAGAGTGTCCCAGACAAGTTAGCTATGATTCCTATGGGTTATTTTTATGAAGTGTTATATATTTAATGAAGACCCCCGTCTTTATTTTTAATAAGAAATACGATATTAAACAATTTAATTTCTTAGGAAAATAGTGTTTGTACATCATAATGTGATTCATTTAAATGTCTTGATTTGCTTGGCTTGCATATTATTAGGTTTAAAATTGTAGTAACTGATCTTTAAAATATAAGTCAATAAGGTAACCTACTATATAAAAATTAAAGTATCAGGTATCGTTTTAATCTGATAACATTTGTAGAAATATATTATTTTATATTCCAATGACGTCTTGGGGCCTTTTTACATTCTGTTTTTTTTTCAGATTAACTTGTTTAAAAACCAAATAGGGTTTTAAAGTTCAATAAAGGGTTTCATAACAAGCAGAACTTGAAGTTTTGGATCATCTAGTCCATTATGAACCGCAAAAGGCTTTCGAGAAAGTCCCTCAAAAGCGATTCAGATCGGGGGGGGGGAATATTTTTCTTATGGAATCTTGTTTTTTTTTCTTAAAATTTGATTGCATCTAAACTGCACGACAGTAAATAAACTTCCCATAGGGATATTAGCGAGAAATGGTCGAGTAAAATACGTCCTAAGAAGTCATGGTCCAAGAAAAAATGACCCAGGAAAAAATGATCCAAGATAGAAACGGAAAATCAATATCTATATTTGCTAGAATAAAATGTTTTTTTGCCATTATTTACTCAATTTAAGTGCGAAATAGCATTTGCAAAATACTTAGTTTAATTCCACTCAAATATTTGCTTACTCATTCATTTGGGTCATTTTGTCCATGAATCATCATTTTCCTTTTCTATCCTGGGCCATTTTTTCCTAAGCCGCAATTTCTGGCCCGTTTCTTCTAGACACCGTCCTTAGGGGGCATCCAATCCCATGGGGTTAAGGACAACAAAAAGGTGATGCTCACGCATAAAAACATATGTAAACACTTTATTCATCTAAGCCCATAAACAGAGTGATGTTCCATAGATCGACAGATGTAATAAAACTAAATAAACATTTTTTTAGTATGAACAGTTGACTTATTCAATAATCATGGTGCTTTGGAGGAGTGTTTTCAAAGGATTCGACGACAATGATGTAAATTGAGGCCCATGAAAAAGAGACTATTGGTAATTATGAGGATGGTTTTCTTCTGTCTGAGTTGATGTTCCCCTTACAAGAGCCGCGGGAGACTATGTAGGGATATGCAAACTGCTTATTTTAATGATTCCCTCTCCTTTTTAAGCAATCACATTAAACCACTTTTTCTTATATTTTCTTATATTGTATGAATCAATTAACGTGACATCAAAACGCTTCATAGATTACTTTTAACCAGAGCTGCGACTACCGAATGTAAATCGGTATCGATACTACCGACGGTAGATGTCAAATATCGAACGATTATACGATATAGGTAGAAACTACGAATACCGTACCGATTGACAATCGGTACGGTATATTGAAAGTATGACTTTTGTAGCATTCACATAGAGACATAAAGATATAGAAAGCTTATTCCCTTCAATAGCAGAGGAACATTGTTCAACTGTCGCTTTGCCAGAGCGCTCCTTGTGTGAAGAACTTGAACTTCGCAAAATATATAAACAACTACAACTTATAGTATTATAGAGCAGATACATAAATAGCCATTCAATATAAACGTATGCTATGTATTGAATACTAGAGTACCTGAAAGTGCATTTAATATCGGTCAATAAGAGACAGTAAATGAAAAAAAAAATCTATAGCCTTCCATTTCCTACAAAATCCAAGTACATATATAATTTATATAAGATTAGTATGTATTAAATTTCTAATAATCTCTAATTAATTATAACAAATAATGTACTTAATTGTTCTTTGTTATAAGTTATTCGATATTAAATGCATCAGAAGAAGCTACATAGCAGATGCATTAATAAATTTATCTCGCTTTCTAATATACTGTACTGAATATCGATCGATACTGTAGATATATAATAAAATTACCAAATACCGATATCGATCGGTAAAAGGTATATACCGTACCGGCGGTAGATTTTCTACCGAATCCCAGCTCTGCTGTTATTTTTATTTATTTTCATAGGACAAATGACTCCTTCTTCCTTCACCCGATAATGACAATGGAGATCCTATTCCTTTTCAGGAGGAACTCAATGACTACACACTCACACACACCGAGCTTTGCTCCTCTTCGGAAGGGATTCTGAAACCCCTCATCGATACTGGATCCTACCATAGACATCCGCAATATCTTTATATTACAATATTACGTATAAATGTATGCATTCTTTAATTGCTTGCTGAAATATAAAATATTTATCCTTGTGTGTGCAATCTCTGATGGTACGTATTTCTGTCTGTATTTATTTGCATTAACTTGACGACTGGGGGCGACTATTGCGCATGGTATTCTAGGCTACAGTCAAGGATCCCCACTCTTGAAAAGTCCCGTTGATAGGTCAATTAAAAAAGAAAATATAACCACTTGATAATAGTACAAAAAGCATATACATCTATTGGTCCCTGGTTTGATCATCAAGCAGAAAAAAAACACTGATTTGGGGAAACTTGGTTCCATAGAGGATGTAGAGTCCCAAAACAACGCTTGATGGTGCCGAAGAACATAGTCTTAGTCAATGTATATAGAATACAAGATATGTTTTTTTCAAGTTATCATGGATAGTGTAACGTTAGTAATCTTACTATTATTGTGGTTGTCCAGAAGAAATGGACCAGGAAAATACAGCCTAGGAAGAAATGACGCAATAAATAATGGACCAGGAAGAAATGGCCCAAGATAGAAGAAGAAAATGGCGACTCATGGGAAAAATGAACCAAATACATTGCTTGGCAAGTATATGAATGGAATTCAACGAAGTATTTACAAACACTAATTCAAATATAGATGAGTAAATAATGACAACAAACCAATTTTATTTTAGCAAATATGCATAAATGATTTCCTTGTGTTGACAAAAGCAAATGTTTATTGGGCAATTTTTTCCTTGCTTCATCATTTTCTTTTTCTATCTTGTGTCATTTCTTCCTAGTTCACTTTTTCTAGGGCCATTTATTCCTTGGCCGTATTTTTCTGGTCCATTGCTTCCAGATATTATCATTATTTTGACCTTATTAAAACTATATATTGTTATGGTTTAATGACGTCACACCGGCAGGCGAAAAGTCAGCTCTCTTGGCGTTTTGGATAAACCTGTATTTCAATATTGATCTCAGTAACACTTTCCAGCATACAACAAAAAAACCATAGAAAGAAAAAACTGTAAATATTTCAATTAAAAAATGTAGTGACATGAGTGGAGACTTAAAAAATATTGGTCAATGATTCATTAGAAATATAGAGAGGCCACTGATTAAATCCTCCTATGCCCTTAGTCAATTACGAATTCTCTCGGGGACGGAATCATAGAAATATAAAGATATAGAGAGCTTATTCCCTTCAATAGCAGAGAAACATCGTTCAGCTGTTTTCTGTGTGTGATTATAATCCTATCATCCATGATCAGCTTACGATGACGTAGTTCAAATTACTTGATTATATTGGACACACAGAAAACAGCTGAACGATGTTTCTCTGCTATTGAAGGGAATCAGCTCTATATATCTTTATATCTCTATGATGCGTGGCAGTATTGAACACATAGATTGTCCGCAATAACCGTAGAATAGCTTGTTTCCTGTTGTATCAAACAGATTTCTCATCTTTTAAATATCATTATTTTCTTTTACAAAAAAAGAAGCTTTTTGTCACCTGTCTAGACAAAACAACTATAAAAATGTACTCTTCATTTAAGGTAAAGAAGACTCTTTTTTTGCAGCCTGGTGTAAAATGATGAATGATTACAAAGGGACAAAGATCAATCAACTGGGGCCAAAGTCTTTCCGAACTTTGAGACTTAAAGCCTTATATTATGTCGGATTGGGGGGGTTCGATCCTGGAGGCTCATCCTGATTTTGAGGGTCCTTTTACCCACGTGTTCACGTGATTAACTTATGTCGTTGGAATAATAATAATAATGTATATGATGGAGGCATTTATCAATTAAAGCGCAAAAGCTCAAAAGACCTGTCAAGGGGATTTGTAAATGAACTCCTTATAAGGAATAATTGCGTGAGCGTTATTAATTAGATGCCAAAAAACTATATTTGAAGGGGGGAAAGACAAAGAATAGTTACATTAAAATATTGATCGTTGTGTTTATTTTATAAATTTATAATTATAATCCAGATTCAGAGCTAATGGCTATCTAATTCTGACCCCTTCGAACCTATTTTGCTATAGTCGTTCATTGCCATCTGTTTTTTTGACTTTTTAGAAACGATTAAATTGATTGAGAACATAAAACGGCTCACAACCACGGACTAAATATTATTATTTTAAGTCATTTTTCCTAAATGTGTCCATCAGAGCTACAAAACGTTTAAACCATAGAGATAAAAAGATAGAGAGCTTATCCCTTCAGTTGTATTTTGTGTCCAATATAAACAAAGTATTTTGTATTACGTCATTGTAAGCTGATCATGGAGATGGAATCTATCTCTTGATCAGTTTACGATGACGTAGTAATATTACTTTGTTTATATTGGACAAAAAAATACAGCTGAATGATGTTTCTCTGCTATTGAAGGGAATAAGCTCTCTATATCTTTTTATCTCTATGGTTTAAACAGGTGTCTAGGTATTTTTTTTAAACATGGAACTTAAATAGTAACCAGCATTGGTAGGAAAACGATCGTCATGATACATTTTCTTTTCAAAATACATTCAAAAGAAACTAACCCGGGGTATATTGAAATACTAGGCATGTCCCATATGAGATGACTTTGGCTTGTTGCTGTGACGTCATTCATCCCCCCCCCCCCACCCCCAACGGCAAGAATAACATTATATATTATATTTTGATGACATAAATTAAAAATTGTAAGATTTATGGCGTGTTAAACTCTCATTGTTGAGGGCGCAGGTTCGAGTCCCGAGAGGGGAAGATCAATTTTCGTTAACCTCATTGATAAGTTTGCTAGGTTCATTAGGCTAATTACACGCTATAATGCTTTATTTATATCCTGTCAGATGCAATTCTGTAGAACCAAATAGGTAAAAAAAAGATTTATTGCGTCATGATAATATGAAATAAACATACTTATCATAGAGATATAAAGATATAGAGAGCTTATTCGCTCCAATTAGCAGAGAAAAATCGTTCAGCTGTATTCTGGACACAATGGCGTATTTCTCTGAAGAATCCAATAAGCTCTATGTCTTTATATCTCTATGGTCTTTATACTAGGCCTAAGCCATATCATGAGACGCTAAATTCCATGGGCATCTTTGGATAAAATCAAAACTTATTGATGGCATTTCTAAACACTTTCATTAAGTGACCTATAGACAAATATTATGAATAACAAAATAAATGCCTTTTTGGACTCAAATACTATATATTTGGAACCTTCTTTGTTTTTCCCTGGAAGGTATTTATTTGTCTATTGAATCTATAAATAGCTTTAAAATATATAACATCTTTTTGAGGGATAACATAGCAAAAAATATTTTTTAAGTTATATATTTTCTTAAACAAAGGAAATGACTTCAATTAATTAAAACAGAAGATATCCCAAAAAACTATAAATATATTTTTAAGATCAATTGACTGTTCAATTACAAAGTATCCATTTCTTTTCTTTCGGACATTACACAGTACATTTATGCATTAAAATATGTACACACAGATCGATTGGAATATCCTAGGGTACCAACAGGTAATGTATAAGAATACTAGATTTTTTGCTACCGTATACGGGATCATTCAGATCTTGTTAATAGAATGTATTATCCTCTTTTGTTAAAAAGAGTGCAATTCATTTTAAATAAAATGCATTGATCATTGTATGCTATTTTTTAATATAGAGAATATTAGTTTTTAAGCATCACAACTACTAAGTGATTGATTAATAATCGAGGCCTTTCTAAATTATTTAAATTATCTACCCATAATTTTGAATCTCAATGTTTTGGGGCGCAGATCATAGAGATATAAAGATATAAGAGCTTATTGGATTCGT
>CP045891.1:15191215-15227278 GCA_013387185.1 Caligus rogercresseyi | reverse complement strand
AAGGGGTACGTGATGTCAAAAAGTTGGGAAGCAACTGGGTAAGGGATGGGGAGACGCAATGAAGTGACAATGGAGGAATGGAAAGGGAACCGTGGTCGAGGTTAAGAAAACATAAAGACCCAAGTGATCAAGTAGATTGTCCAGGTTTTGTTTAATTTAACTTTCTCAGCTTAAATAAAATATGTAATTTTTGAAAAAAGAATATGAAAATATGTTCATATTATTTACATTATTAGTTAGCATAAATAAGAGAAATAGCTTATAAATACAATACTTCCTTTTTCAATCTATCAATACTGCTTTAATCGGTAGATTTATTATAAATCTACCGATATACCGATTTGATACAACTTTGTACCGAATACAGGCGGTAGTTTTTTTTAACCGAATCCCAGCTCTGCCTCTCACTTTGTTATAATTCTATTATATGGCAAATGTTTTGTTTTTTCGTTCTAGGATGCTAATGTTCATTTTGATAAAGACTAGTAAAAGGGAGATTACGAAACTTTTTCCTTTTGAAAAAGGTTGTAAAAAGACGGAGGGATATTTTTCAATTTTTTTATTTGAAAGCCTCACATTCTAGTTAATGATGTAACACCACTTCGCACTTTTAAGGTTCGAAACCTTAGCGTTCGCCCGTTCGATTAAAAACAATCTGTTCAGGTGTTCGTCCGTTCAATTTTTAGCGTTCGTCCGTTTGTTTTGGCGTTCGTCCGTTCCTTGATTTTTTTAAATTATTTCCTTTTTTTAATTTGCAAATATTCCTTTATTTAAAAAACGTCCCCACTTTTATCCCAGAATCCCTCGCAGTAAATTCAATTGCACTTCTTTTTTAAAAAACTTTTTTTCTGAAGTGTCATAAAAACATTGAACTTATTTTATAAAAAACGTCCACACTTATGAAAACCATATAAATTGAACGGACGAACGCCAGCAAAAAATACATTGCTCGTTCTTCATTTATATTCCGTTCCGGCGTTCGATTTTGAATGTGCGTTTGCGAACGGCGTTTCGGTTTTCCATTCAATCGACACCCTGAAAATTACCTTTAACTCCCCCCTCTAATTCCATATAATGTTCCATATAATCCAAAGAGAGCTTAGGAAAATGTAAATATAAGCAAAACCTGTGGAAACGTTTGGAATGTAAATATAACAAAAGGACAGTTAGAAGAATGCAAATATATCAACTGGGAAGTTCTAGCAAGGTATAATATATAATACACAGGCTTGTGAACGGAACGCAAATTGACGGCGTTCAGCTGAATAGTACGTTCAATGAGAACGCTGAACGGAACGCAATTTTTTTTTGAACGCTGAACGTTGCGCAAAAAAAAAGAGTTTTGCGTTCAGCGTTCAATTTTTTCCAACTTTTTTTTTTTTGACTTTTTTGGAAAAGTCAAAAACAAAAAGTCATTACTACGCATACTATTTGAAAAATCATTTCTAAAAAAAAGAACGTCATCACTACGCAGTACTTTTTTTGGAAATTTCTTTAAAAAAAAAATAAACGTCATCACTACGCAGTTTTTTTTGGAAATTCTTTCTAAAAAAACGTCACTAACGCAGTTTTTTTTGAAATTCTTTCTAAAAAAACGTCATCACTACGCAGTTCGTTTTTTCAATTCTTTCTAAAAAAAAAACGTCATCACTACGCAGTATTTTTAATATTAACGCTGAACGCTAACGAAACGCTGAACGCAAAAACATGAACGGAACGCTGAACGGAACGCTAATTTTTTTTGAACGCTGAACGGAACGCTGAACGCAAAAAAAGCTGAACGCTACAAGCCTGATTATACATGTTATGTACATACATTTCATGTTTGGAAGGATGGTGAAACGTCAATAATCTTATTATTATTTTGACTACATCAATAAATTATTGTAATGTTATTGGACTCACTTGCCAATAGTTTTTAATGACGTTACACCGGCAAGCGAAAGGTCTGCTCTAATGGAAATATGATATTAAGGTGCCAACAATTTTTAGACAGAGCAAGTCAAATGTATGCTCTGATAAAAATATATATTTTTCTTCACAGATTTGATTAATCAGACACAACCAAACTTTGTCAATAATAACCCTTACATATTAATAGTAATAAATAACTTTTTATTTCTATAAATACTATTTTATGTCATACAAATGTAAAGCCAAACTATGTATAAAATATCTCCTTAATACAATATCTTATTAATGTCTATTATTATTTATTCAATCGTAATTTAGCCGGAAATATTCATTCCCGGTGTCCAAAAGAAATGGACCAGGAAAAATAGACCAAGATATAGAACAGGAACATTATGATTAATCGAAAAATAGCCCAAATACATGGATAGTATTTGAGTGGAATACAACTTAGTGTAGTAAAAATACTATTTCTCATATAAACTGAGGAAATTACGACGAAAAATAATTTTATTTTGCAATTATAGATAAATGATTTCCTTGTTGTTGTTATTATACACGGCAAATATTTATTTTGGCCATTTTTTTCCATGTAACATTTTTTCCTTTTTTATCTTGAGCCATTTCATTTTTTTCCATTTTTCCTTGGGCCATTTCTTCCTACACCGTATTTTCTATAAGCATATATTCCTAATATATTTATTTCCATTAGATCTGAAATCCCTTCTTTCCTATGAGAGGTTTGAGTATTTTATATAATATGACCATTCATAAAGATGTCTCTACTATCAACAGCTCACTATAAACATCAGTAAAATATCTGTTTTCTTTTTTTCATTCATTCGTAACTCGAGGTTCTTGCTTATCTTAGATTTGTAAGTGCTTGATTCCCAAAGAAATCCAAAATTCCAAGTTTCCAAACCGCTCCTATTTTTATTCCTAGCACTTTACAATGATTCCAATGGGACAAAGACCACTTCCTGGGCCATCCAAGGACAATAAGGGCATTTGGGGCTTTGTCAAAACACTGTATGCGGATGAGTATCGGTGGTCCATTGTCAAAAGCATCGGAATGTTTGCCCTCGGAATCTACCTCTCCAAAGAAGTGAAGGAAGCCTACTCAAACCCGCCTCCGGCCCTTGCCTAGATACTTCATTCATACTCTGTATTTTTTTTTTTTGTAGTCGTTGTAGCTATCAATATGTTTATTTATATAATAAATGCTTTAGAAAGTATATATTCATTTGATAATAATTATTTTTATTCAGAACACTGCTCCATGACAAGATGAACGTATAACAATTCAAATCGGTCCAACTTACTATAACATCCATATATATATATATATATATTCTTCCGGTTTGTTGTTTCATATTATTATACTAAATAATATCAATTATTGTTTCCTATCGAAAAAATGAAACATTTATTCATCATAAAATATCAACATTACGTACAAGTATTTTTAAAACAATTTCTATAATGGTTGCAATAACAGATGGACTAAAATTAACAGGGAGGTGTTTTAGATTATGGAAATGCTTATAAAACCATTTGTATCGGGAAAAAAACACAGGTAAACAATAGAATTGTTGACAAATAGTCTTTAATAATGATTTGAATGGCATAATAAGTTCAAAGTCATTTGCTGTCTAGTGTTAAGCGGATATGTTTATTTGTAGTGTCTACAACAGTTGGAACGGGGATCTCAAGATCATTAGTTACTGCAGTATTTAACTGAACTGGGACTACCAATTTATATTTGGTAGATTAAAACTACTAAAGGTATACTTCTGCTACCGATGAATTTGTATTTTGATCACTCAACCTCACACCACTACTAATTGCATAAAGTTGATAGTGGTAGATTGAGAAATCTTACTTTTTAAAATATTTTCTTATTAATATAGTTCCATTGATTAAAACGTTCAAATGTTTAATTATCAAGCTTTAGTCGTCATCACAGGAACATCCGATGAAAAGAAGATGTGCCTTCTGCAAAAATGTAATCAAAACATCGGATCACTTGTTTCTAGATTTTATGAAATTGGCTCCACTGGTAGAACTGACACAGTGCCACACCAACAAAGCGTTCAGTGTCAAGCTTTCTAGAGCTGATTGGCTCTTTTCCACTCCCAAACATCCCAACCACTGGAAATTGTGGAAATAATTTGCAATTAAATGTTTTAAATAAAATTTCTTAAACCATGCAACATTTTTAACGTTTGCCTCAGTTTTAATGCATATCTTTTAAAGATGTATTTTAAAACTTTGGTCCAATAAAAAATATTGGCCTCAAAAAAGCTTTATTTGTAATTTGATAGTATTATTATATTATATAGCCGAGTTGCACTTCAGAATCCGGTTTTGAATAAAGTGTCAAACATATACTTCAGTCAAAAGTGCAAATACAGACGCCATTTTCTGATAAAGGACATTGCATGTTGGACTGTGCACGACATTTTAAACTATAAGTATATGAACGAACTTGAAATATTCATGTTATAATGAATTACTGCTCATGGTTATATAAAATTCTGCCCCTTCCCCCAGCTAGAAAAATATTTTGATAATTGGGAATTAGTCAGTAAAAAATAAGGCTCACCAAATGAATCAATATCACCCGTCTTTATGTTTGGAATCCAAAAAATTGATTCGTTTTATAATTCTGCTTAAAGAATAAAATTTGACTTATTTAAAAGCAAATTAAGCACAAAAAGCTACCATTTATGAGTTGTGATGTTTAAAGAATTCCCATACTGTACTCATTATGTCAATGAATACTAAAACAACATTTTATTTAGACTGTTTTAGTATTCATTGATTATATAATTATATAATCAATGAATACTAAAACAGTCTAAATAAAATGTTGTTTAGTTTAAATGTGCCAGAGACGAAGTTAAAATGAAATGAGTACTTTGATCTAAGCTCTATCAAATCATTGCTATTCATTTTGTCTATAATTCAGTCCTTGTATGCCATACTGGCTCTGAATCGAAAAGTGCTGAAAATTTGAAATCCATTTAGCTCTGATTTATCACTAACTTTGAAAAATGATACCATTTCGGAATTAGTGGATAAACTCTATAAGAATATTGAGAATTAGTCCGACCTAAATTTGGCTGTTGGCCAGTGTTATGTATATAAGTCTGACGAGGTTTTGTTGACTATTTCCAATGTATGCCCCAGAAGACAGCCTTATTTATTTTGATACAGAATATCTAAATCCGCCGACATATTTTTTCACATTTAGCAACGTTACGTCCGAAGCATTATAATTTTAACATAATCTAGGTAAGGAATTCATTGAGTAAAAATATGGCTTAATAAAGCCCAAAATGGCCTGAATCATGTTACATGTATTAGATTCCAAAAGTATGACATAGCTGAAAGATACTTAATAGAAGTATAATTCAGTTCGATTTAAGCTATAATTAAAATTGATATATTTATCAGTGTCATTTGTTTATTTATATGTGCAGCACTGATGAATAAAATGTATTATATCTAAGCCTGAGGACATTCACTCGATTTATTCTATAAATTATTGAATGCCTGCAGCATATAGTAAATACTACTTTAAGAACTGGGCAGATTAAGTTTTTTCCATGCGTCAATATTTGTCATTTTAGGAAAGAATAGTTATCAACATAAGATATATTATTTCCACTGAAACGTTACTCCCATTGAATAAAGTGGCTTTGTTATTAACGTTCTGTTATTCCTCCCCATTTTTTTGTGCCTATATGGTTTGATAGAATTGCATCCTACAGGATATAAATAACCATTATAGCATTAAAATTAGACTATCGAGCCTAGGATCTTATCAATGAGGTAGACCAAAATGACCATCCCCTCTCGGGAGTATTCGAACCTGCTTCCCCAACATTAAGAGTTGGACACGCCTTAACGCTCACGGCTATCGCACCCCATTTATTATTCAGCCTATGCCTACAACTGGAGATTTGACAGTCTCATGCAATTTATCTGAGTTCACTCCGAGCCATGTTTTTATCTATTTCTTCATAGGTGTTGTTGATACCTGTGATATGCTACTATGTGAGTGACGTTCCTTCCTTCTACCTTGTCTCCTCTTGCCGCTTTTTGAATGGAGAGTTCTTCTTCTCCCTATAATTCACTCCTCTGGGACCCCCTACAGAATATGTTTGCCCGCCTGACGTTTTTGCCCACGTTGGCTTACAATGTGGCAATGGAGAGAGTCTCCTCTCGGCAGTGGTGGAACCGGATCGACGAGTCCGTCATCCTGGGAGCACTCCCATTCAGAAATAAGTCCCTCACCAAAGACGTGATTGAGAAAGAGCGCATCGGGGGTGTCATCTCCATGAACGAGGACTATGAACTCAAATACTTTACTCACTCCCCGGAGGAATATGAAGAGCTCGGCCTAAAGTTCCTACAGCTCTCCACCATCGATATTTTCCATGCTCGGAGCATGACAAACTTGTCAAAGGAGTTGAATTCATTCAGGTGAATATTATAATAATATCATGTTTGAGAGGTCATCTTTTACATGTATTTCTTCGGGATACAAATGTTTTTGAGTATCAAATGTATATATATATATAAAGTTTCAAATGTTCACTTGTGGGGGATTTTCAATGACTATTTCAAAACTTAAGTTTCTCGTTGAATTTTGGATGTACAAAAAAAAAAACTTATTTGGAATTCTTGCACTCATACCTACATTTTGCGGCAAATTGTTTGAAAAAGCATTGAAATTAAGGACATAAGAGCCGATCGAATGGCGGAAAAAATACTACATAAGTTTACTAAATAACTTTTGGGCCCGTTGAGCGGACACTTCCCATTATTTGATTTCGTTCAAACTTTCACAAGATGATCTCTATGCATTAAGTAAAATCCTAGGGGAGCCCGACTCTCAAATCCGAAAAACGTGAAATAAGAATCACCCTAATATATATATATATAGTTTTGGCTTTGAAGCCAAAAAATTGGAATTATTTATGGCAAAAATGTAGTACAGAAACTACCAATTGATAATCAGTATTTCGGTAGTACCGAGGTAGATCTATCCTATTGTTATTGATATGTTTGCCTTGATAAACAGTACGGATTACAACTACCTATTACGTGATGAATGTCCATTGGTAGTGGTATAAATTGTCATAATTTTAACAAAATGAATTACAGCTCCTCCCCAAGCAGATGACAAAAATAGCCTCAATATTTTGATAGAATTACGTCCGCCTGGATATGAATACGTATAATAGCATCAAAACTTGTCCATCTAATCAATTATCTTTACGATGAGCTTGATTGATATTGATCCCCTCCTCTTGGGAGTCGAAACTGCACCCTCAACATTGAGAGTGGAGCACACTTTTACTGAGCCAACGCGTTCCACTTTTTTCTTCAACTTCCTCACGCTACAGACGTATCTCTGTAGGGGTGCTTAAGTTGAAAAAAGTCATAACTTCTTATAACTCGATAATATAATTTTGCTTATAATTAAAATTTTATATTCGTAGCCTGAAAACGATAAGACGATGTTTAATAAGAATGAATAGTATTTTTTCGATTATTACAAATCTATTGACTTTAAAGTTTAAATTGTTTAGGGTTTAAAAAGTAATCTGTGATATATTTAAGTATTGTAACTCCCCAATGGGAGCGATGGTTGTTATGACCAGTTTTGGTAGAATATTACTTTGAAAGTAGTATGTAATATACTACTTTTTACTGCGTAGTGATTTTAAAAAAATATTAGTTATTACTTCTCAAAAGTAATATACTACTTTATATTAGATATTACTTTTTTGAGCATTCTGAAACAATAAGTAAAGGCAATTCAAACAGGATTTATAAAAATCCTCACCAAATCTAGTTTGCATATTTATGTCCACTGGGTGACGTCACATAACACATTCACAGTTCATTAATTTTCATCAAAAATGCCTGTCGAATATTTTTTTTTTCACGTAAGTAATATGTAACTAGGATATTACATATTAGTTATTACTTGGAAGTAATATCTAATATGTTTGTTCTCTCTAGTTAGTCGCAGTAATATAACTAAGTAATGTATTACTCGCACGCGCGTTAGGGAACACTGGTTATAACCTTATTAACATTCTTTTTCCCCTTCCTTTAGAAAATAACGAATGCCTCAGATCAAAGCGTGTATATCCACTGCCAGGCTGGCCGAACCCGAAGCGCTACATTGGTGGGATGCTTTCTCATAGCTAAGCATGGATGGACCCAGAAACAGCCTACGAACACATGATGAACAAGAGACCCCATGTTCTTCTCCGAGAGGCCCAATGGAATGCACTCCGCACTTTCCACAAGGAATACGTCCAGAAGAACAGTAGTGATAGTAGTAATAAAAGTCCATAATCTGTATTTTATTTAAACGTAAAAAATAAATATTTTATTAATCATCATTTTTGGGGTTATTGCTGTGTCCCAATAACAGGATGGACTATAAACTAAATAAGGGTGAGAAGAGGCATGTCGGATGAAACAAGACGAGAATAAAGGAATTATTATTATCCCTTGAACAGTCAAAGTCTAAATACCAAGCCTACTGACCTATATAATAATTTTAAATAGTTGATGCTTAGGTCGTTACTTTGTCCACAATAATATTCTCAAATCAGAGCTTACCTGTTGATAACTCGTGTTCAAAGAATAGTAGTATAAGTAAGAGCCCAACCGCTTATATATTCATCAAGATCTGCCAAAATATGGCCGATTTCATCAGCTATATATTTTCACCTTCAAGGTTTTTGTAAAGTGAAACTGCCATTTTTACTCTATAATAAGAATCGAACAGAGATACGTCTTTTTGTTGTTTTCTTTTTTAAGATTTTAAAGCTTCTGTTTTGTATGTTTTTTTTTAAATTGTTTAATTGAAAGATTTGCATTATTTATTTGATTATGTTCATACCTTAATTATTTTCCTTTTATCATCTAAAAACAAAATTTTAACTGATTTTTCTTGTATTACGGGATAGTTATACCGGTCGATAAAACACTAGAAACATAAAGATATAGAGATCTTATTACCTCCAATCAGCAGAAAAAACATCGTTCAGCTGTATTCTGGACACAATAACGTATTTTTTTGAAGAATCCATAGAGATATAACGATATAGAGAGCAATAGCAGAGAAACATCGTTCAGCTATATTCTGGACACAATGACGTATTTCTCTGAATAATTCAATAAGCTCTCTATGGTTTTATATCTCTATGACTAGAATGACGGGAGAGATCAAGATAATCCTCATTTGGATCTTTAGTGTCTTAAGGATATAAAGTATATTATCTTGGGAGGTCTTTAATCAAGTCCAATGAAAGCATAGTGGGCTTACTGTTGTGGTGTATGCATATATTTACCGTGACGTTAGAGAGTTATTTTTCGGCCTAGTCATTCAGCGATATAATGCAGGGACATTCATTCTCTTCATTGAATATTTAACCCAACGGAACATCACTCCATATTTCATGATATATATGATATTTTTTTCTGTCTCTGTCTTTCCCCCAACAATGGAGAACTAAAAATACCACGATATTCAACGCTATCAGTCGTGAATTGAGCATGATTTGACCGTATGCTGGTTTTTTAAATCAAAAAAATATATACCCTAGAAAAAACAACAGTAATAAACCACTTCATCTCTGATATATCGGTAAATGTTTGCATACACCGGAAAGGTTAACCCATAACTGCAGTTGCACGATAATATAAATCATATATATTATTTTCTGTGGAGATGCTTCAAGGATTAAATCAAGGATTGAAATACTTGAATAGACAAGTATTTAAAAGAACTACATTATTGTCGTCGTTTTTTGTTCATCAAATATTTCTATTGGTCCCATAAGTCTCGTATCAGTCAGACTATAATAGTAATGAGAAAGTCCATACTTTTGTTAAGTGTAATTTGTATAAAAAACGTAAGAAACATATATTTCATGAATTTATATATTTGGAAGGATCTACATTTTGTCCAGAGTAATATCTAAAATGAGAGTTTCTCCGTTGATGAGCTCATCTCTGCGAAGCAATTCCTCAATGCTAAGACTCATGTCCTCAATCCCTGCAACAAGGTTTCCTTCCTCGAAGTGAAAGAGGAGCAGCTTTTCCTTCTGCGTTGCCTCATTATTCCTATTGACCACGTCCGCAAGGCTCGCAATGGAGTCCAGTGCCTTTCCAAGGGACCAATCCTTTGAGACAAATATCCCAAGAGGAGGTCTCTTATCAGGCGTAGCACCTTGAAGTAGACTCTGTCATCCGTGGGTATGGACTTTGCTCCCACTGATTTCATTTTTAGCTTCATGAGTTGAACCCTCGCCATTGTTTGTTTTGCTTTTTCGGATTTGGGCTTGCGAGGCTTGACTCCCGAGCTGGAACTTGCTAGGTTGCTTATGTGTTCCTGAAAGAAATAGATCAGTCAAATCAGCCTCTTCTATAATACTTTGAACAACATCAAGGCAAACCATCGCTGTATTTATTTTGCAGTTTAAATAAAGATCATATGACTAATCAATGCCTTTGTTATTAACATCCTAGCTATGCATTTGTAAAAATAAATATGACTGAATTTTTTTAAATTACGTTGATTTCTTTTTGTACTCGCTAAGCTTGATTGGAATTTTAGGAAGAAAAGAACGAGTCGTCCATCCTTCTTTACACTTTAAAAATTAAGATTGCTCTGTATAATTATTATTGTCTCATTACTCTAAATATGAAAATATTACACTAGACTCATGTTAATTTATACTGTATAGAAACATCCAGCCAATTATATAATCTGCAATCTTTGCAAATATTTAAAAATTAAAAAGGCATCACGCATTGGAATATATAATCTTAATATCTTACTATGTAAATATCAAAACATGAAATAGATGTTTTAGATTTGCATCAATTTCTACTTTTTGTTATATCGAGCCAATATTGTGAGTCAAGGGGCATTAACAAATACATTGAGTCATTCGATGCATATCATTTCTATATTGAAGTGCAAATATCTAATTCCTGATCTATGCAAAATATTTCTTGTTACTCTGGTCAATAAGACTCACTTCTCATACTAGTCACAACCAAGATATATAGACTAACAAGTACATTTAATTCATGTTTTCATCAATAGTGAAACGTCACAAGCCTTATTATTATTATTATTTTTGTGACGTATCATAAAATATATTCTTGATGACGTAAGCATAGAGATATAGAGAGCTGATTCCTTTCAATTGCAGAGAAACAACGTTCAGCTGTATTCTGTGTGTTCAAAATAAACAAAGTAATTTGTACTATGTCATCGTAAGCTGATCAAAGAGATATATTCTATCTCTATGATCAGCTTACGATGACGTAATACAAATTACTTTGTATATATTGGACACACAGCCATTTAGAGAGGCATGCACTTCATCAAGAGCTCGGAGGGTAGCAAAGACAATGGCAGAGTTGTCTAGATCCTTATAGCTCCTTAAGTTTAATGTATTTATAAAAATTGAAAAAATATTTGTATATATATATTTTTTTTTATTTAATTTTTCTTTAATTAATATTTTTTATTATTCTTATTATTGTATAATTATTTGTTTGTATATAAAGATATATGTTTTATATATATATTAGTAGCCATGAAGGCTAGGGCTATATTAGCTCCTTAATAAAATCAAACAACAACACAGATACATCTGAAAGGAATAAGCTCTCTATATATTTTTATCTCTATGGCGAAAAGTCAGAACTCTTGGCAATATGAACGTACTTTGTTTGCCAATATACCTTGATCACAACTGCCTTTGATTAAATAATAATGAAATAAATAGACTGATTTGAATGCTTGCCTTAGTATTGGCCAAGGGGATTTCCGTGGAGGGAACAAGGGATGGGCAGTCGTGGTCCTTGGGATGTCGATGATTCAGGCACGTAGTGATGTGACAGTGTGGACACGTTATCTTTGTCATTTCCCTACCCTTGCAGTCCCTATATTCACAAGCAAAATAGAGTGAGGGTCCATACGGTCCCTTTGGGATCAAGGGCTTCTCTCTTGCAAACTGACTGCAGTTATGATTCTCCGGGAAGGAATGCTCCGTGCAAAAGGACTCGGAGCAGAAATCACACTTGACGGGAAGAAAGTCCAATTGACGACAGGCGGGGAAAGCGCATTGGGCTCCAATGGATAGAAATTCGGCCATGGCTGGAAAGGCAATTTGAAAAATAAATAATATTGATACAGAGGGGATATTGACCCGTTGATTTCTTTTAATGAATGTTTATTTTTATAAAAATTTAGAGGCTCCCGAAGAAAATTTATCATTTAAACCCCTAGACTGTTTTAGGAGTCGATTTTTTGTAGCATTGTCGAATCTATTCGCCTGGAGGTCAACGTCGCGATCAAAAGGTCGACGCTCAGATCCATCCTCAGAGGAGTCTTCCTTTTTCTTTTGCTTCAATTTCTTCTGATGCAGATCCAAAAGAGAGTCGGATCCCCGCTTTTTATTCATATCATTGCAGATCTTCTCCATGTTGGAGTCCTTTTTAAGGGAGGCTAAATACTCTAAACACTCCTGGTCATATCCGTCTTTCTCTCTGCAAGTAAAGGAATATATTGGACAATTATTTATTTTATAAAAGAAAAAGCAGTGCTTCAATTTGATTATTGAACTGAACTGAAGATAACTGAATTAACGTATTTATCATTTTTTCATGTCAATTTAATCATAGAGACTAACAATGTGATAAATATATTAAGCTCATTAGAAATGTTTAAATTTAGTTCTTAAAATTGCCTCTTTGTAAATTATTCTCAAATTAGATGGAAAATATTTCATGCTTATGTACTTAGATCTTTAATAAGCCCAACCACACCTAAATGTTATCAAGTCTACCTAAATTAAAACATCCTTGGTACTAAATATCTTGTTATAAAATACAAAATCAGGAAAAATAGTACTTAAGCTAATTCCTGACATAGTCCAATAATATTTTTACTAAAGCCACAATTTAACGATTTTTTGAACAACTTACTTGCGGCTTTCTTGCGTTTCTTTTCCTTGAATTTGCGTCCATCCAGTTCGATCCTTATCCTTTGAGGAGAGCTCAGTTTTCCTTGAGAATTGTCTTGGGCCCAGACCAAAGGCCTTAGAGTTTTCGGGAAGCTCTAGCATCCAAGAGTCTCTTTTAGGAGCCTCCGGATCCGCCATCATTTGTTCTTTTGTCTTTGAGGCCCGAGCTTCGATTTCTTGCGCTATGGTATGCTTTAGAGAGCCCCTATTGGTGCCTTCCCCCGCAGAGGGTGGGAGGGGACCAATCAGCTCTGAAGAATCCTCTTCATCCTCGCTTTCATGCTTATTCTTACTATTAATGATATCATTTCTCTTGGAATCGAGAGGTTCTTTGGAGCTGGGCTTAGGCTTAGATTCTAGTAAATGAGGTGGCAGGGAGGGTCCATATGATGCCGATGAGTCCTCTGCGTCTCTTGGAGGAGACTCACTGTTTCGTAGGTGAGGAGGAAGCGCAGGACCGATGAAACTCATTCCTTCAAGCTGAGAAGTGTGATATCCTCAGTCCTTGACTGTAATATTTAATAATAAAGATTCTAATTGTTTTGAATAGATTTTTTAATGTTATTATTATCTATGCAGGTAATTTCGGTTCGATCCACTTATAGAAATGTCGTTTCAAGAAACGCAAATCTAGAATCTTGCATAGCCTTATAAACTGTATATGTCATACAATAAATTACTCCTTAGTGATCTATGATACCTTCAGGGACGCTTTATGTGCTGTTCAAATATTCAATATATAATATAATAGTACAAAACGAATAAATTTATGTTTAGTCTAATAGGTTGCGTGATTGATAGATGTTTGCTCCTTTGGATTAAAGCGTTAAAGTAAAGTAGCGCATGCAAGGAAAAAGTAAACAAAAAAAATTGGCCAAAATTTTGTAATTTCCTTTAACGTTAGATGTCGTTGTCCATGAAATTACGTCACAGTCCTATTTAAAACCGGTTTAAAGGGATTAAATTTGATGATTGAAATGATTCTAGGGCAATCACCCCCCGGGCACCCCCTGGACTAGCACCCCGTGCCAATCACCCCCCGGGCATTTACCCCCCGTTAGTAATATTTCCTATCTCTTAAAGTCCACTTATAAAGCTAACTATGTTTTCTAACTATTAACAAAGGTGACGTCACTGGTAACACACAGTCCCAGTTCTTTAGAATTGGAATCTGTATAAATTAAACGTGCATAATTTTGCAAATATCGTGTCTTAGACCTTATATCTGGGCCATTTATGTACAACTAGACAATCATTCAGTTTGTAACCTATCACCTCAAGATATCTTATTTATCTCATATAGGTCCTAAATAATTTATAAATAAGATTTCATCAAGGAACCACTTGTCCTAAATCGAAGACTAGGAGAAAGTGACTATTTGAAAATCAAAAACTCATCTACTCAAATAAGTTATATAAAATTTATTCTCAATTTTTTATATTCATTTCTTCACACCCAAAACGTGTTCCTGTGGCTTTTTTTAAGATATCCAAGTCCCCATTAGTCTTCGCAAGTAGCGGAAAAGGAGATCAAGAAAGTGGTTAACCAGTGACGTCACCTTTGTTAATAGCTGGAAAACATAGTTAACTTCATAAATGGACTTTAAGAGATAAGAAATATTACTAACGGGGGGTAAATGTCCGGGGGTGATTGGCACGGGGGGTGCTAGTCCAGGGGGTGATTGTCGGGGGATGCTAGTCCGGGGGTGATTGTCTGGGGGGTGCTAGTCCTGTTACGTTTGAAATATATCAAATTACTACAAGATAAAAAACGTCTCCAAATATAAATAATAAAAGGACTTTGTTATTATTTTCAAAGAGCTCTAACAAAAAAGCGCCCCTTACGGACTTAAGAAGAACTAATATTAAGTCTAATTTTTGGGGGAAATAAGGAAGAATTTTATGTTATGCATGCGCTACTTTACTTTAACGCTTTACTTTGGATGAGTGATCTATGACAAGTCAAGAATGTTGACGTCATGTATTGTTATTGTTATGGAATTGTCATAAACACCAAAATAATATTTGCACGTGGAAACAATACTATAAGAAGTAGGGTCGGTATTTCTTACGATTAAATTCAGTTTATTTTGGATTTTCAACCATCATGGTCCTGGAGAACACTCCACCATATTCTCCTGAGCGTCTTCTTGAAGAGGAGGCGGAAGAGAACATCACCATTAACGATAATGAAGCCTTCGAAGTGATTGATTTGGACGAAGTCCTTGAGGGTGAAACATGGGAAGACGAAATGGATGGAAATGAGGGGCTTCTCAGTCTACTGAGGGCGGTCCGGCCATAATTGATATTCCGGATAACTCCTTGTTACGCTTTGAAGCTCATGGAAGTAAGGAATGGTCTTGTAAATGCATTCCTTAAAGCAAGAATAACGTTTAAATAATTAGTGGACATATTAGGAAGAACTAAATATTTATATCCTTAGGATTCTTATAGATAATCATTGTCATATAAGTCAAGCTTCCCCATGTCTCCGTTATCAAAACCTAATAAATTTATCTGCTAAGGTCTGAAAGCGCTTTATTTGAGAACTTGGAGAACATGTTTCATCTTTTATAAAATTAGTATAAAAACAAAGCACATCAATTAGATATAACTACATTAGAGTTTGTAATTACTTCTTGACCAATTTTCCTTTCGCATCCTGAAACCAATTCATTCAACAGAGCTGCTCATTAAAATTTTATAAAATAGTTAATATCTAAATAATTTGTCTGAAAAAATAATTTTCTTTTAAAAAGTTTCAAATTTTTGAATAATTATTTTAAAAGTTTTAGCTGATACATTGGGAGCAAATCTAACCAAATTTGGTTCAAACTGCCCTCTTCATCCTGATATATTTTAAGTGAGAATGAAGAATATTGAGTAACAACGAATATACATACTTTGTAACACAGTCTATAATCTAAATTGCCGTTATTCTATGGGAAAAAATAAATTTTTACTAGTTATTTTAAGTTAAAAAAACGTTTATTGTTAGAGCCATACCTATGTTTGGACTATCCTCAAAATGGAGATAAGTCTCTGACAAAGCGAAAGCGCTATACTTTGTAAATAAAACCTTGATAGCATATTAACTTGCCCAATAAGAACCCATAAGACCGAAAGAGATCAGAGGGATCCTATTTGGAGCTGCAGGTAGATACATGGCATGCTCACTTAAAATCCTATCTTTGGACGGCTCATCGGGGTCACTTGCAACCGAATTAGGGAAATATTGCCCTACCCTAAAACATTATATGCAAATTTTGAAAAAATAATTGACAACTTTATGAAGTTAATGTGTATTGTATTGTTCTTTAAATATTGTTTTGCTCATTTTTTATCCTTGTTAGATATACTTATGAGTAATTTATAATTTGTTCAAGTTCAATAAAAAACCCAACTAATGTATATTTTTATATACGTATTAGCAGCGTTTTTATATATCATATCATGTACAGTGCCTTAAAACAACGCATGAAAATCAAGGTCAAAATTGAAGGTTAAATATTTCAAAAAATTATCTTGTAAAACACATAAAATGTTATGAGTTTATTTATATATAATAGCTGTTAATTTTCAAAATGTCCTCCTTCTGCTGCCAACATACGTTTTTATATACCTTTATTGTATAAGCGTACACAGTTTAATATAATATAAATATACATTATATTTAACTGTATTATCTTTCAGAGTCTGTGTTTTGTGTGGATTTACGGCCTGGAGATCGCTCCAACTTAGAGGCCGTTAGTGGAGGTGAGGATGATAAGGCCTATATTTGGGACATTAAGACAGGAGAAATCAAAATGACATGTGATGGATTCAAAGACTCAGTGACCCACGTTCGCTTTAACCACGACGGATCCTATCTGGCCGTGGCAGACATGTCTGGAATGATACGCGTATATAAATGAACAACTACTCCCAGGTGTGGGAGTTTGAAACATCAGACATTACGGTAAGAATTCCGTCCTTTTTTCATTATAAAGGAGTATTTTTAAAAGCAAAAAAGTGGCATTTAATGTTTCAAAGAATTGGAAATCATAAAATATATTTTTATCATTAAATGATATTTTTATAAATCCATTTTTAATGCTTATTTGGCGACTATCTATTGCTTTAACTATATATTAATGTTACTATTCTGTGTTAAACTTTTAAAAACATTTCCAATGTTTTATGATCCAATAAATATTTTTAAGTGTTTCAACTGCTTATTTAATACAATAGTTATGAAGAAGAAAGTTAGTAAATCCATGGAAATCTATAATTCTGTGATTAAAGCAACAAGTGCCTCATTGAATACGCAATTTTTATACCAAAATTAGGTCCTGAGACACTTTTTTTTTTTCATTTTTTTGTAGATTTAACTAAATTAATGAAAATTCAAAGATATATATGAAATTTTTTATAATTAAATTTAATACTTTAAAAATAATAGACGTTTAAAAAAAAAGAATACAAAAAATATCTTTGGGCCTTAATATATTAATTCAAGGGGGAGATTATTGAAATACTAACTTACTTAATAATAATATGATGCAAAAAAATGAATAGCTTGTGACCATTTTTCATGGTTATTATTTCTGGTTTATGTCTGGCTCGGACCCGGCTTGTGATATGTTTCAATCTGGGACCAATGCTTTTTGTAAAATTGGAATATTAATTTAAAAGAGGTCGGTCATCCCTGCATAGTAAAAATGGTTTTTTTTTGTTGAAAAGTGTAATTTCTTTTCTGCAAGAGTGAACGAAACGACGTACCGACAAAAAGTTCCAGACCAGAACGACGTTACGTTAAAATAGAAGAAAAATAGTCTAGTGGACCTTCGAAAACATGATTGTACGCGACAATATTTTTCAAATAGTTTTATAACATATATAAAAAAATTATTTGTAATAAAAAATAATGAGCACCGACAAGATGTTTGAACCACCCCTGATTTTCGATTGATTAACATGAAAGAGTCCAAAAGGAAAGAAGAGATCCAAAAACAGCAAGAAGTATACTTATGAATATGAAAGTTAGGAACTATTCTGAAGTCAGTGGACTAAGAAATGAGGACAAAATTGATTTTTTGTTTTTTTCTTCGTGTCCATTCTTTCCTTCTAGGCTTTGTAATTCATATGTTAATGTTCTAATTGAATGTTTTTTTCTTTTCTTCTTCTAGTGGATGGAGTGGCATCCTGCGACAAACGTTCTCCTAGCTGGAACGATAGATTCAGAATGCTGGATGTGGAAAATACCGTCGGGTGATAGTAAGATATTTATGGGTAATGGAGAGCGCGTGGAGTGTGCATCTCTTTTGATAGACGGCAAGCGAGTCGCCGTTGGATATGGGAATGGAGCCGTCAAGATCTTTGATCTGAAGACGGGTCAAGTTCAAATCAATGCAAGCAACGATGGTCTTGCAGCCATATCCTGCATTGATGCCAATACTGGGTAAGTTTTATTTACTTAGCATCTCTATTTAAAAATAAAGAATGGCTACGCCAAAATGATTTATTAGATACATACGACTCACAGAGAGACGTATATAATGCATTTTTCACAAACTCACCAATAAATATAACTAATTCTTTCCGTTTCTATGTATTACTATATAAAAACTGTACATATATAACATATATAAACTGATTGTTTTAATTCAAATAATTAAAACTCAGTCAATTGTTGCCAATCACATTTCCCATTTATCATTTTCTTTAGAAACTACGCCAATTCACGTAATGTCACCTTAAGAAGTTTTTGACTCTGCAATTGTGTAGATTTTCTAACTGAGTTTTCCCTGTGTTAACTACAAATACTATTAAGGTTCGCCTCCCCAGGGAGGAAGGCCAACCTCATTTAAAAGATCATAGGCTCGAATAAGTAATTTTAATCTTAAGATGCTCATTTATACCCAAATGGGCGCCATTCAATCAAACCATATTGACAAAAAATTGAACACGTCAGCTCAGTGTGTATGCGTGTTCAACTCTCAACGCTGAGGATGCAGCTTCGCCTCCCGAGAGAGAAAACTCAATATTGATTTGCTTCCTTTAAAATATCTTATGTTCGATTGAATAATGTTTAAGTATAATGCTTATTTATATCATCACAGATGAGAGTAAATGTAGCCCTAATAAACAAAAAAGTAGTATTTTTATGAGTTAATTAAATTATTTTTGTTTTAAATATAGGTTTGTTGGCTATGGGAGTGTGAATGGATTGGCGAAGGTGATGGCTTTACACAGTGGTAAGAACATAGGAACCTTTTCTCACGCCCGTAGCGAAGGGGCAAATGAGGGAAACCATGCAATGGAGGAGGAAAATGGCGAGCCAGTGGACAACTCCATCGAATGCCTGACCTTCTCCAAAAACAGATCCGGGCCTCAGCATCTATACACCGCCTCTCTCACGGGAGAACTCAGTGTCTGGGATCTCTCAACTCAAGTCGTCAGACACTCGTCCATCCTAGGCTCTGGGATCGTGAGAGTCCTCGTTCGAAACAAAAACTTGACACAGTTATTGGTGGCGACTCTGGATGGAGTCATCATTGTATATGATTCACTTAGAGGAGAAGTCCTTGGCTCCTGTACTGGGCATAGAGCTGCCATTCTTGACATTCAGCAATCGCGGTAAGTATCCAGGGCTTTCATTCAAGAATACTTTATTCCTGTTTACGATTGTGCGTATATACATACATTAAAGAATATTATATTGATAGAACAATATATACATATAAGGAAGTTATTTCGTATTCAAAGTATAAAGAAATGATCAAATAAAGGAATTTCTTTGGAAACTGTAAAATTAGGAAGCGATAAATAAATTTTAATTAAAATATCATAATTTAGATGTATGTTTTAATTGTTTCATAATTTTTCAATGATACTTGAAAATATCGTGGACGCAAAATAAATCATTTAATGATGAAAATTATATATATTACAAATAATGAATAAGAATCATTAATTTTAATAATATTACTATTAAATTAGTTATAATTAATAAGACATAGACCCAAGTTGAGGTTAATTTTATATTGCTATCATAACAGATTTTATTTAAAAAAAAAATGTGCGGAATAATTTTCCTCTTACTATTACATAGTATTTTGTAAAGAATATAATGTAATTTTGTTATTTTTTTAAACAACAGTTATACTTAATATTAAAGAGTAGGCTCATGTAATTTGTACAACTTCCAGCAATCGAGACTTTAAAAAAATATCTTAAATACTAGAAATTATTTTTCTCTTTAAAAAGCTATCAAATGAATATCTTCAGTACTTTTCATAAGTAATAATATCTCCAATATATTTATTAAAGCTTGTTCAAGGCTATGAGCTTGACTCAATTTTTGTTTGTATTAGATACGATTTAAAATAAATAATATTCTAGTGGTTTAGCGTATTAAAAAAATTATCACAACTTTATAAATTGAATGATTGTATATCATAAACAAGCTTGCGATAGGTTATTATTTGTTACACTGATTAATTTCTGCATTTTTCTTCTACTAGGGACGGCTCTCTCCTCATATCATCATCTGACGATGGAGTGGCACGAATATATGATATCGATAAAGTTTTAAATACACATTCATCCTAACATTAAACATGCCTCTCTTTTATTTATCATTTAATTTATCACCTTGATAGATACTTGGGATTTGTAGTATTCAGTGTAACGCCATTCGCAATCTAATCTACTTTTAATAAATAAATATTTTATATGGTGGTGCAGGGTTCATGTTTAGCCATAAATATCTGTGAAAAGAGACGTAAAGGAAAACAAACTAACTATATAAATGAACAGAGCTAGGAGTCGGTAGAAAAACATCTACTTCCCCTTTTGGTAATTTTTTTGTAAGCACTAATCGGTAACGGTCATAAGCGTAGGGGAGATGTTTTTTTTTTTTGGGGGGGGGGGCAACATTCAATTTGCCCGAACTTTAACAAGAACTGTTAAATCGGTGAAAAATATCGAATGAAGAAAGCTATGTAGATTAATGTTTTCTTTATAGTAGTCACATACTATTCATTACATTATATTTATTTTGTTATAATTCGAAATCCGGTTAATTTCATATTTTTTTCTTCAACTTAAATACCCGAATACCTCAACCAATTTGCCCGAATTCGAGAACTGACCTGAATTTTTTTTTTTTTTGGGGGGGGGGGCAGTTGCCTCCCTGTCTCCTACGCCTATGGTAATGGTAGATTGGTATCTTGTTCACAAATATGCCGATTGAAGCAGTATTGGTATATTAAAAATTGTAAATATACTTAATATATACAGAGTGTACCAGCAAAATTACAAATTGTAAATCAATTTTTGCCCGACTTCTAGAAACTTTATTTGACCTTTTATTAAGAAACATCTGAAATAAATGCTGGAAAAAAGATCTTGAGATATCAAGATTTTTATATAAAAGGTTAGCACTTTTTTTTTAAATCTACTGCTATATATATATATATAAATGTATATAATATATATATATATATAAATATATATATATATATATATATATATATAATGCAATTGGTTACAATAATCAGTAGTTTTATTAAAGAAGTTAAATATATATCGGTAAACAAATATACCTCCGATACTATTGATCTCATTTTCGAAAAATCAAGATTCTATTTTACATATATCTGACTTGTACTTTCATTAAAATCTACCGCTACTGATTGACACAAATCATGTAATGGGTTGCGGTATTCGGTAGTTTTATCATTGCATCAAAATTTTGGTAACGGTAGAAGAAATGTACCACTGGTACTACCGATCTACCGAATACCAATCCGTAGTCCCAGCCATGGAAATGAGGCATCACTCCATTCGGATTTTTGAGGTGTGACCATCAGCTCAGACATAATAATTGATAATTACTTCGGTAAAGAAAAAAGTTTTTTGTTGGAGTGATTATCAGTCTGAGGACTCGTCGTAGACAGGCTTGTGAGCGATCAAGGAAAAAATAGCGATCATAAATTCTTTGCGATATAGTGATATAACGATCAGGGATTTTTCCGATCAGCGATCCGATCAATTTAATTGCGATCAACAAAAAAATTACCTATGTAATACTAATTCTAAGTAAAAATTTAAATGTATATAAAGTCAAACCTTTATAAGTATTCATCGTTATATGGCATGGAATGATTGTTTCCCATAGTCTATGAGCTCCAAAATAACAACTTCTCCTTAAGCGCCTGTCTGTATATTTTAGGACAAAAATATCAGAATGATGTTTCTCATAGCTTATGAGCTCTAACACAATGGCTCCACAATTGACATATGTCTGCCTATTTAAGACAGGAGATGCCAGAATAAATGTTTCCCATAGCTTATGAGCTCCAAAACAATGACTTCTACATGGTCGCCTGTCTGTATATTTAGGACAAAAATATATCAGGATAGCACAAACTGGCTTTTACCATTATTATCAGTCTGTATTTTGTGTTTTCTAAACAAATATTAGTTGTTGGAATGGATTTTGGTCAATGTGACAGCTAGTTAAGTTTTAAGAAATGTAGGGTTTGTCTCAAAAATCCTAATTACAAACATTTTTTCTTTTTTAGTTATTTTATACAAATTGATCGGATCGCTATTTTTTTAGTGATTTTCTTACGATCAAAAGATATAAAGATCAGGACCTTTTGCAATACTCCGATCAGCGATCAAATATCGCTATATCGCTATTGATCGCCGATCAGAAAAAACTCCGATCAACAAGCCTGCAAAAAAGTAAAGTTGAGCTGACTACTGATAAAATGATGTTTATTTTTGAGTTTGTGAGAACTGCCATAATGACATTTTATCAGAGCTGAGATTCGGTAGAAAAATCTATCGCCGGTTCAGTATTTACCATCTATCGTTCGGTATCGGTATTCGGTAGATTTTATTATATATCTACAGTACCGATCGATATTCGGTACGGTAGATAAGAAAGAAAGATAAATTTATTTATGTATCTGCTCTGTGACTTCTTCATATGCATTTAATATCGGACAATTTATAGCAAAGTACAATTAAGTACATAATTTGCTATAATTTATTAGAGACTATTTGAAATTTATTATATTTTGTAGGAAATGGAAGGATATTTATATATTTTTTATTTACTGTCACTTATTGTCCGATATTAAATGCACTTTTAGGTACTCTAGTATTCAATGCATAGCATGTGCTTATATTGAATGTATATTTATGCATCTGCTCTATAATACTATAATTTGTCCACTGGAGTTACGTAGTTGTTTATTTATTTTGTAAAGTTCAAGTTCATCACACAAGGGAGCGCTTTCACTTTTACCTTAGTACAAATACCGTACCGATTGTCAATCGGTACGGTATTTGGTAGTTTCTACCGAATATCGTATAATCGGTATTTGAAATCTACCGTCGGTAGTATCGAATACCGATATACATTCGGTAGTCGCAGCTCTACATTTTATTTATATGTCCCGCATGTTTATCGACATAATCTGTTAGGATAAGGATCCCTGTGAACGCAAATAAATGGTTGAATGATATATATTTATTCTCAAAAATGCATATAGTCAAAAACGAAAGGTATTTTTCTGTGTGAGGTTAGAGACGACATGCTTAGAGGATTTGGGGTCTTTCAAAAGTCTGTAACAAAGGGCTTATCATCCAGTGAGGCAGTGGAGCCTTGGTCAAGGCGAGTAATCTCCTTCTTTTTTATTTTTCTCCAGTCGTCAAAGGATGTGGGTCCCGCACTGCCCGTGCTGTGCCGCTTCCGCATCATGTGATTATTGCTGCCTTCCTGCTTGAGCTGCTGGATGTATTCTGCGTATTCATTTAGCTCCTCGTCCCGCGGAGCTTCCTCCCCGGGCACAGCCTTCCTCTCATCTTCGGGCGTGGCAAGGCTTAGGGAAATGGAGGGAAGGGTTCGTTGCTGGGGGAGGAGCTTGACGCGGGCCCTGGGGTGAATGCGGACGGGCGTAGAGTTGTAGCGGCTCATGGAGGAGGAATCGTTTTTGGAGTGTTGAGGACTAATGGTGGTGGGCCCGCTGGATGGCGAGGAAGGGGGAAGGGGGTTCCAACTTGAGGAATTTGTGACCTCGGAGGACATGCCTGAAGAAAAAAAATTGTTAATAGTTTTGTGTTTCTCAATAACAATATATATGTTAAAAATGAATATATGAAGGCATGAGTACTATAAGTAATATAAAAGATGCTACAACATATTATAATGATTTCTATCTGCAGGTGAACTGGAACGGGTTAGAATGACGTATCGACAAAAGACTATATACTAATACGGCATTATATGAAGAGGAATTTATCCATAACTGATGTTTTTAAAATAAAATACTTATATTTAATTTCGAAAAATGGCGCAGAGAAAAGATTTTTGAGGCTGAAAAATGCAAGTTATTATAAAGAAGTATTTTCAAGGTCATTTTAAGGTCACAATTGTTGTGATTCGGTAAAAAATCTAGCATGTTGTGTTTAAATAGTAAATCGATTTACGTTTAGATAAAAGGCGATATCGATTGAAGTAGACTTCAAAATTTGAAGGAAAAAGCAAAATCTTCTAGAGTAAATACAAAATATTTTTTGGTTATGGTAAAAATATTGTAATCAATTTCATCTGTAAATGTTTTCTTTAAAATATTATATATATTTTAGTTTTCTTTCATAAAAATGATTATAGCATACAAGAATATTAAATCAGAATGATCATTGTCCATAAATACTTAATGTTTTAGTGATGGAATAAAAGTATAGTATTCCTGCTATGCTATTATCAGTGCTGTTCCCTAACGCGTGTGCGAGTAATATATTACTTAGTTATATTACTGCGACTAACTAGAGAGAACAAAAATATTAGATATTACTTTCATGTAATAACTAATATGTAATATCCTAGTTTCGTGAAAAAAAGTACTCGATAGTCATTTTTCATGAAAATTGATGAACTATAAATGTATGTGACGTTACCCAGTGGGCATAAAAATGCAAGTTAGGTTTGGTGAGGATTTTTACAAATCCTGTTTGAATTGCCTTTACTTATTGTTTCGGAATGCTCAAAAAAGTAATATCTAATAGTAGTATATTACTTTTGAGAAGTAATAACCAATATTAAAAAAATATTACTACGCAGTAAAAAGTAGTATATTACATACTACTTTCAAAGTCATATTCGACCAACACTGCTATTATCCAATAACTTATTACAAAGATATGATGTCTCAATAATATGTCTCATTCACACATGAAGAATCATTGAATTCATATCGCAATGAATTCCAGCCTTGGGATTCCTTTTCGGCTGTCGAATTTGAAAGCAAAAAAAAGAAGCTAAGTTTTTATTTATGATGTTATTGTCCTCGATTTCTCTTCGAGACAATAAGTTAGAACTCTACCTAGCAATAGAGGTTAATACAAATCTACCTCATTGTCCGCTATTTCGAAACCTCAGTTTATACGGCGCAAAAATCTACCTAAAAGCTTTCTATAATTCTAATAAATGAAGCATACTATTAAAATAAGAGGGATAATCAACCGAAAGTATTCACGGAGGATAGCAATTTTAAAAGGGAAAGATAATTTCAACGTGAACAAGAGGGCGAACGAAATCGATTCACAAACACAAATATGTTGCTGTTTTCCTCCATAAAAAATGAACAAATGGCTAGAGCCAGATCATGCAATTGGTATCAATGCATCTACCCATCTAATTACCAGAGCTGCACAGCAAACCTATTTTGAACTTAAGTATACTAACTTCCAAACATCAGAAGCATTTTGATCTACATGGGTTCAGAACATTTTAAACTGACGTATTGTTTTAGACAACTCGAATGTAAACGTCGTGACGTGGAATTCATTTGTCAAAAAAATATGGGGATTTGCTTAAAAACCTATTCACTATTTGGAATATATGTGTCTTTAGATTCCCAACTGCTCTGCTGTAATAATTAGATGTATATTGATAGATATTACAAAAAATATATAACATGCATGGTATCAGTTCCAATAATCTATTGCATGTAAAGGATTAAAACGCATGCATTGTATCTTCTGAAACCAGAAAGATCCAAGTTGTATATGAATGAATGGTAATCTTTATTGAGAGAAAGCAACTTTATTAATATACATATGTGTTAAAAACCCAGCTACTTTTAGTCTCGTTCTGCAGTTTCTAGACTTTTTTTAGTCTAATACATTGTATATTTTTTGATAACTTGGAATTAAATGCAATAAAGTATCATTTCTTAAGTTCGATCACTGTAAACTTTATTGCATTCATTCTATTTTAAATAACTGTGTTGGACCCAGTCAATACCAGTGCAGTGTTGGAGTAAGTGCTTTGAAAATCAATGGTAACTATGAGTGCCTAAATTGTAATCTGTTCCACCTAAAAGCCTGAGGATCCGTTTCCGATTTTTGATGACATACTCCTCCAGCATGGAGGCTGGGAAATCCGTTTGAACGCTTTTGTCATGGGTCTCAATCCGTGGGCTCAAGGGTTTGACGCCAGAAGATAGTCGTTCAAGCTTATCCATGACGAATTTCATCTGTTGGTTTGGAAAAAAGTTATATTTGATTCATTGTTGAAAATAATGTTGGCTTTGAAATGCACCTCAGTGGATAGATAAGTCATATCCTTGATGATTTCACTTTGCTTTCGATGATCCACGGGATTGTTGCTATGGACGGATTTACTGGAGTGTTCGGACTTAATATCGTCAGTTTCCTCTGATATAGACTTCAACGGCACGACTGAACCCTCATTGGAGGACTCCTGGAAAAAAATATTATCAAAGTTAATGAACTAGCTAACATTCGTACGGAAATAGCTGATTCCGTGGTCTAGATTTGTAAGCTACCGATCTGATGTATAACAAAACAGATATTCTTCAAATCATCCTCTAATTATTTGTCGTATCTCTTTATTGAATATATATAATATATAAATATAGATCAGAGCTGCAACTACCGAATATAAATCGGTATTCGATACTACCGACGGTAGATTTAAAATATCGAACCGCTTATACGATATTAGGTAGAAACTACCGAATATCGTATCGATTGACAATCCAAGTACATATATAATTTATATAAGATTAGTATGTATTGTATCAATTGTCACCGTTGCTTTAAATGAATTTGATCTTTTAGGATGTTTTTGATGTAATTTTTTAAATATCACTGTCCTTTTAATACTTTTTGTATGTCTGTTTTTTTAAATCTGTTTTTTCCATGTGGATGTTTGCAAACTTTATTTTAATAGTATTTTATGTACTATGTTCGGGTTTTTTAGTTTTCTCTCTGTAAATAAGGATAAATAATATATATGTGAAAAAAAAAAAAGATTAGTATGTATTGAATTACAAATAATCTCTAATAAATTATAACAAATGATGTATTAAATTCAGGCCTGGCAGCAGGCCCAGGCTGTTGGGGAGGGGAGCTTACGGTTGTTATTGGGGGCACAGTTGGCACATTCATAAAAAATCGGGCCTACGTCACTCGGTGGGCGGGCCTGGCCCCCAGGCCCGCCCATCCCGCCGGGCCTGATTTAATTGTCCTTTGTTATAAACTGTCCGATATGAAATGCATATGAAGAAGTAAAAGCAGATACATAAATAAATTTCTCTCTTTTTCTAATCTACCGTACCGAATATCGATCGATACTGTAGATATATAATAAAATCTACCGAATACCGATATCGATCGTTAGAAGGTATATACCGAATTTCGAACCGGCGGTAGATTTTTTTACCGAATCCTAGCTCTGCTAATTTGTGATAAATATATAAAGTGTTTTTTTCGTAAATCGAATAGAGTAGACTTAAGGACCTGAAACAGTCCATTGGTCGAACTTTTCTCACTCACTACTAGTCTTTCTGAATATTCGAAAATAAAAATAAAGATATGTTAGCTTTTTAACATTTTGAAAGTAGCTTATCTCTCTTACCTCTTCAGCCTCATAGCCTTCCCGAAGGTTAAATGTGAGATCATGCAGAATATCATCCTTAAACTGATCTATGAACTCTGGATAGAGTCGCAGGACCTCAATCATTCCCGGGATATGAAGGCATTTTAAATCACAGTAGGTCAGGGCCCTCACGTCACAACTCGATTTAACGATAATCTCTGAGGGTCCTCCGAGTTGTAAGGGGGGTGTCTCCAGGTGCTTCTTAATATCACAGCCAACCAAGTCGCCTTTGCCTAAAAAAACAAGGAAAATAATATGACATAATTTTTTATATATTTATTTCACAGTTCATAAAAATATATACAAGCACAAAAAAAGAGAATGCTTATAATATGATGTTAATGCGTAAAAACATAATTAAACATATTAGTAACTCTCAATGTTGGGGGTACAGGTTCGAATACTCCCGAGAGGGGATGGTCATTTTCGGCTTACCTCATTGATAAGATCCTAGGTTCGATGGACTAATTATAATGCTATAATGTTTATTTATATCCTGTCGGATACTGCAATTCTATCGAACCATATAGGCAAAAAAAATCTAAGCTTACTTTATGTCTTATTGTTTTAATAATGATATCCATATCAATTTAGCAATTTTACCTTTCGTATCTTCCGTATTCCTTCCCATAAAATGTTTTTGAATCTGAAGTTTCAATATTTACGGCAAGTTTTTCGAAAGAATGTAACTACTAAAGTAACGTTTAGTAATATGTCTTCATATTGATTTAGTTCTTTATAAATAAAAAACTAAGGCAATATCAAACTAATACTAAAGTGAAAAGCTTTTTTGATTAGATAATTATATGGTTTACTAATATTTTATAAAATACTTATATTTATTTTTGAAAAATGGTGCAAAAAAGCATTTTTGAGGCCGAAAATATAAGTTATTATAATGAAGTATGAGAGTTGCTTGTATTAATCAAGGTTATTTTAAGGCTATAATTATTGGGATTTGGTAGAAAAAATATAGCACGTTGTGTCCACCTAGTAAATCGATTTATTTTTAGATTGAAGGCGATATCGATTGAAGTAAAAAAAACTCTACAAAAAGCATAATCTTCTAAAGTAAATACAAAATTTTTTTGTTTTTAGTAAAAATTACGAGACTACAACCTTAATTATAATTAACTTATAAATTAAACTAATTAACTAATATTTTTTCCTCCGGTATAAATTCGTAGGGCTACTCCCGGCTAATTATAAAGCTTCATCAAAAAAGAGTTTTGATGCATGAGAGAGAAAATGCCATTTAATGAGGGTATAAAAATATTTTTAATTTGATAAAGAAAACGATAAGTTTGATTGAAATATCGTTTTTTGGACTACCGTTGTTGACCGGATAAAAAATATCTATAGCGTAGAGTAGTAACCTGTACATTAAAAATTGCATTCAAAATATTAATAATCTTTCGTTATGAAAGACAGACAAAAGGACTGGATCAATTAGCTAATTTATTAGCCTAACTGATTACTTAAATTTCATTAAATAAATAAAACCATACTATTATGTACTACAGTGGTTGATCGTATAAAAGATACCTAAAAACGTTTCTATTTTTGTTTTTTCTTCTTTGATTCCTATAAATAGTAAACAAATCTAAAAAAGATAAAGACATATATAACACATTTTAAGCTTTAAGATATTCGACATAATATTCATTTTTAATACTAACATAAAATTGAAAACTGCAAAAAATATTAATAATTACATACATATAATTTTTTACAGCTTCAAAACCTAACTTTTGGAAATTATTCGATTTGTTTGATCTGGAAATATGAATAGTGAATGATCTTTGTCAGGTGTTATTTTGATTTCTTTAGTAGTTGATGCAATTATATTCTCTGTCAGTGCACTTTTTGTATTAAAAGCTTAAAAACTATTTGCCATCTTTGATAAAATTACTAGCTCCAAATATTTTTTTAAATTTAATTAATCGGTTGGGCGAATCAATCTGATGGAGTCCTTCTTGTTTCTCTGTTTTCATTGTAAAAAATCGATAGTCCCAATCCAGAGGAATGCCCCATGTTCCTTTAACTAGAGAATAGTTACCTATGTTTATTCATTTCCATTTATTAATTAAATATTTTTGACGACATTTACTTTGTAATGAATCTTTATCACAGCTATAAACCTAGACTACCAAATATGAGACTATTTTGTCACGAGGATAAGAACCTTATGCGTGTTTTTTTAAAAACAAATAAAATATTGCATTGGATCAAAAATTTATATCAGCAAAAGTTATTTTGGTCTTGATTCTATCGACAAAAGTTCTTAGTACTAAAAACATATAAGTTACAAAAATACTATATTTAAATATAAATATCAATATTTTGATTGGAGCGCGAAACAAAACGAGTATAATAGGAACGAAACGTAAAAAAATATTGAAGGGGACAACAAATAATCAGAACATTCATAAGACTGGTCCCAACCAGGCTTGTGAGCGTTCAGCTTTTTTTGCGTTTAGCATTCCGTTCAGCGTTAAAAAAATAGTGTTCCGTTCAATGTTTTTGCGTTCAGCGTTCTGTTAGCGTTCAGCGTTCAAATATTTAAAAAAAATAACATTGTGTAATTTGAAAAATGGAAGTGCTATTTAGGGGTTTTATAATAAAAATCAGCCCGAACCGATTTTCAAATGATATAAATTTGTTGACTGGATCTAACCCAGGGTTCCCAACCTGGGTTCCGCAAAACGTCTATGTATATTCACAACATAAGGGGGTCTTTTTTAGAAAATAATTTCCCAAATAAGCTACGACGTTTTTTTTTTTTAAATAATTTCCAAAATAAAATAAGTGACGACGTTTTTAAAGAAAAGAAACTCCAAACAAAGTGACGACGTTTTTTTTTAGAAAATAATTTCCGAAAAAAAGTGATGACATTTCCTGATAGTTGCATACCTAAATACTTTATTATACAATTGTGTGTAAGTTTTGGTCACTTGGGGTAATTAAAAAAAGTGCTTCACTATTCTATAGAGTTCTTGGGAAAGTAGTTTATAAGTTCTTCTCATAATATTTCATCCCCTTGTTTATGTCCCAGAAAAAAATACTTAATCAAAACTACATTGAAATGTTTGGAAAAATTGAACGCTGAACGCAAAACTCTTTTTTTTGCGTTCAACCTTCAGCGTTAAAAAAAGTTGTGTTCCGTTCAGCGTTCCGTTCAATTTTGCGTTCCGTTCACAAGCCTGGTCCCAACCATAGAGATAAAAGATATAGAGAGCTTATTCCCTTCATCTGTATTCTGTGTGTTCAATATAAACAAGTAATTTGTACTACGTCATCGTAAGCTGATCATAGAGATGGATTCTATCTCTATAATCAGCTTACTTTGCTTATTTTGAACACACAGAATACAGCTGAATGGTGTTTATCTGCTATTGAAGGGAATCAGCTCTCTATATCTTTATATCTCTATGGTCCCAACCACAGTATGTTTTAATATCTCCAATATCCCATCAGGTTCCACGTATCTCAATTTTTTTTTGAGAAGTTCTAGCCGTAAGACAAACCCTTTGGTGAGCTTACCCAGAATAGCCACAACCATTCCCTCTTGTAGGACCTCCATGGACCCGTTATAGAGGTAGTAAATGCTCTGCAAGGCGTCACCCTTGTGTATGAGAAACTCGTCCGGGGCGCAGAAGTTGGTCTTGATCTGAAGACTCAGAAGCTTCTTACAGCCGGCACTTGCAGTTTCAAATATGGGAAGACTCAGTATTTCTTTGTGAGATGAAGGGATACGTCTCCTCGAAGCTCGGCTGGGTAATCTTGGAGAATCTAAAAGACAAGTTCAAACAATAGAATCAATAGTTATTTTTCTATTTATTTTTAAAGTATTCTGAGAGATAATTAGAAATATGATTTATTGTCCTTGATTTTTAGTCCTTTATAGTATAAGAATTCTATCCTAGCTGTTTGTTTGGGTGTTCGACTCACTTTGAGGATGAAGCAGGGGTTTCAAGGGAAGGGTTTATTTGAAATACAATTTTTAAAATATACACTCAGAGAGTGCAAACCTCCGCCGTCACGGGTCCTTATGAACCTTCCGAGGCGGATTTTTCACGACTGGGGCGGCGTAGAGGGACGGGGGAGGGTTCCCCTCGACGGAAATTCCGAGAGGAAGACGCTCCCGGCCCCGATTTTACAGCACAGCGACATTATTGGCAGAGTAGGCTAACTTGAAATATTTATTAGTATTTAGCTCGTTTTGCATCTTAATTCTGCACTCAGAGATGCCAAAATTTAATCACTTGTTACTTTTGGCATTTCCAACAACTCCACAAAGTTTCATCCGAATCCGTTCCGTACTTTTTGAGTTATCTTGCTGATAAACAAACCAACAAACAACAAACCAACAAACCGCCAGTGAAAACAATACCTCCTTCGGCGGAGGTAACTATGATGATTTAATAATATATAAGGAGACAATTAATCGAAAATATGAGACATAAGTTAATATCTATTGGATGAATGCGTAATCCTTATCTAAAACATTTTATCTAAAAAATATCCAATTATTGCACCTTCAGCTTCTTTCCATAATTAATAAAATTAGAATGAATTAAATACTTCTTGTATTTAAAACCATTTAAAATGGTTTTAAATTGGTTTTGAAAGCTAAAGATTGTATACATACACTATCAAAGAAGGCAATCACACACCTTTTCTTCATGATAAAATCTTTCTAGGATATAACAAAAATGCATGGCCCTCATGCTTCTAATTTAAATAAAAGATTTATTACCTATGAGAAACTCATGTCTTCATCTTCGATTGGAAAAAACCTTAATTTGATTTGCCTTTGCATAATTTATACGATCATTTTTTATTTATTCCAAATCTTCCTCTTTACTTTTCATCTTCCTCCTTTCTAAGCATGAAGAACAACTTTTCCGATTTCTTATTTTTGTCTTTGGTAAGTAACAATTTGAAATTACAATATATTTCTATAGCAAACCTTTTACTAATATAAATGATAAATATTTTAATTCAGGAAAAATAGCAAACGAACTTCAGTCGATAAACAGAAAATGTTATTTGGCCATTCATTTCCTTATTGTTATAAATGTTTATTTGATGTCATAACATTCTAGACATTTTTTTTTGTTTATATGTTTCGATAGAATTGTATCCGACTGGATATAAAGAAGCATTATAGCGTTAAAATTAGACTATCGGATCTAGGATCTTATCAATGAGGTGACCAATGCGGGACTTCCCTTCTCGAACATGAAAAGATAACACACCTTAACGCACTGAGCTATCCCACTCCAAATATTTATATTACAAAAATCATAATATATTCAATGCATAAAATGTAAAGTTCAACCGTTTTTAATTTCAATTTTTGTATATGATATTTATATTTATAAAAGGGACATGACATGGCTTAAAATAAGTTGTTTTTTCACTTTGACAAAATTACATATTATTTGAGCAAATTAACATTTCATTTTTGCACCAATGTTTTTAAAGAAAAAACAACAACCAATCAGTTATAAAATATTGAGATTGTAGGGGATCAACTCGCCATGCTCAAGTACCCCCCATCGTCTACTTCATAGAGATATAAAGATATAGAGAGCCCTTCAATAGGAGAGAAACATCATTCAGCTGTATTTTTGTGTCCAATATAAACAAGTAATTATTACTACGTCATCGTAAACTAATCATAGAGATAGAAAGATTTATTTATATTGGACACAAAAACGTATTCCTCTGAAGAATCCAATAAGCCCTCTATGTCTTTATATCTCTATGACTTCAATACGCTTCTTTTTCTTCATAGTTGGAGTATTTGATCCCTACATTATATGTACAATCGGATTGATGTTAGCTTACTATTATTATATCATATATAATTCGCGATTGAATGAAAAAACCCATTTCAACTCCTGTGTGACGTCAATTTAATATGATTACTAATCAAGGTCTATGAACCCTAGTCTGTATGTCTATGTAAGTTATTCATTAAAAACTAAAGAAAATGCAGATGTCATACAGAAAGCAATAATACTTATGAGTCTCTGCATTGTTGCTTATTCCTAACGTCACGATAGGTAATCAACAGTCCTCGCATCGGAACCTTATAAAATTCCACTTATTTTTTTTATAGAAAATCACAAATTATTATTATTATTACAATTATATGAACCTTATGATTGATCACACTTGTCAGCTGTACGTACAAGGCTTGTTAATTATATTCTTCAAACCCTTTAATCGATTTCAAGTCACAATCATTACCTCAACGGGATCAATGCCATGATTAGCGACCACATCGTCTGGAAGTAATCCTGCATGCGTTGCTTCAGATGCTTAGGAACAGAGTGAAGAATGGCAAAGTCCTTGAGGTTTCTCCATTTGGTTTGATACAAGGCCTTCCGATCTCCGTATAGGCGCTGTACCAGGGCCGTCACGTTCCCAAAAATAGTAGCGTGCATCAGAGCTAGAAAAATGAAAGAGAATGCAGGTTATACGTACTACCATATTTTGTATAAAAATCGGCGTAAAAATAATTAAATATCTCTTAGTATTAAAAATTCAATTTCATTTATAAGCATTACTCGTTTTACGCTGTGGATCTTCTTGTGATTTTGGATACAAAACTTTTACTGACGATATTATAAAATGTTAAATTGCTGTATAATACTTTCATCAAGCTAAACTTAGTTTTTTTTCCAAATTAAAATATTTAGAAATAATTTCTGTTCATATTATAAGCATGTAAGTCCAAACAAACATATTTTAAAGATATTTTTTAAAATAAATTGAGCAAACTATATTCAATTGAAACTTAATTCAAATTGCCAACAATTTAGCTTGCAACCTCTTCGAAAAAAATATGTATTTCCATGAACAAGCTTTAAATTGCATTGATTCTTCTTTATATTCACACGAATAATAAAACTCCATTCAGTCAGATAAATAAACAATTAAGATGAAGGCAAGCTTTTATTAATTGTTCTTAAAATTTTATTTTATATTGTTATAAAAAATATAAGAAAAGGGGATGTTGACGTTATTAAAAATATATTATAATGTTATTCCTCTCTCTCTTGCCGATATTTTTAATGACGTCATACCGGCAAGCGAAAGGCCATCTCTCTTGTCAATATTTCAATATACTTTGACTCTTTCTACTGATGTCTACCAAAAACATTTTGCCTCAAGATACTACCTCCGATCAACATGATGACCACTGAGAATATTTTCTCCCATTGGTATTCGCCGACACGTTTCCGAATCCCACTGTGGTCAATGAGGTACATGAGTAATAGAGGGCAGTCACATAGGCGTCTGACGGCGGGACGTAGCTACCGTTTGGAAGGCCCATTCGCTCAGCAAGCAAATTGATCCATCCTAAAATAGAATAAACCAAATCATTATTAAATTATAGATGTTTTAGTTGAATTTTATGAAAAAGCTTTTTTATTAGTCAATGATAGGTAATATTATGATCAAAACTGTTATTCAATAAACACAGTCCATCAACCACTATAATAACTGAAGTCTACCTCGAGGGAAATCAAGTATTTCCCAACCAAGTCTCTAAGCCATTTTAAGATAATTAAGAAGTTATAAAATTTTATTAGCTATATGAATTTATAATGTCCTTTTTAGTCTTTTAATTCAACGCTAGTATCACTATTATAATATAATTTTAGTTTGTTATACCATTGTGATACTATTGTATTTATTATTTTAATTTGTTTTATTTGTTTGTTCTTTTGTCGTTGTATTAATTTTCAGACTAAAATGTCTTATATAGTATTGTATACTTCGAATTTTTATAATAACTGAAATACAGGAAAACAAAAAACCAACGACAACATTCAAACAAGTTAAATGGCTGCCAAACGAAGTAACAATGAAATATGGTTTACATTCAACATAGAATACTAGGGAATATAATAAGGGAAATCAAACACTAAATACCAGTGACGTCATAAGACCCTCTTTAGAAAAATCTAATTTTTATTAAATTACGTCACTGTTTTTAAGCATTTATTACCTATATTTACTTCCATAGACTGGTATTTAGACTTAACGGTTGATGGAATAATAATAGAACCTTTCCTTCTTTTTTTATTT
>CP045891.1:15168299-15191115 GCA_013387185.1 Caligus rogercresseyi | reverse complement strand
GATTTTATGTGTATTTTAATTTGAGTGAAGAAAAACCCCGGATTTGATCTTACCACCCTGTATCTAGATATAATATATAGAGATTAGCCAAATACTTTAGTGAAACGGCTTACAAAAGAGAGAAAACTCTCAAACCCCAAGTTAGCTTTAAAACGGTAGCTATAGGAAGAATGAGTTTCCCTTAATGATATTTGAAGCCAGAATCCGTGTCCTACTCATAGACTAATAGTTTAAAAAGCTTATAAATTAGAACCCTTGTATTATGATCCATTTTACTAACTGAAAACTATTTTTTTTGTAGTGCAAACGAATATTCTATTTTTATATTAATGTATGACAATATCTATTGAACATACTTTTATCTAGCATTACAGTAAAGTAGCACATGCAAGGAAAATGTAAACAAAAAAATTGGCCAAAATTTGGTTATTTTCTTTAACGTTAGATGTTGCTAGTCCATGAAATTACGTCACAATCCTATTAAAAACCGGTTTTAGGGATTAAGTTTGATGATATGATATATTGACACTCTTTTTCAAGAAAAAAACGTTTCAAAATATAAATAATAAAAGGACTTTGTTATTATTTTCAAAGAGCTCTAGCATCAAAGTGCCTCTTACGGACTAAAGTAGAACTAAAAAATTTGCCAATTCCTTTTGGGGAAAAGGAAGAATTTATGTTATGCATGCGCTACTTTACTTAACGCTTTACTTTTATCTACATTATAAAGGTAAAATTATCAGTGATAACAATGGGTAATACGCTCTAGCTCAGTGGAAAAGTACACAGCTCTCATAGTTGATAACGCACGCTCCTTTCTTAGAGGGCTTACTTGGTCAATCTGATTAAAAAAAGCACAGGCTTGATTGAATAATTACAATGCCATATTGATTATTGATATCCAAATCAATGGGTTCAACTATATACATTATAATTTGATTAATTAAGAGATTATGTTTTAAAAGCTTTATTATGAAAATTCTTTAAAAAATATAAACATTCTAAGAGTTCCCAACATATGTAATGCATATGTGTATAATGTGAAACAGCAATAACTTTTACTGTCTAACCAGATACCCAATGTGTGGTGGTGGTGTTTTTACTTTAGTTTATGTATATCGTATATGTTTGTCTATTGTAAACAGTAATAATTTCTAACTAACTAAACTAGAGTTCCCACGCAGGATCTTCTCTGGGAGTGGGCTGGAGACCTAATTCGTTATGTGCCATCAATGGCAGTGAACACTTGAATGCTTTAAAGAGGATTTTAAAAAGTCATCGTCGCTTGTTACAGAAAAATGATTTTTTGGATTTTATATAAGGTATCATTTTAGATAGTAATTTTGTTCTATAATGTTCAATATGCTTTTTTTCTAAAACACAACTCTCTAAAATATTTTATTTATTGTTATGTTGTTGTATTTTATTTACGTCGTTTTTTAGATAACATAATAAAGAACTTTATAACCGAAAAAACAAATAAACATTGAGCGATCTCACAAATTTATGATAACTTACCAAGAAGGAAAATGGCTTCTACGACCACATCGTAGTTTCTTGCTAAGGAGTCTATTAAAGTCCCTTCTCCCATTGTCGTCCATGAAGCCTCTGCTTCTATTCTGGATATCAGCTGACTTGTTCATATTCACAGGAGGCTTTCATTCCTAATCAAGTACCCGTAGTTCTTGCTTTTGAAAGCAGCATTATAAGGAACGATTATGGCCACGTAGATCGTGGCACAGAGGACATGACGTCCAACAGGTTTTGATGACTCGTAATGGCTTAAAACCCAGCGGGGCTTCTCACGACGAGGTTTTATACTCAGGTAGGGGTTGAATGTTGGTTGAGGGAGGACTGAGGAGAGACTGTAAAACAGAAGAAAGGGTTAGCTTTTGTGTTCGAAATGTGACTATAAGGAAAAATCCTTTTTGAGTCCATAAAACTAGGTATTTTGGCTAATTTGCTATTTAGTTAAAGCACAAAATTTTACTTTCAAAAATTATAGATTTTATGTAACATTTTTATTGAGTTGAGAACCTCACCATTAAGAGTTTCAGTATCAGTAGTTGCGAATTGAATTGAAAACACTTTCACTGTTATTACGACCTGTTGTATTAAAATTGAGTGTATCTCTAAATTCCCAAGAAACATCCTAGCACTTCGGCTAGTCTGGGGATGTCAGGAATTTAAAAATAAGTAGTACAATGTAAAAATATATATAAACTATATAAATTGAAACAAATGCTAAAATATAAATATATAATTAAAAGCAAAGTTTTTTTAGAAGAAAGAAAAAGGACCTTAAATTAAAAAAAATAAACAAAAAAAATAATATTAAAAAACACTATCGTCTGCTATAGATTATATAGGGGCACACTTTTCCATAGACTTGGCAACTACATATGCTTCCCTCATGGTTTTGGCGTTGCGAAATGTAGGGCTACTATTCAAATAGTGTTTTTTACTTTACATTGTTTATTATCTAACACACCAAAACTATTCAAAATGATTAACGTGTTTATTCATTGTATATTGAAAAAATAGGATGCGTCCATATTGATAAGAGAGCTAACTTTTCACTTGTCAACGGTTTTTATCGGCGTCACATTGGCATGTGGGAAGAACTACATTTTCTAATGTGTTTCTTCCCTCTTACGTCATTAAAAATCTAATACTACCATAGAGATATAAATATAGAGAGCTTATTCCCTTCAATAGCAGATAAATATTGTTCAGCGTATTTTTCTGTCCAATATAACAAGTAATATTTACTACGTCATCGTAGGTGATCATAGATATAGATTCTATCTCTATGATCAGCTTACGATGACGTAGTACAATTACTTTGTTTACATGTATTGGACACCAAAGATATTAAGGGAATAAGCTCTCTATATCTTTTTATCTCTATGAATACTACAGTAATAATAATAAGATGATTGAGGTTTCACTATCCATGAGAACATAATTTGAACGTTCCTCGTATTCTGTATACCTTGCGTGTGTTATCTTATGCAAAATGAATAAAAATCTGGTATAAAGCAACAGTAGTAGTTAGTATATCTAGGTGTTAATTGTTATAAATATGTGTTTGGAGCATGTTAAAAATCATAGACATGTAACTTCATTTTGCAAACTATCCCTTGAGGTCCATTGCATTTTCCTTCCTTGCAAGCTTAAAGTCAAAAGGCGGCTTAAGTTATAAACTACTTCGTAGTTATAAAAGCCCGCCTTTCCAAATATAAATTCTCAAAAGGCATGTATATAGAAAGAAAACTATTCTTCGATTTTTATATTTTTAGTTCTTTCATAATATATATTTATTTCCTTTCTCCATAACTGATATCAATCTTGCACACAGGGACTAATTATGTAGTTATGTGGGACAAACATTCGTTTTTTTTTTTGCAAATGAAGGTAGCTTTCTCAAATAAAGTTTAGGCAATCTGTTTTTACTTGTAATATATGGACTTATAAAAATTATGATTGTGAACGTTCTTGATATATACGAGGAATGTTCAAAATCCTATGATATGTTAGGCTATAATATGTTTTGATGATGATGAAGAGTTGTTGTTTAACTAAACAATGGATCGGCAGCTATAGACTATACAAATACTCCTGGATCCACTGACACAGTTCTGTTGGGTGAGAAGCATTAAATAACTCTTCTGGCATGTAGATTTAATTTCATTCTCCACTGTTCAAAAAGAATCTTCACACTTGGAAAACAAGTGTGTCATAACAGGTTTTTGAATTATAATGTTCATGTATGTTTTGTTTTTAACGTAACTGTCTTAAGATTGTGTTTTTTTATCTCCTACTTTCTAGTGTATTCTTATATTTACACTGAATGGATAACTAATAAATAAACATCTTAACCAAAAAAACAACACAAAAACAATTGTGTTATGTCTGATGAAAGCCTTGTTATGACTTCTAAGAAGTGATGGATTTACCTCATGAACCAATGCAGTAAGGAGATAAAGGTAACAATATTATAAATAAAATGGAATGGATATCTATTAACACAGGCATCAAGACAATTCAGTATCCATTTGACCAGTAGTGTATTTTTTCAGGTCAATAAAATATCGATGGTTTTTTATTAGAAAAGACCGATAGCCAATACACCCGGTGATAGTTTCTCCGATACATGTAGTATTTATATGCGTTGTGAGGGAGAAAAATGATATTCAAAAAGGATAATAATTTACTATCGCCGCTGTTTTATCGGTCGACTTCAACATATAAGTTTATTCCTTCAAATTCTCTCGAATACCTCGAAGTATAATATGTTACAATAGACTACTATCGGAGCCACAATTTGTGTATATCGTTTGAAAATTTACTATTGCACCGTTTTATCGGTCGACTTCAACATATAAGTATATTCCTTCAAATTCTCTGGAATACCTCAAACTCATCAAATCGACAATAAGACGACATCAACGTTTTTTATTGGATGATAATAATTTTTAATAAGTCATTTTATATTAGGGTTTTATCTTTAGACAATAATTTTGAATTATAATGTTCATTTATGTTTGTTTTTAAGGTACTCTCTTAAGATTGTGTTTTTATCTCCTACTTTCTAGTGTATTTTTTACACTGTATGGATTTTAGCTCATAAATAAACATCTTAACCAAAAAAACAACCATATAAGTAACCTATATAATTTATTCAAGAAATGTATATTGCAAAGTTGCAAGTCACTTTTTATGTTGTTAAACATAATTATCATTTTTTCTACTTATTAAGTTTTACAGATATTTAAAGAACAATATGGACGCTTGTTCTTCGTTGTTGTAAGTTGACTTTTTGTCATGTATTGGTTTCAACCATAGAGTATTTTTTTTTTTTTTTTCGTAGTAATGCTCAATTGAGTAAGGTCAAACAAGGTAATTGTCTTAATATGAAGCAAGCTTTACTTTAGTTAATTACATTGTTCTTAATACTAGTTTTGCCTTTAAATAATAAAGCGATTATAAGAAGCTTCATGTGCATCACCCCATAATCTGTTTTGAGCAAAAGTCATTCTTTTATTAGGGCACATATACTCAGTACTATTTTTTCCTAAAGCTATTTTTTCAGGTTTGAACTAAAGAAATATTTTATTTCAAACATTCATATGCATTTATAAATCATATAATTTTTTGGGAATATCGATTTGTTTAAATTAAGGATATTTATGTTTTTTTCAATGTCTCGGACAAAGATTATGCATAAACATACAAGGATAATGATCCTCTTTATTATTTAGTTACTGACACCCTAGAACAACATTCCTTATTTTAAAAATACCTGCCATCATAAATATATATTTTTTGCTTTTAAATAGTCCAACTTTGTTAGTGTCAGAAAAAAACTAACAGAAAAGGAATATATATATATTTTGAAACCCTTTTGTTTTCTTCTGGTTGAAACTATTTTCTTTAATAAATACTTATGCAACAATATTTGATAAGACATCCATTTGCCTCGTAAGTTATAATGCTTTGTTCCTTATATTATAAGGCTCATTACTCAGCCCCCCCCCCCCCCCCCCCCCCGAGGGATGTAACTGGATTGACTCGACAATAATGTAACCACCAGCTTAAGAAAGTAAACAAAATTGATCATCTTTTAATGAAGTGGCCAAAATGATCTACCCAAAAAGTTTAATTTTAATTTAATATGCATTTTACTAGTTAAAGTTATTTTTTGGTCGATAGGAGCTTTATTGTTGTAGACCAGATACTCCCATTGTAAGGTTGTGTTCTTCACATTCTTTATTTAATCTTGTGAACAGTAATAAATAAATATATATATAAAAGGCAGGAACGTCCGGGTACCCGGCCCGGGTCCCGGCTGTTGTTTGAGCGTCCCGGTCCGGTGTATTTAGACACCGGGCCGGGACTTAAATATTTTCTTTCGTTTGTCATTCATAAGAGACGAGTTTTTTTTTAGAAAGGAATTTTCGAAATATTCTTTTTTAAAAAAACGTCATCACTTTTTCTGATAATTTTTTTTCGGAAATTCTTTTCTAAAAAAACGTCGTCACTTCAGAATGTCGAAGTAAAGAAAATATATATTAAGTCCCGGCCCGGGTCCCGGCGAAAAAAGGTGTCCCGGTCGTTTCCTGATAAAATATCTATTGCTCACTGAATTAAGTTTGTTGTGTATCTTTTTGGATTTATCTGTTTTGTAGTGTCCCGAGAGCTGGTAGAGAACGGCCCGGCTTCTTCGTCGGCCATAGTTGTAGTTGCTGGGCGCCTCAGGATCTGCACTTGAGGGTAGGAGGTGATTGCCACGGTGTGAGATGGGTCGTCATCTGGATTATCGGACTCAGGAGAGGAGTCCTCCACATGGTTAGGAATGGCCAGGACATTGATTCCAGGAAGCGTCGCAGACCTTGGCGGAGGGATTTCCTTGTGCGAGGCAAGGAAAAGGACGACCTGACGCTTTTCGTTCTTGATGGGCACAATGTCCAGTAAACACCAGAAGGAAGTCCCTAGTAATAAGATTAAATTGTTAATTCTAGTCTGATTTATTATTAAAAATTATGGGAGAAAACAATGGCCCCATTGACCACAAACAATCTCATATAGGTCTCATAGATCCACTTGGACCTGAGTGGACTGAATCTCCCCAGTCTGGATTGATGAACGCCTTAAATGAGAAGATAGTTCTTTTTGCTTTTGTAGTTATGTGTTTTAAATGCTCGTTCAACTTGAGCTTGGAATCTATGACAATCCCAAGATACTTGAAAGAGTACCCGGGCAAAAACAACACGACTCAAAGAAAGATTAAAAGTTGTTTCCTTCAGCTTATGAAGTTTAATATTTTCCAATTTTCCTGATACTTAAAGTTCATCTTCATTATACATCCGTTATTTTTGTGTTGAACTATTTTTTCAAAAACAAATCCCTTGTTTATTTGGATGCACCAACGTTAATCCATGGAACCAATTAAAAGTTTTTGCTTGAGATCATTTGTAGTAGTAACTATGGTTTCATTCCTAATTATAAACTACTGTCTTTGTGTTAATATCATGAAGAATTTAATAGTATTTTCCTTCAATGTTAAAAAAATGTCTCAAAGTGCATGGAACCATATATTATGGTGCATGATATTAACTTTATCTAGGAAGACTACTCCTATACACAAATATATTTTAATTTCTTCTAATAAAGGACATTAATTTAAATAATAAGAAGGACCAGTAAACCTCCCATTTCCCACTCATGTTTCGATTGGGTTTCAATTGTGATGAAGTAAATAAACATTATAGCACTAAAATCACACAAACGAACGAAGGAGCTTGATCAAAAAATAGTCCCAGGAGGCAAACTTGCTCACTCAACATTGAGAACTAAGCAAGCTTCAATTGAGTGAAGCTGCTCTATTTTTGTTCTAATAAATATATTAAGGAGGCTTGTATGGTAGTTCTCAGCGAGGTATGTAGATCGTATGTCCATATTTGCAAGAGAACGGACTACTCGCTTGTCGGTAATTTTCAATGACGTCAAAACGGCGAGCGGGAAGAATAACATTCTATCGAATCATACATATAGTAAAAAACATCAACTCACAATTTAATAAGGGTGTACTAACTATCCACAACTTACATCTCCATGACTCTCTTAATCAGGGAAGATTTGTTACGGGCGGCAAATTATCATAATGTGCTAAAGCCCTGGTTTTTAAAATTAACTCCCCCTGTGCAGATGGGATTGTCGGAGTGCAATCTCATTTGCAATTTGGATCTTCCGAGAGAGTGGAGTTATCGTATCCGGCATTATATTAGCTGTATATCGGACGGAATAATATTTACTTCACAGTTACTGATTTTGGCAAATCTCCTCAAGTTTTTTCGCCCTTGCAAAGACTATGTGGTTATTTTTATCTCTATAATTGATGCCTTTGCAGAGTGTCGATCTGTAGACATATTGGTAAGATTCATGAATTGATGTAAGGGAAATGGATGACCCTAACACTGGAAAGTATTGCAAAGCCTCAATTTTATTTGGACTTTCAAGTCACAAAGCTTCCGCGAGTACAAAAGTGATCACAACGCTCTACTTAGCGCCAAAGCCCTAGTGGCAAAGAGACTAACAGTGGATCGTCTCCTGCAGCCGCTGGACATTAGGACAATATGTACCTATATCCGCCTCCGCTCGATATGCTGCATTGAACCTCCGGATCCCTTCGGTCACGGACACTCATGGACGCTAGCTTGCGATATGGTCAAATATGTCCCCTCCCGTTCCACCGTCTTAAGAGATGCCTTCAAATCACTTTTAAAGGAATTTAAAAAATTTAATAATCATTTACATCTCGTTTTTAGTGTTGATGTTTTAACAGCTAATTATTACTTTTGGAGAAGTTAATGAGTATGTTCATGTAAGGTACTAAAATTACGATCTATAATGTTTATATGTTGTATTTTTTTATTTACTAGCATCTGTTTTGAATATCTTATTCTATACATATTTTATCATAAACTGTTAAAAAAAATAACATTAGTAATGATATTTTTCCGTTCACATATTCAATTGTTTTTACGAAATATTGTTTAATGGTGTCATAAATAAATAAAATAATATGACTGACGTTATGACCTTGTTTTTCACAAACTAACAAATATTTCTTATTTAGTATAGATTATCGTCTGAGGGTGAGGAAATATTTATCTTCAATTATAATCAGACTAAATTCATTCTTTCCTGCAGTTTGGGTAGTTGTCATAGTCTATTAATGATATTTTTATACGACCAAATGGCGTAACTTTATTCAATAATTTTGATGCAACATAACCACTTCCACCGACAAAACAACAACTAAAACCCCTAAAAGAGGCAAGCATATAATCATTTAACGTGCAATAAACTGTAGCAAGAGTTCGAACCATGAACTGGACCGGTCCATCACTCTGGGCCGTCTCATCACTAGGAGGGAGTTTGTATATATGTATATTTTGGCGGCATTATGAATCAAGGATAATATAGCTATTTAAGTGTTAATATGTCCGTAGTTTTATTATGCCTAAGAGTGCGACACAAAAAAATACGTTTAAGCTTTTCCATTAATTAGCTGAAAGGGACATGTTCTCGATCATCTTATCTACAATCCTAGGATAATTATGAGGAATGTGTATTTTTTTTCAGTACGTAATTTCATTAATAGTATTATGTGATAAAGTAAAAACTTTTATCCTACCTATCTCACTCCTTGAATTAACGTCACATTAGAATGTGATACATAAGATTACTCACGTGGTATAATTTAGTTTACTTAGACTAGGGCTGTCAACGAATATTCGATGTTCGAATACGAATTCGAATAGTATCCCAAAAAGCGAATTCGAACGTGAAAATTAATATTCGAATTAGTTCGAATTCGTGAATTTTTTTCAAACGAATATTCGAATGTCATTTTTGGGCAATTTTGACAGCCCTAACTTAGACACTATGAATAAAGTCACTTTCTGGGAACATCATGGAACATATTATTATTATAAATCAAAACAATATTCTGAAACCAAATAAAGTAGATTCATACAATGGGATTGGATAACCCATGTTATATAGACAAAAATTATGTTGAAATTTTATTCCTTCCATTTGCCCATTTGTTGGTTTTAATGACCGGGAAGCGAAAGGCCAGCTCCATTGACACAATGGAAAAATCTTGTATTTGAATATGATTTGGGAGTACCTATACATTTAGCCCTCATTTTTTTACAAGGTTGAATACACACACATATACACACACTCACACAGACACATAGAAACACACAATCACACAAACATACACAAGGCCAGTATAATAAGGTCTGGGCAATACAAAAGCAAACATGTAGCAGTGTGACTACTCAATGAAGTTACCGGAGAACGAATACATACATATATATATATATATATATATATATACAGAGTGTACCAGCAAAATTTAGAATTTACTTTAATTGTCTCTGGCTACCCTGGGGCGAGCTTTAGTGATTTTTTACATTAAAACTTCCTGTAGTACCAGCCATGTAGAGCGCTTGTTAGAAAACATTATTTTCACTCACTCTTCACCATGAGTCTTGAGGAGAAGAATCGTGAGAGGATCGCTGACCTCCTTAAGGCCAAAGTGGACAAAAAGAGATCGTGGAGATTGTTGGCTGCTCTCTGGCAACAGTTTACAATGTTTCAAAGGCTTTAAAGGATGGAAAAGGTACTGGCAGGACTCCAGGCAGTGGAGGAGCAAATAAGAAGAGGACAAAGGACTTTCTGGGAAAGGTCAAGAAGACGGTGAAGGAGGATCCCACAAAGTCAATTTGAAGACTGTCTCAGACCATGGATGTGGGTACTTCTTCCATGTCAAGGGTTTTGAAAGATTAAATGAACCTGAAATCTTATTTCAGGAGGCCCAGCATCTTTTGACAGAGGCAATGAAGGTCAAGAGGCTCAAAAGATGCACCAAAATCCGCTCAACGTTTCACAAGAAGAAGTCCACTGTGACAATTTTCTCAGACAAGAAGATTTTTACAGTGGACCAGGTCTACAATCGGAGAAACGATCGGTACCTTGCGGAGTCAGTAGATGAGTCAAGGGAGTGTACAGAACCAAACACCCAAGCCCAAGTGATGGTTCTAGGAGTCGTGGCATCTAACGGGAAGACCATGCCTCCGTGCTATTTTCGGGCCGGAGAGAAAATTGACCGCCATGTTTACGTGAAAGTCCTGAGATACAATGTTTTGCACTGGTTGAAGGCAAATTACCCAAGTTGCAACTATGTGTGGACTCAGGATGGAGCTTCCTCCCACACATAAAAGTTGGCCCAGGAATTTTGATCAAGGAATTTGCCGATTTCTGGCCAGCAAACTACTGGTCACCCTGAAGCCCAGATCTCAATCCCCTGGAAATTTCTTTGTGGGGCTTTTTGGAGAGGGAGACCAACAGCACTCCTTATCCCAATGTGGACTCTCTCAAGATCTCCATCACTGCTGCCTGGGCCAACATGTCTACCAACTTCATCAAGAAGAGCTGTGCTGCTTTTTGCCACCGTGTTGATGCAGTCATTGAAGCTAAAGGAGGCTACATTAAATATGAAAGATTGCCAAGATTGTTTTGCTAACATTTGTTTCAGATGCTTCTTGATAAAACGTCAAATCAAGTTTTCTAGAGATTGAGCAAAAATTGATTTACGATTTTCTAAATTTTACTGGTACACTCTGTATATATATATATATATATATATATATTATATATATATATATATATATATATATATATATATATATATATATATATATTATATAATATATTATAATATATACACATCTTATATATATATATATAGGCTAGGAGACAGGGGGCAGTTGCTATAAGAAAAAAATAATCTACATGGCTTACTTCATACGATTATTTTTTTTACCGATTTAACAGTTCTTGTTAAAATTCGGCAAATTGAATGCTGCCCCCAAACCAGTGCCTTAGAGTAGGAGAGTCTGGACATTCAACAGCTGAAATTATTCAGCTGTTTATTTGTTATGAAAGTGTGAACTCAGTATTTGTAAAGAGACTCTAGTATTTTTATTGATAAAGTGAATATTTCTGCAAAAATGCCTTCTTGTTCAGCAATTGGATGCAAAAATCGACACACAACTGATAAGGATATATCGTTTTTTCGATTTCCAAAAGACTTCCAGCTACGAAAAAATTGGGAACGCAGCTTGAGGAGGAAAAATTATCAGGCTAAAGACTCGCATGTATTGTGTTCGGAGCACTTTTTAAAAAGTGATATAACTTTTGAAAGGAATCGAAACAGGAAGTGTCTCAAACAAGGTGCTATTCCATGTAAGTTCATCTTTTCAAAAGTGGCAAAACCGAGAACTACGATGACTTCAATCAAGTCCAGTGAACCTTTAATACTTGGTTCATCTATAACCGTCAATAGACCCATTAGTGATGACGATAATGTTCCCAACCAACCTTGTGAAGACGTCACATATTTATGTAATGTGGTACATATGGACCATTCTTATGCCTCATTCATAGGTAGGTGATTATAAGCATGCTTCTTTCTGTTAAACCTTATAGATATAATTTTTTTCAGATACGACACTTAAAAAAACCATTGGTACCCAAACGGAAGACTCTCAACCAGATGTACGAGAATTTGGAACTCAAACTGCACCTAAAAAGGAATTCATTAATGCTTCGGGTAGGCTTTTTTTAATTCTTAGTTATTTTACTCTGTTTTAACTTTAAATATTTCAGAAGTTACTTCGGCCGTTGAATCCATTTTTAACGATGATCAAATTGTCTCTTTGACTAATAAGAGTAGGTGCTGCAAATGGTCGCCATCAACAATAAAAAAAGCTATTCAACTTCGAATTGCCTGTGGTACTACGGGGTATGAGATGTTACTTCAAAAAGGATTTCCTCTACCCAGCCTGAGAACATTGAGGCGACGATTGGAATCTCTAGAATTCAACCCTGGCATTTTAGAAGATGTTATGGAATTGATGAAGGTACATACTCATTTTATATTTTAAAATTCGATTTATATGTGAGTTCATTTTTCAGGTGAAAGTTCAGTCATTTCCAGACAATGAGCGTCACTGCTCATTAGTTTTCGACGAAATGGCAATTAAACCCGGACTTGAATTCGATGGTCAATCTGTTGTAGGCTATTCAACCATTGACAGCACCAATGTCCCAGCAACTCATGCATTATGTTTCATGCTCGTGGGCATACAGACGAGATGGAAACAGGTGATAGCCTTTCACCTAACGGGAAATTCTTTCGACCCCAAGAAGATTGTTTCTATCTTAAATCAAATAATTTGCTCCTCACACGAAGTTGGTCTCAAAGTGGCTTCTATTACCAGCGATATGGGTCCATGTAATCAAGCTATTTAGAAGGAGCTTGGAATAGTGTTAACAAAAGGACAAATTATTAACACTTTTCCTAGTCCCCTCTCTTCAAGCGAATCCATATGTGTGATGGCTGATATCCCACACTTAATAAAAAGCTTACGTAATCATATCATTAGAGGACAAATCATCAAGATTCCATCGAAATTTGTTGAAGAACATAATCTTCCCTGTGACTTTGTGAATCTTGAACCCTTCAAGGCTCTGATTTCGTATCAAGATATCTTGTCCTATAAACTTCAGCCGCAATTGTCTCCGAAGTCGATTAATCCTGGCCAATTTCAAAAAATGAAAGTCAATCTTGCTTCACATCTTCTAAGTCGACAAACAGCTGCAGCTATTCGGATACTTGTATCGACAGGAAAATACAGCCAGCATTATTTGACAACGGCATGGTTTTGCGATCAAATTGGACGCTGGTTCGATATCACAACTTCGAGAAAACGTTCGGTTGCTTTAAGCAAATGTGTAGCCGCCAAATTGAACGAAACATTGAATTTTCTACATAATTTTAAGAATTTGTTTGAGAATTTGAGCATTAATCAAAGTCGGGGATGGAAGCCCATTCAGCGCGGAATTGTGCTTAGCACAACATCATTGATAATATTACAAAATAAATTCCTCAATGACCACATGTTCAGTTTCCTGTTGTGCAGCCGCTTCACTCAAGATTGTGTAGAGAATCTCTTTTCATCTATTCGTGCAAAAAATCCTACTCCTAACGCAAAGGAGTTTAAAAGGTGTTTGAAATTGGTTGCTATGTCACAATATATTTCAGGAAAAGATTCACATAGCTATCACACGGATGATTCTATGTTTCTAACCGATCTTGGAGATACATCATCCCAGCGTCCGGAAGAATCAGAAGAAATTGTCTATGAGGATATTTCTTTAGAAATAAGTAAGATAAGTTTCCTTGAAAAAACCTCTCTTATTCATTTAGGAGGGTATTGTATACATAAGGAATTCAATCGTCGTAAACCCTGTAAAGAATGTTCAAGCTTTTTTACAATTGACTTTGATACATATTCACCTCTTAATTTATTATCTAAAGAGAAATCATTTTCTGAAAATTCATTAATATATTGTTCAGAGGCTTCAATTTCTTTGTTTGAAGTTGCAAACCTTGTTTTCGAAAGATTTGAGAATAATATTTGTAAATTGAATAAACCAATAGATGTAATTTCTTCCGCTATAATGGTAAGACTATCCGAAAATCATATTCCATCATGTCATCCGGAAATAGTTACAAACATAGTGAGAAGATTTTGTAATTGTAAATTGTACTTCTATTGTAAAGATAAGAACATGCTCTTAGAAAGTGAAAAAAAGTGTATTTCAGCTATTAATGCCAGTAAAAGTATAAAAATGAGGGCTCTCATTAATTGATATTGTTATTTATATGTGTTGTATCAAAGTTTAAGTTTGGAAAATATACATTAATTTCAAAATAATGATTTTATTTATTGTTTTATAGATATGTATTCTAAGGCTTTTGGGTTCATATTATTAGTTCATCAGTTTTATCACTACGTGGCGCGCAGGGTGTCCAGACTCTCCTACTCAAAGGCACTGGTAAATAAGCATCTCTCCTACGTTATGTATGTTATATTTTTAAATATATATATATATACTCGTATATATATATGTATTTATATTAGTGTGATATATTATATTTCAGATTTGAAATCCAGTTCCTAAATTTTATCTTTGCATAAAATGGTCCTGAAATTTTCAACCAAATTGATAATGTAAGTGGCAACGGCCCAAAAGTTATTAGTAACTTATGTATAAATTTTTTTTGCCATTCGATCGAAAAGATCTTAATTTAAGATAAATCTTCAAAGGATTATAAATCAGTTTATTTTTCTGTACCATCCCAAAATTCAAACTAGTAATCTAATTTTGAAATAGTCATATTATGGTAATACATCAAAATGAACATTTTGAAAGTTATTATCTCGTTTGATTTTGGAATTGTACATAAAAATAAAAAACTGATTTGGAATCCTTACGAGCATACCTACATTTTGCGGCCGTTATTTGAAAATAGCATGTGAATTAGGACATTAGAGGCGATCAAAATGGCGGAAAACAAAATTTACTACATAAGTTTACTAAATAAATTTTGGGCCCGTTGAGCTGACACTTCCATTATCGATTGCGTTCAAAATTTCAGACTATCGGTCTCTATGCTTTAAGGTAAAAATCCGAGCGGGGAGCTCAAACTCTCCAAAGTACGAATTACGTACATTAAGAATCACCATAATATATATCCTATAATAAAGTAGAAGTGTCGTCGTCTGTCGTGAACAGTAGGCGGACCAACTGCCTGGCAATCAGCTCAAAATTTGCATGCACGTCGCTGATCATCTGGGAAGGGACATGAGAAAAAAAAAATAAAGGCCGCTTAAGGACACACTGGGCTAGAAATGGATTTTCATTTTTGATAATAAAGCGATTTTTTTCATAAAATATGTTTTGAAGAACTTTTTTTTAGAACTTTCTCGCTGCATGGTTGGTATGTATCTTCAAAATGCATGAATTGTTTTGAAAATAAAAAGGGAAAGAATAAATGAATCCAGGTAGACATTAACCCGAGCAAGGCAGAGTTTCACAGAGAGCGCTCAAAGTTAAACAAACAGGTTTCTTCTCTCTTTCCTAGGGCAGCAAACCAGACATCTGGGGAAGGACATGAGCTGCTTTGAAACGCTACACAAATCTTGAAATCGGCAAATTGCATGGCCGACCTTGCCCGAGCAACGCTTACGCACATGCCTAGTATATATATATATATATATATATATATATATATATATATATATATATATATATACGTTCTCCGGTGAGTCATTGAGTAGTCACACTGCTATAGGATTACATATTTGTTTTTGTATTGCCCAGACCTTGCACATACACACACATTATAGACTATAAACATCAAACAAAATACAATTTTATTCTGCTCTATTCTTTTTTTTCATAGGTGTAAAAAAATAATATTTTCCTTCTACGTTTGGAACAAAAAAAAATATTCACCGGAGTGCCTTGAGTAATGTTCACATTAATTAATTATATTTTTGAGTAAAGGATATGCTTGTTATTATTAATACAGCTTTGCGGCTTTCCATCTAAAAAGTGTATAATTAGATATTCTGTATATTCCAAATGGTGGTGGGGGAAATGTTGAGGATGATGAATCATATGGGAATTAAAATAAAATAATACAAAATAATTTACTACTATTTGGCTAACTACAATACACATGAAACCTACAAAAAGGGAGTTCGTTATCTGAATGTGTAAAGACGTGTTTAATGTTGGGGGCACAGATTCGAATCGCGAGAGGTACTAATATAGACGCTATAATGCTTATTTATATCCACACTGTTACTGTTATTCTATCGAACCAAATAGCCAAAAACAAGAACTACAAATCAAATAATTACTTCTTCCTTTTTTGTGCCTTGCAAATTAAACTACAAATCAACTTATGATCCGGAAAATACGGTATGTATATAGGGGTAGATAATTATGCAAAGACTAGAGTAATAATCAAGTTCATTTGCTTACAAAATCAAATATTTTAATCTATGCGTTCTTTTAATGACATTATATCATAAATAGATATATCTAGAGTCTTTTACTTCATTTAAGGCTAGGCTATTGTAGAATCCAATGATGTTGGAATATTAAAAAAAATAAAATATTTAATAACTTTGGATGACACTTTATCAAAAAAATTGCCAGTTTCCACACACTACGGATCGCGTCCCAATCTCTATTTCTGCCGGACGCCGCACTGGAGCTCAGCACAGGTCGAGCGACAGCTGGATGTAGATGCTGCTTCAAAATAAAACATCTGGCGACTTTTCAAAGTAAAAAAAAAACTCCGCTCAGTAGCAGGTCGATTAAGGTGGGCGCTGAGCACGCAGGGGGCACATAAGCAGTACGCAGTGCAGCCGTTCTGCAACCAGGGAACTGCTGCTTCCAAAATGAATTGTATTGTGTTTACATTATATTATTTTCTATTTTATTTTATTTAGTATCATTATATTACATTATTTCTTGTTAAGATGTTGTAATTAGTGTCAATTGTAAAACTGATGGACGGGGCGCCAATGGAGTGTTCGCCCAGGGCGTAAAAGTAGCGAGGACCGCCTCTAATTATACGAGTATTATAAGATATTATTTTCTCTTTACATGCTTTTTTAATAAGTATATTGTTATTTGTTGGTTATTCTTTTTTTGAAAATACATATTCCCCCCCCCCCTTCATTTGAGGTTATATATGTATATATATATATATATGGAAACGATCGGCCCAGGTCCCGGTTGTTTTTTGAACGTCTCGGGCCAGGACTTTAATATTTTCGTTCGTTCGTCATTATGAAAGTGACGACGTTTTTTTATAAAGGAATTTGTAATATTTAAAAAAATAGATAAAAACACTGTTCTAAAAAAAACGTCATCACTTTTTTTAGAAAATAATGTATAAATTAAAAAATAATAGGAACCATTCTTTAAAAAAAGTCGTCACTTTCAAAATTTTGGCATGCCCGGCTTGAAAAATTAAGTCCTTGCCCGGGTCCCGGCGAAAAATATGTCCCGGTCGTTTCCTGATATGTGTATTATATATATATATATATATATATATATATATATATATAATATATATATATATTATACAATACAATAATATATTAAGTAAATTTAAACTACAAGCAATTATTACTTTCCTTGCATTCACAAGAGTCTCTATTGGCAATTCATATTGAAATATCCTTCTTCAAACGATACAGTCATATGACGTATTTTAGGGTTAAAATATTGAAATGTAAAAGCTTTCATGCTTATGTATTTTATTCAAATATAAATTATATATTTAAACTACCCCTTATTTTATCAACGAGTGTTTTTTTTATTACTTACAAATATAAGTTGATCATTTTATTTCAACATATTAAAAAATATTTCTCCCAAGAGTACGATTGCATATTATATCGAGTAGATATAAGAACTTTTGTTTTTATTCTTACAATAAAGTTGGATATGAATCATGTCCTCACCTTTTAATTTAAAATAGCTGCATTTTTGTATAAGTTTGCATATATTTCATAGTTTCTATTATTCATAGTCCTACACAACGTCTCAAAAGCTCATATCAATTTTCTTATTGCTGTTGCTTCGTTTTATGTATATAAATGATATTTTTCATTCAAAGCGGGGAATATCAAATGCTTTCTGCCATTTGCAATCATGTTTCTTATCTCCTGTCAACTTCAATCATAAAGATGCAAATGCGGGGAAGAATAAATTTAGGTAGGAGGGAGAAATCATTTATCCTCTCAACCCATATTAGTATCCTTGCATAGTTTAGTTTTTAATATATTTAAAGTATGAGATATTCAAGCTGCTGGTGTACTTGAAACGTAATTTGATAGCTCTCTTTGTGCTCCGAAAAGGTGTGTCTCTATCTTAATTTCTTATTGTGTTCCTATAAGAAATTACATACGCATACTAGGTTCCATATACTAATTATAATGCTATAATGCTTATTTATATCCTGTCGGATGCTATTCTATCGAATCATTACAATTAAAAATTACAACCCTTATTTATTCCTTTAATGGCATAAAAAATGTTAATTGTTCTTCACACACACACACACATATATATATATATATATATATATATATATATACAATATTTATAATGTAACGCTAACGCTACAACCAAGTAAAAGCTCCTACAAAGGTTTTTTAATGGTATGAAAAAGGAAAAAAAACCACAATAAATAAATATGCCTTCTCTATGTAGAAAAAAAGTACAAATTCAATCTATTTTTCTCGACCATCAGCTGTCATATTACCCTATTGAAATCATTCCTCCAATCAAGACATCCGCGCCAGTCATAGTATGAAATATTCCCCAGATTTTAGATCTGGCCCGAGTCTGGGGGAGACAAAAAAGGTTGATATTTCCCATCAAGTTGATGTAATTGTTTCTGTTTTTAATATTCATTATTTTGTGTTTTCAAAGTAAAAAAACTGTGTTTTTTTCCTTCATAATGTTATACTAATTTAATCTCGTCATATTTAACTTTATGCCCGATTAATATTTTATAGTTTAATGATAGTTTTCAAGCTGCTTAAAAAAATGCTTAGAATAGTTTAAGCCATATTTTTCGTTTTTAATTTTATTATTTTAAGAGAAAAAATTATTTCTGTCAGTAGATGAAGTTATATTTCTATGGAGTCTGTTCAAAGTTTTAATATATCTCTCTCCATCTGTTAACCATTATTTGCCCTTATTTGAAAGTATATATCAAATCATTTGAGCACTCTGTATGTCGACTAACTTTCTCTAAATTATAAGCTATGCCTACAAACTTGTTTATTGAGCGAACAAAATAATAAAAGTTCCTTGGCTTATTACTTCTTCTCAAACTTTGCAAGTAAGATTTAGCTTTATTAACAACTAAATGAAAGACCGGTCATGCTTCTAAATCATCACAAGTTAAAGATGTTTACATAGCTAATCAAATATTTGTTTTGGTAGCAGCGCTAAAGATATCAAGCAAAACACAAATTTCATATAATCATAAGTATTTATTGTACTTATATTGTATTAAATTGTATATTTTATGAGTAATATATATCTGAGTTTGCCATATTAAAAATACTGATCCATGGTTTTCATGCAAGTATATATTTTGTTAAGCCTTTTCAATGCACTTATTTTGAATCTATGTTAATTTTTTTAAATACAAATATACTTTATTATCACGTGAACACGTCATGCAAACTTATAAATTTAGAAAAATCTATCATTGTTTTTGAGCTTGATACCAAATGATGCCCATTATTTTGAAGGATCCAAGCTTTGATTTAATTATGGCATAACATTTATGTAACTTTATTAAAAGAGGCATGTAATTCTTCTGATATTTATGACCTCTTTTATCAACACAATATATATTCAATTGATCCTCTTATTATTTCAAACACACACACACACACACATATATATATATATATATATCTATATATATATATATATATATATATATATATATATATATATATATATATTATATATATATATATATATATGTTGACCTTCGCGAAAAATTGTCGTTCGTCGTTCACCAAAAGCTATAGTTCGTCGTTCAACGTTATTTTAAAATTGAATTGTCCGTCGTTTGTTTGTTGTTCGTTATTCCGAAAAAAATTGACGACATTCTGAAATTAAGTTATGACGTTTTTTTTAGAAAGGAAATTATCCCCATGAAAAGAGAAAATCTTTGTCTTTTTTGGCGTCAAAAACGAATGACAAGAAATTTTCTTTATCGTTCGTCGCTCGTCAAAAACTTTGTCGTTCGATGTTCATCGTTCGTGAACGACAACAAATGAACTATAAATTAACAAGTCTGATATATATATATATATATATATTGTTACTGATTGAAAGACATTCTCCATTATATTGATTAAGAGCAAACATACACAATTATGTAGATTTCTTAGGTATATTTCTTCAAATTAACGTGCATTAATTTTTTGTCTTCATGATTCTTTTGAATTGCATCTGTGAGAACATGACAAAGCAGTAAAACTACTTATTTGAATCTAGGATATTTTGAAGAGGTTGATAAAAATACATGCCTCTCTTGGGAGGTGAACCTGCGTCCTCCACATTGAAAGCTGAACACGATTATGTTCGGAGCCCACGTGTTCTCTTATATTATATTCGATTTTACAGATTCTAAGCCTTTTTTACTTTGTTAAAAGTAAACTAATAACTTGTGAAATTGGTTGGCATTTAAAATAATAACATAGGTGTATTTAAATCGTCTCAGTGTATTCAAAAATTTATTAATTAGATTCTTGTTCATGAAGCTTGAATAACATTCTATTTTCTGACAGCATGTCGGCTATCATAGTCTGGACATTAAACCAGGTAACCTTTTAACTGCAGAAATTCTCGCGTGTAAAGACGCCATCAATAACTCTAACTGTAATATCACGTTAGGATGGATCAGAGGGTAAAACGATAGCACCGAGAATGAATACGCCGACATGATAGTAAGGATGGCGCCATGAGAGGTACATCAATCTCAGTACCAGTATCTATGTGCCAATCAAAGAATGCTCTTAGACAAGAATCCTTGAAAGAATGGCACAGAATGAAGTGTTGTCGTCAAACGAAACTGTTCATCACAGAGCCATATGTTGGAAAAAAGATATTCAGTTTCAGAGAAACCATCTCTGTCATGTTGGAATGGTGAGCGGTCACAAAAAAGATATTCAGTTTCAAGAAAACAAATCTCTGTCATTGCGGAATGCGTGAGTCACATTGATCTAATCGGCTTTAAGATGGGGAAGGTTGAGAGCCCAACTTGCCGGCTCTGTAACGACGACGAGGAAACTCCATATTACCTCATCTACAATTATCCTCTTACACGACAGAAGATGAGACACTCGAGGGAAATATCGGGAACGAAGATTGTCTCTGGAGGACTATATTTTTAGGACATTTAAATGCTTATGCACTCTTAATGATGTTTTTATTAATAAAGACAATAGCTACTAGATAGGTCATTACCGGCTGATACCGGATGAGGTTCATTTTCCCCAAAAAAGAAGGAATTCATATTCCTTCAAACTTCCATCTCAAAAAGCACACGTGCCCAGAATCCCTACATTTCTCCGAATCTTAGAAAGTCCCATAATTCAGCGTAACTTATTGCTTCTTTAAAATGATGATTTTTTCTTCATATGGAACCCAATATGATACAAAACTTGTGTGATATTCACTTTAATCCAAAGTCACGTTAATGTTTCTAGTTGTATAAGAGCCAAAGAAGGCTTACAAAATCATAATTTTTAATGTATTTCCCCAAAAATATAAAAATGAAAGTTTTACAGTTATATTTAAGCATAAAAAATTTATGAGGTGAAATTAAATATGTAAAGGGAGCTTATGTTAAAGGGACTCAAAGTCGCTCAACCGTTAGTAACAAGTTGAAGACTGACATATTCATCGTATTCAATTTGTTTTATTTTGTAGTTGGAAGGCATACAGATCGTCTGTAAATTTTGCAGCCTTATTATTGGGGTAACAAAAAACTCAAAAAAAAATTCGTTGAGAAACTAACTTTTCTTTTTTGAGTTAGAATGATTAACATTTATCGTCATAGATGATGAATAAAAATAAAATTCATTCCCTCTCTTCGATTAAGACAATAACTGTTATCAAATTAATAGGTGATATTAAGGAAGTCCATTCAAAGACTCACAAATAATATGGATCCAGGCCTTTGAGAAGAGAATATTTGTACTTTTATGAGGATTATATTTTTTATATCTGAATCAAGTTTGCACCTCAAAAACCTTGAGTGAAGGGATGGCTTAATTCATAATGTCAAATACTTTTTATATATTCAATGCAACTTTCTTCAACCAATTACATTCAAGGAATGGGCTCACGATTCTTATTCCTATTAATTATATTCTTAGCAGCTCTGTTAGGGATATTTTGTTTTGTATTGCGGCCATTTAATGACCTTTATAACAGACCCACTGAACTGATAATTATGCGAACTGTAAATCAGATTTCTCAACTGAATCAATGGCTGCCTGAATGTTGCGTGAGACGTCATAAATTTTTGATATTTTAAAAAGCCCTATTGATAAATTCCAATATTTTTCTCTAGAATGCTTCCCATTTCTTGAGCTAAAATTCCGGATAGAATTCTGTACGATTCATTGAGGACCGTTATTGGTCTCCAATAACTAAAATCTGAGCCACCACCCTTCTTAGGGATAAGAGTTATTCGTCCCTTCGTTAGCGATTTACAGATTTTATCCTTCTTCTCCATGGCTTGGCAAATTTTAATAGGTAA
>CP045891.1:15128299-15163299 GCA_013387185.1 Caligus rogercresseyi | reverse complement strand
ATAAGTCCGTAAATTATCATATTGTTCGTTCCTTTGCCTCAAATCAAGTTGAAAGTTGAGCGGAAGGAATACATCCCAATGACAGATAAAGATGAATTGTCCCGGTGAACGAGGGTACTATTCATATTGACATAATCTAATTCTTATTCCTTTTCGAATACACTATTTGATGTAATAAATAAAAAAGGGACTTCTCACACAGACTATAAGACTGACACTTTTTTACAACAATTAAAGAAAAAAGGTATATTGCTTATTTATATCCTGTGGGATACAATTCTATCAAAACCATATAGCAATAAATAAAGAAAGGGGTCTTGAAATGTTAATGAGAAGGTAACAAAAGTTTTGAGGTTGCTTTTATATCAGAAAAGTACGTGAATAAAAAAGAACAATCAAAGATGCAAACCTCTCTGAAATGATGTCCATCGCTTCCCTGTATTCCAAAGTTCTCCAACAATTATATATATACATAATATGTATATATAATGAAAGCTTGGATAACCAGCTTTAATATTTTGGTATACTAAATCATATCAATTAATAATGTAGAGAGTTATATGTACATTAAAAAAGCCTATCTCGCGTACAAAATGACGCATATAATGGATTATAAATGCGTCAGAGACAAAGTAAAATTTTGAGAGGATACCTTGACGCACATCTAAGAAACACATTATGATTTATTTTTTTCATAATCGATTTCTTATAGGTCAATACAGGCTCTGAATCATATGATTTAAACTCAGATTGTACTGAATTCTGAATTGATAGAATGCAACCAAGGTCATTTTTGGATTTATCATCTAAAGTTTTACTAAACTTAAAAGTACTATTTTACTCTGAAGCGAACAAGTCATCTTCTACAGGCGAGTGAAGTTGATTGATACAAAAAAGCTATGAAATAAGCTAACAATACTCACTCCCTTTCTTGCTTTGTTTTTACTGAAAACTTTGTTTTATTAAAAAACATCAAACATACGTCTGGTAGTAAATTAGATTTCCTTTAAATTAATAATTATTATTGAAGTCTGTAACGTCCACCATTTTGAAGAAATTTGCGGAAAACTATATTTTTACTAAATTTTTAAAACTTTGACCTCGTTGCGCGACCTCGTAATGTTGACCGATTTTGTTCAAACTTTGTATGTCGTCTTCTTTTATCACCAAGAAACAGAAAATCCACAAAGTTGCTAACATTTCAAACATTTGAAAAATAAGAACAACCCTAATACATATATATATATAGAAAGTGATTTAGGCGGTCAGATTCTCAATCAGCAAATTGCTGCTATTCTAAACCCTTTACAAAAAGTGCCACAGTTAAGCAATGCAAAGAAGTATTAAACAACGCAAAATCCAAAATAAATATACATCTTGATTGGTGTAAGGGCCATCAGACATCTCAGGCAACGAATTGCGGACTACCTTGCAAAGAAAGGAACGCAAAGTAAAATCGCTTATGTGTTGGAGCACACCAAGCTACATAAAGAAAGGGATAGATGGCTCTTCTATGAAGTTTGGTGCAACAGATACAAAAAGGATCTTGGAATGAAAACATACTCATAGGATGTTGAATATTCCAAAACCAAATGTTGTCGAGCTTTCACGTCCCAACATTAAATTACTTGTTCAAGCCTACACAGGCCATGGACCATTTCTGGCCCATCTGAGCAAATGGAAAAACACAAATGCCATTGTAATATATGCATGGATGAGTCCCAAACCGCTGACCACCTAATCAACAGATGCCCATCGCTTCATATGAGAGATACCAAGTCATGCAAGAGGAGGATGAAGATCTTCGTATGATTAAATTTATTAAATGTAAAAAGATGCAACAAATTATTGATTCTAACTTTAATTTAATTGCTCATAAGTAGATTATAAAATAATTTATATAATGCAATGCTCATATCCATTTTTGCTGTTGTGTAGCAATATACCCCTTTGTGTGGTCGTGTTTCTTTGCTGTATGTATGTATTTGCTTTTATCATTGTATAATTGTATATTGTATGTACTATCGTAAGACAGCAATAAATTCTTAACTAAAAAAAAAAAAAAAAAAAAAAAATACATATATATATATACATATATATATATATATACACATGAAACTCAAATAATTTATGAAAACCCATTGCTGTCATGTTTTTTATTAATTTGATTAATGTTATTTAATATTAATGTTATGTAATTCTAACGTTACCTTTTTGATTGTGCTTACCGTTATGTATTCGTGATAGTAATTTTTTCAATACTACATACTGAAATATAAGCCCCTGTCGCCAAGAAAAAAAAGAAAAGTACGTGAATGCATTGACTTAATGATGAAATTATACAATTTATGGGATGTACTTTAGTAAATTAGTCAAAAGACAATTACTCTTAATGACTACTTATTTATAGTGAACATAAACGCTGAAATAATTTGGGGATATATATATTTTTTGGCATCCTACAAAATAAATTCATAGTAATAAATTATTCATATAACTTGTTGAAGGAATATAAAACATGAAGTTATTGTTTCATACGGACTTCCGATACATTCGCATGGGTGTTATGAGTGTTTTGCTATTTTATATCCATATTTTTGTCGCCTTACCATTTTTCTTGTAGAGGATAATTTCCAATTTGATCTCTATTTTCTCGTTTAAGGCCTTTACTATCTCTTCCTTGTCTTCAGTCTTGGTGTTGGCGCCGTATAAGAACTTACAGGCACATCCTTTTTGCATGATATGGGCTCTTGAGAAGCCACTCAGCTCCACAATTCATCGGAGCAATACACGATAGGGAACGCGGGTAGAACCTGAGCGTTTCCCAGAACGAAATTGCTATCTGAAAAAAAAAAATGATATAGAAAGTCACTAAATTGTTTTTATTTTTTTATATTAGATAAAGTTAACAAAAGCATGTTTGAAGGTCAATTATTTATATAGGTTGAGAAGACTAGGAAAACACTTAGAATATACAAACTTATATATGCAAACTTTTAGGTTACTAAAAAATCTCTAAATTAATCTTCCTTTGCCTTCAGTATAAACTAACTACTTTTTATCTTATTTTATAATTGTGGCCTTTTCGTTTACCTTGTTATTATTATTTTCATGGATTATGACTTTTTTGACTATTCTTGGTTGAATAAACGGCATAATAAAGTATATATATATCATTTTCAGAAACTCTGCTCATCGGTACTATGTACCACAATTTATGTTCCTGGCATCTACCTAAGTTGTTATTTTTCAACTGCTTATATCCAAAGGCTATGGGAAAACGACCACATTCAGAACAAATTTACTTTTGTGACACAACAGACTATTTTTTTGCATTTACTGTAACAAAACGAGGAATTATCTTTAGTTTTGCTCACGAGGTTAGATAAACACAGTGTCTACATGGAAATATAAATATACAATCAAAATCAGTCAAAATTCCGAAATGTGTAATTTTCTTGATTAACGAGTCACTTTCACGAAGAAGCCCCAAAATGAAGTCTCCCATCATGTTCTCGTTATATTGCCCTTATTAACGACGTTCAAAGTCCAATGTGTCTTGATGAAAGCACTCTTCTTGCTCCTCTGAGTAAGCTCCCATGTCAAGGATGTTGACTTTCAGAGACATTTTGGCGTAGTTCTTTATGAGAGTCTAAGCCATTGCACATAGTTTTCAGCATTGTGATACCCATTTAGCCACGAACAACTGCGACGAAACTGTTCCAAGCCGCTTTCTCCTTTCTTTCCAGCATATGCTATGATCTTCTTGATCTGCGGTCCGACAAATATACAAACCTAAGCCTTTGACTCGGACAACTTTGGAAAAAGACCCTGGAGGTACTTGAAAGCGGCTGATTCCTTGTCAAGAGCAGTGACAAATTGCTTGATGAGGCCTAACTTAATTTGTAGTGGTGGCATCAGCATCTTTTGAAAATTTGTTACATAGTGTAAATATCTAAATAGTTCATTTAGGACGATGTATTAAATCTGAGTATTTGAATGTAAAAAAATTAAAATAATATTTTTGTGCGTTGTGCATAAAAAGCACTAGTTTTTTCTCGTTTTTCCTCACTTTGAGCAATACAAAAATGACCACTGTGATTGCATGCTATCTTAAATTATACACAAGGAGCTACTTTATGATTTTTTATACGTGTACCAAAAGTTCTCTAAAACTTTTATGCAGTGAAGTATATCCAGTTGTCCAGTTGATATGGAATTACTCAATCACCAGATTGGATTTCATGCAGCTTTAACAATTATAAATGTAAGAGAATGAAAAAAATCAACAATTTACAAATTTTACTCTGATTATAAATATATCTATGTATTTTAATTGCTATCATAGTAACAAAAACATCGGATAACTCACCATCGCCTGATTTCTGGACTATTACTTTAAAAATAAATTAGATTTTACCCGTCAACCTCCAACAAGTATTCCAAAACTATCAAAAGGATAACAAATTTCTATATTAAATTCCTATATATATATATCAGGAAACGACCAGGACTTAAAATAAATTTTCGTTCCTTCGACATTCTGAAGTGGCGACGATAATTCTTGGAAAATAATTTTCCCAAAAATAAGTGACGACGCTTTTTTTAATAAAAGAATCTCCAAAGAAAGTAATGACGTTTTTTTTTAGAAAGAATCTTCAAAAAATGTGACGGCATTAAAAAAAGTATATCGAAAAACTCCTTTCTAAAAAAAAAAATTATGGTCGGGCCGGAACGCTCAAAAAACAGCCGGGACCCGGGCAGGGCCGGGTATCCGGTCGTTTCCTGATATATATATATGTATATATATACCTATATATATATATATATATAATATATATACCTATATATTTGTTAAAGAGTGCGATGTTTATTTTATGTTAACTGTATTTACATTATATGTAATTTATTTGTTGATTTCTTCTTCTGTTGAAGGTGAAATTTTAGAATTAATGGTCTATTTATGTTCATATACGATTGCACTTCAAATGTTTGTGTGTGTGTAAGAAATGAAATAAAGAAAATCAACAACTCCATGTAAATATTAAGCAGAAGATACTGTATTCATTCTTGTATATAGTACATATAAATCTCATTTTTTATGTCAATTGAAAAACCGAAACAATAATATATAAGCCGAGCCTTTAATTTGTGGGGAATTGGACTAACTTTCTAATTAAGTTATGGTTTGTTTTGTGCTGGGTGTCTTTTTACGAGGAGTGATAATAAATTACATATATGTAACTGGAGGGGAGTAAAAATGATTATCTGCAAAATTAGCACAGAGTCATTCTTAATTTATGAGAGTGCTATTTTATGACCCTTCAATAAAACGAATGGTTGATAAAAGGGTCTGACAGTGTACATAATAAATACATTTATAAGGATATTTTGGATTTCATTTGAAACAGTCCAGAATATTCCAATTGGAGTAGGTCTTTCTCTCTCTTTATATTCCTATCTCTCTCTCTCTCTCTCAAAGCTTATAACTCATAGAGATATAATATATAAAGAGCTTATTGGATTCTTCAGAAATACGTCATTGTGTCAAGAATATAGCTGAACGATGTTTCTCTGCTATTGGAGGGAAGAGAAATACGTCATTGTGTTCAGAATACAGCTAAACGATGTTTCTCTGCTAATTGGAGGGAAGAAGCTCTCTATATCTTTATACCTCTATTGATAGAAAAGATTTGTTATCTCTATGATCAGCTTACGATGACGTAGTACAAATTACTTTGTTTATTTGAACACACAGAATACTGCTGAACGTTGTTTCTCTGCTATTGAAGGGAATCAGCTCTCTATATCTTTATATCTCTATGTTATAACTATGCATGAGACAATAACAAAGATTCGGTTATTCAGTCCCAATACATGTATATGTTGCTTTGCTAATTTATATTCTCCAAGGGTGGAATTAAGTTATAATAATAGGTGAACCATTGGTCTAAATGACCTTAACTGAATTTAATCAAAGGAAATCAAGTTTTTTTCAAACAAATATCATTAGTATTCAATGACCTATTTTCTAATAAACTAATGATACTTATCACGCACTTAATTATCCTTTAGAAGTGAATCAGAATAGCTAAATGTCGTGGAGACAGAATTGAATTTGGAAAATAAATATTGTAAATGAACACGTGACAAGGATTATTTTTGGCCAAAAGTACGTTCCCAAGTCTATGTTTTTTAGTGCATAATTATTGTATTTATAGAAAGTACCCTACGTAATCTGCAAGATAAGGATATAGCTATCAAGATCAGCCTCAAGGTATAAATAAATTCATTGCTAGATATTGGTATGGATAAATTCGAACTATAATTGGTTATATGGAAATGATCATTAATTCCTGACACATACAAATTGTATGCGTTATATATATATATATATATATATATATATATTATATATATATATATAATATATATATATATATTATATATATATATATACCATGGCTAGGGCGGGGCAAAAAATATGCAAATAAAAATTTGAAACCAAAACACTTTTTTTAAATGATTCGCATATTTAGCAATTTTCTAGTTTATTTAAATATTTATCAATTTTCTAGTTTATTCGCATATTTTACTATTTCTTCATTATTCACCCACATTTAGCTCATTCTTTGCCTCGTTGATTGACAAATGTAGGGGAAAAGTGGACAGTCGACCTTTGTCGGAATCTGGCTCCCTAACATATACAAACATGCTGTCATTCATAAATTAGATTGAAGCATTCTTAGTTTTCTCCCTCTTATTTTTAAGCACGAGTTTTTCTATATCTCTTGCATAACAACAAGAGTATATTCATTATCTTTTCCTCTTACCAGGTAGGGAACCTGGTTGGACGCTGCCTTTTACTACAGCACCTACTTCAACGGCGTGAAAGAATATGTGGTCTACCTCAGTGACGACAGCATAGATATCGGTAAGGTCAAGGAGCTCCTCAACATGGAAGAAATGCCTGTCCAACTGGCCACTATCAAGGCCAACTTCTCAGGACTGGTGGCTGCCATTACTGCACTAGAAGAAAGTGAGAGGGGAACTGAAGATGGAGCCCTATGCCTCCAAGCTGAACCAGGTTCTAAAGAAGAATCCTGGCTTTGGTATCATGGAGAATATTGTTGGAATTCTCAATGGATCCTCTACTGAACTCCATGGTCCTAGTGCCAAATGACCACTACCTCTTCAAGTGCGCCTCTATAACCACTGTAGACTGCGAGAGGGCATTTTATAAACTTAAGAGAACATTGGCAGATCAGCACACCAGTCTGACGGATGACCATGTACGCGACATCTTGATTCACCAATGGAATCATTCTCTGTAAGCCTGCAATCTCGTATTGAAATTTCTTTCTTATGTATTTATGGTTTATTAGTCACACAATATCTTATTTTACTTTATGTATTATTTGTATGATCAAAAAGTGTATATAAACCCTTAATTTTTATATGAAATAGAAATATCTGAATCGTAAAAGAAAATATATTTGCATATTTCATGATTTTTTTTCATATTTCATCATTTTTTCTGCATATTTCTAAAAAAAATTCTCCAGATTTTTGGGCTTTAAAAGGTGTTTTTTTTTTAACTCCAGATTTGCCCAGCCCTAACCATGGCAATCAAGATTATCCGTATTTTATAAATAATCCTTCATCTTAAGTACAATATAATTCACTATGCAAAATATCCTATGTAATCTGCAAGATTAAGATATAGCTATCAAGATCAGCCTCAATGTATAAATAAATAAATTGCTAGATATTGGTATGGATAAATTCAAACTATAATTGGTTATTTGGAATTGATCATTAATTCCTGACACATACAAATTGTATTGCAGTTATATATATATATATATATACAGGGGCAGAGTGGCCAGCGGGAGTACCGGGACTATTCCCGGTGGGCTGCTGGCCTCAAGAAACATAAACGGCCGTTGACAGCCTCCCAATGGCATATTGGGGCATGTATATGGCCGGCGAGGGCATAATTGTCCCGGTCGATAAATTCTTCACACTCCGTTCCTGTATATTTATTTACCTATATATATATATCGTGGCAATCAAGATATTTCATAAGTAATCCTTAATCTTAAGTACATTATAATTCACAACGCAACTAATATTAAAAGAAGATTCAATTATCACATCGAAGTAAATACGTATATAAGAAATAGAGGTTTGTTACTAGAGGAAAATATAAGGCTTCGTTGACGTATTCTTTAAACTTTATTGGCTGTCGATGGAGTGCAATGATATTTGAAGAACTAAGAATGGCTCAAGTAGAAGAAAATTATATATATTTATATATAAGTTGCTACATCTTAAATATTTTCCAATAAATAAGTCCAAAAAATCAATACCTTTTGTGAGGGGTATCGCCTTCTTCGAAAGAACTAAAACAACTTGCATTATGCTCACTTTTACCGTGGAAATGGTGAAGCAAACGCGGAATCTCTTCATTTGGCTCTGGCCTATCCAAAAGTTGAGCTTGAAGGAATCATCTCCCTAGATTCGGCTTAACAGCTTGGAAGGGAGGTAAAAATATTCACAATGACCACCTTTTTTTGTTAGTTAATTCCTAGATCATTTGATGATGAGACGGATGGATCGAAATAGATGATCCCAGAGGAAAAACGTTGTAATAGACACCAATAATGGATATAATTTCTGCATATGCCCCTTCTGACCAATTATATTTTTGGGATGAGTAGCAACAAAAATATATATCTTAATATAATAGACATGATTCTTTACCCTCAAGTTCAATCCCGCATTCATCATTAAATTTGCTGGACGCCAATTTCGTAGCGAAAAAATATAATTAAAATCATTGTTTGGTGTAATCAAATATTTATTTATACCCATATGTTGGCTGAATGAGTTCCTTCCTTACCTATGTATAATGAACACACGTTCTTAGTGTCGTCCTGGAAAATATTTATTTTCATAAGTTTACAAGTATTCTCTGACCTTTTTAATCACTTAAATAGTGTTGTGAGAATCCCTGGGCACCTTTCCTGAATCTGAACTACTCTTCAGCCGGTTGGATTCCATCTTTTCGACGATCGGAAATCGTTGTTGGATACAGCTAAGATAGTCATTTGTTATTATTCACCTGCAAGAGGAATTATTTCATCATAAATATCAACGGAACTTAAGTATTGCAAATATCGTCCAACCTTTCTCATAAGTGAGGTGTTTAATAGTACTTAAGGAAGCATAATATCATGGAGGATAATTCATGTAATTCTAACTGGGATCCAGGACTACTGGACAAAAAGTCATCCATGAAATAGGAGACTGTTGTCTACAATAAATGGGGCAAGAAAATTAGAAAGAGGCTACCAATGAGCCTCAAGTTAAAAATAATGCAGTGCAGGTGAAGCCTGCCCAAACCAAAGAAGATCTTCGTGACAAGAAGCGACGAAGAGAGGGTCACTCTAATGAAACTCCTCCATCCAAAATACCTCAAGGTCCTCAAAAACCAAAAAGGAAGTTCCTCTATGCAAGTATAGCGAAAGAGATCAATGAAATAGTCATTGTTCGGAAGAACGTTGACCACATTTCTTTTGTTGAGTGGGAGAAACTCATTCAAATTCTTGACACGGATTACGTGACTCGTGTATCGGCTCAAAATGGAGAATTTATCCCAACATACGAGAGACGTAAATACACGACCAAAAGGGCCGTACTCTATGTAAATGAAGAGGCTTCGAGTCTCTATGTACGAAATACTATTAAAAAATATACCCCTTTGTTGTCAATCTCCTGGGCAGAGGCGGAGAAAATGAGGGAGGAGAGAAATGAAAAAAGAAACTCACTGGATTCATTCGAGGAGTAACAGGGAACATTGGGGATGAAATTCTAAGCAAAATAATTTCTCATCAGTGCAATATCCTTGGAATTAAAGGGCAAATAGAAGTTGTGAGGTCAGACCTCACTAAACTAGGTAAAGTGCTGCACATTTGCCTAGACAAACAGTCATACGAAGGCCTTCAATCCGTAGACTTTAACCTCAGAATTGCTTCTGCAGGAACGGTGCATTTCCAAGATCCTAGAAACGCGCCGATTTTGGAGCAAGAGGAACAAACTGAGGACGAAGATTCTGTGGAAGACACGAATCCAAAATCAAATGGCAATGAAGGATCTATAGATAGCACTAAGGTTACATGAGTGCTGTAGGTGGAGAAACGGATGAGGCTACAAGTTCTGATAAAACTTCTGATCCAAAAATAAAATAAATTAATATCACTGAAGGTGAGAAAACTCATTTGACTGAGCCCGACAAACTTTCAACAACTAAATACAAAAAACAAGGTAAAATTGATAGGTTCTTTATTGATACAGCCAATATCCTTTACCCCCCAAAACCACCAAAGAAATAAATATGATCAGTTGTACCTATATAAATACACAGCACTGCAAAGCAGCAAACTCGGAGCTTAAACTAAGAACATCTGAGATTGCCATAATAACAGAGCCATACCTTTTTAACGGCTCGACAAAAAGACTTTCTCTGAGAGGATATACAATCCATAGCCAACCTGGGTCAAAACCAAGAGCCTGCATTCGAACAGCAAATCATTTGAATGCATGGTTTATCCCTGAATTCTCTAACAGAAATATTTGTACAACATGTATCAAGATTGAGGAATCTCTAACATATATATGTGTGGTTTACCTTGATCAATTGTTGCCTGTTGAAAATGAAACTTTGTTGAGACTCATAAGGCATTGTGATCTTAAGCAAAAATTACTTCTCAAAGCCATGGACTCCAATTCACATAACTGTCTGTGGGGGAGTAAACATATCGACACAAGAGGAGAGGCTCTAGAGAACATATTTGATGAAAATAATCTGACAGTCATGAATGAAGGTAATGAGCCAACCTTTCTTACACAACGGGCTTCTTCAGTCATTGACATTACAATCATGAATCAGCATGCCTTTAAAAAGTTGGACATCAAAGGATGGCATGTAGATCTTCGGCCATCAATGTCTGATCATAGGTATATAATTTTCAATTTGGTAAATACATGCCAACGGCTGAACAATCAAGAAACCTGAAAACAGCTAACTGGGAAAGTTTCAGGCACAATACGGAGACGGCATCATTACCAGCAATATCTTCCTGTGTCAATAACATTGAGCTATGCACTGAGTCCCTTTATAAGGTCATAAAGAAGGCCCTAGATATCGCATGCCCGCTAAGAAAAACTATTAAAGCAAAATCAGTGCCTTGGTGGACTAAACACCTTGCTGTTCTGAGGCACAAGCTTAGAAAACTCGAGCCAAAGCGTACCCTCAGTTCTCACAGAGAGAGTTATCTAATTGAAAAAAATGAATATCGTGCAGAGCTAAGAAAATAACAAAGAGAATCCTGGAGGAATTTTTGCAGTAAAACTGAGGGTCCAAAGACATTGCAAAACTTATCAAAATTAAAAACCAAATGCTAACTCAATTGGTCTTCTAAAGACTGATCGAGGCTATGCACAAACACCAGCCGAATCTCTTGCAATACTTATGGAAACCCACTTCCTAGATTGCAGGGTCGACTCTGTCATGGAAAAAACCACAGATACCACCAGTTTTGAAATCGACTTTGTGGATTATGGCAAAGTGCGATAATCTTTTAACTCTTTTGGAGCCTACAAAAGTGCTGGATCAGATGGACTTAAACCAATTGTACTGCAGCAGCTTGGAGAAAAAATCCTTCGGTACATTGTAGAACTCTATAAGGTGATTCTTAGCACTGGCTATACCCCAAGTTCCTGGAGGGAAATGAAGGTTACATTTTTGCCCAAGCCTGGCAAAGATGACTATAGCTCAGCAAAATCCTTCAGAGCAATAACCCTTTTCCAATTTCTAAGGGTCTATCATCCGAAACGGCTCTGTCACAGGTAACGGATACCATCGAAAAGGCTATATTTCAACAACAATGTACACTAGCAGTCAGCTTTGATTGCACTGGTGCATTTGATTACATCCAATACCAATCAGCAAACAATGCATTGAAAAAACTAGAGTAAAGAAATCATATGCAGAGAGGAAATAACGAGGTATTATTATTGAGGGAGGCTTCAATCATAAGTGATGATGATGTCCCTATATAAATGAAAATGGAAGGAGAAGAAAAAAATCATTTGTTGTTTGGGTCATTCCACAAAGGTTCCACCATTTTTTTCTGTTATTATAAATATTTTTATACAAAATATTCTTTAAGGTATTATCGTCGTCATTATTATTGAATATAGCCTTCAAAATCCACCTTAATGCCTTTTTTCACAAAATAAAAGACACACCGCTTCTGTGTCAAGGTCTTTTCTCTTCTCTCTCTCTCGACTCTAAGGATGAGAAAAAAATGAAGGTTGAATCAAAAGAATTCCATTTGCGAAAAAAGGATTAATGCCTAATATGACAGGTATAAAAACTATAACTATGAAAATCTTTATCAAGGGACGTTTTCATGTCTTTTGATTTAAATATGAAGCAATTAGGTTACAATTTTATAGAATGTATTTGTTATGTTTATTATCAGGGTGGTCGTTACAATTACACTTTATTTTGTATCAATCGTTTACATAGATAGAGTTAAGTTCCATGGTGGAGGTCAATTCCAAATTATTAGGAATAAAATACGTTATTGAATGGTGCAGAGGACAAGATGACATCACAGGAATGAATTTGCAGACTACCTTGCAAAAAGTGGCGCACAAAGTAACAACCAAAAATTTGTTGCTGTGCCCCCAAGTTATGTCAAGAAAACAATAAATGACTATTTTTATTAACGATGGTGTGATCCATATAAAGATAGTCTTCACATGAAACACACACATCTTATGTTAAAAAATCCAAGATCAAAGGTTGTCAAACTTCACCGTGAAGGACTGAAACAACTTATCCAAGCCTACACAGGACATGAACCATTTCTCTCCCACCTAAGTAAATGGAAAAACACAAGTGCAACCTGTGATCTTTTCAAGGAAGAGCCACAGACTGCAGACCACCTGATTAACAGATGCCCTGCTCTGTCCTCGAAAGGCATGAAGTGTCTCAAGAAGAAGACACGGACATCCAAATTCTAAAAATATTTATATGTAAAAAAATGAAAAATATATTGTAAATAATTTCAGTATTTAAGAAGGAATTCATTTTGCTGTTGTAACACAGATACCCCATTGCGTGGTTGTGTTCTTTACCTTAGTGTCTATTGATTGTATGTACTATTGTAATCGGCAATAAATTTCTAACTAACTAACTATGATGGCTGAATGCCAAAGCGGGCAAATTCTAAACTGATTTATGTACTTAAAATTTTATTTCACAACCCCTCTTGAGTTTTTTTAAATATTTCTACGGAACAAACAAATACTTTCAAAGTCGGAAAAGATTCGGCTTTAACATTATCATAAAAAATATGAGGTATATATTTCTTAAATATTTTATATCAATTGTTACAGCAAATAACAATATGTTATTAGAGGCAAGGGACTCAGAGTGACAATAATTGTGTCCACTTTTGATAAATTGGTTCTTCTTTAGAAGAAAAATTTTATTATGTAGTATTAGTAAAGGACGTTATTCGCTCTAACCACTCATGGGCTAATAGGTATTAATTTGATGTATTCACTTCTTCTTTCCTTGCTAGTAGTATCAAAGAGAATACTCATTAGATCGCCTGACATTTAAATTGCGTCGGTGTGAATTATATCAAATTTTAAAAATATACACACTTCACCATGCTAAGTAATTTTTTCCATGATTCAGCGTAAAACGATGAGTTAAAGTAGTATTATTGAGGAAACCCTCATATAAAGTATAATAAAAATATCAAGACACACATTTTTCAACTTATGTTTCGTCCAGCTCATTAGAGTAATTCTCTAGAGATACATTATTTAAAAGTACCTATTATTTGTTATTGAGTATGCATAGTAATAAAGTCTAGGAAGAAATGCTCTTTTATGCTGCCATTTCTGAGTCAATAAATACAGTTGTAACCAACATACGATACAATGCTTGATATATGCGTTGGATATTAAAGTAGGTAGTACTTTAATAACAGTGGTGAGATTACATCTTTTCAGTGTGATTTAGTTATTTGAAAGTATTACAAATGTAACTGTTCAGCTAAAAAATATTAACTGGTCTAAAATATTAAAATACAGAGTTAAAACATTATAAAATGCTTAATGCTATCTACAAACTGAAAGTAAAAAAGATAAAAACACAAACCAAGAATTAGATTGGAGCTTCTCTTGCTTCCCACAAACTCTGTGCAGATCTGAGTTCTGGGGAGACATTCCAAACTCCAGCTACCGCCGATGCAAATGTCCGTTGCGGTATTGGCCCAGAAACGCAGTCGGCCGCTCTATTTTGAGTTATCATGGCGATTTCTGGCTTGAGGTCCCTTCTACTTCCAAATACGACAATCCCTGCCGGATTTCTATCGTCAGCAGGCCTATCATTACTGTGAAATATCTTGTTCGATTCAATGATGATGGCTTTTACAAAGGTTTGATTCAAACAACAGTTTCAATTAATAGATATATAAAATCTCATTAAAAAAGCTTCTGGACTTTTTTCAATCAACTATCGTTCAGAGATCATGGAATAAGTAGTAGTAAGTATATGGAAATATAAATTATCGGTAACAAAGGCAGACATTTATTGGCGAACTTACGTATCTATTGGGTACTAATCCGTTGTTTCAATTGTGATAATTACTCAAAAAATTTGTTAAAAGCATGTCTTTTAAAATGTGATGCGAAAAGGTTTTTTTTAATAGTTCCTTAGAGCGGTATTATTATTTGAAAGCCTGGCACTACTGGTGAGTAGTCCTGTATATAGCATAACGGTAGAAAGTTCTCTGGTTAGCAAGGTATTAATTAAATAACCAATGACTTTCCCATTAGTGAAACGTCATGTCATTGTAAAAATTAATTGCTTAAGCGTCTAATGACATGTGTCCTGTTTTAATGGGCTTAATGAGCGCTTAATATGTCTATAAAAAAGACACTAATGTCGTATTCATTATACCTCTATCATCAATCAACATGTACTAAACATAGTGGCGGATATAAACAAATATATTCTAGAAATGTAATACCAACGCTAGACGATTATATATATATATATATATTATAAACATGTTATGAAGTTAGTTTTTTTAAAGATTACAAATGATATTTTTCACATTTTCTAAATTTACATTTTCATGATTTATTGGCAGTTAATGATTGGCAACATATATATTCTCTATTAGGTAGTTGGCTATGTCTCTGATCATGTATAACCAAATATTATACAAGTCAACTGTTGTCCTACATTAGGTATCCTCTATATTCAATATCCGGATGAAAGCAGTCACCAAGTGCGAGTATTTTTATATATTAATTTGAACAAACTAGCCTGACTCTTATTAAGTCGCCTTGTTCCTCGACCATTCCAATGATCATCGAGATTCTTAATTGAACGCCATCAAAGACTAATAACTCTAATTTCTCAAAATTGGTCTTATTCATGACTTTATATTATATTCCTATCATTTAACGTAACTTCTATTTATTCATGTTATTTGTGCCAATACATTTATTTACCTGTCAATTATTTCATTATGTATATACTTATACTGACGTTTAAATTTAGCAGATTGCCATTTATCCACATTTTCCAATATATAAATTATAATTCACGTGTTCCCTATATTTTAAATATACGATACCCGTTGGGGATACAATATGGTTGAGTCCGCCACTACATGAGGCTTTCATATAATTTAGTGCAAGGCATGCAACGCCGAGATGTGAGCTAAGCTCCATCCGATGGCTTACAAAAAGTAAGTTTTGCCATAAAAACTAAAGTGCTCCCTACGTGTCTAATAGCCTTGTTCCACGACTTATTTCTAGTCAGTCCTTACACTGTTGCAATTATGATGGTGACTGGAATATTGCCTTCTTAAGCCTCACATAATCAATGTAATATATTTGGGGCTATTTTATAACATTATATATCCGAGGACCCAATAACGCCAAATTGTTGTCGAAGGAAAAAAGACAGGAGAAGCTCTTACGAATAAGTCCTCAGATGTTATACTACGACTTAGATCAGAAGTGCTCAATGAGCTCACAACATTTATCGAAGCTTTAAAGGAAGGAAATATTGAGGCCGATGAAGTAGAAAGCAATACAATTAAAATCGGTCAAAAATTAAATTCAGTCACGGATTATTCCTGTTGCTAAGGTTTTGGTATTTGATTAATTGAATAATATTTATTATTTATATATGATTTCAGTGAAAATATTTTCGTATTTGAATTTTTCCGTATAACTCCCATCCTATTTTTGTAATGGTAGCCTTCTATATATCTAAACTCCTGAATGGGCCAACTTAAAAATGCTCCCTTAAAATAAATCAATACTTCATATATATTGAAATATTCCCCTGGCAAAATAGGTGTTGAGGAGTGTTAAATATTTTAGTTGATTAAAGTAAATTAGTAAATTTGGTCTTTTGATATATAATTTATTAAATTGATAGAAACTAGAGGACTCAGAGAGTGCAAAACTCCGCCAATCCCCACCAATGAATCACTTGGTCTTTTTGTCATTTCCAACCCTCTACGCACTGTCCCTTTAACTCTACATACTGCTCCTTTATTGTTTACAATCTTGAGGTACATGGAAAGAAAAAGAAACTGACGCCATCAAAGAGGAGAGCACAACACAGCGACATCTATTGGCAGAGTAGGCTAACTTGAAATATTTATTAGTATTTAGCTCATTTTGCATCTTAATTCTGCACTCAGAGATGCCAAAATTTAATCACTTGTTCCTTTTGGCATTTCCAACAACACCACAAAGTTTCATACAAATCCGTTCAGCACTTTTTGAGTTATCCTGCTGACAAACCAACAAATCAACCAACCAACCAACGCCAGTGAAAACAATACCTCCTTTGGCGGAGGTAATAAGTTAGATAATTTGAATAAAGTGTTACTTAGAGAAAAATTATATTATATTATTGTTTCATATTTTAAATACACAATTTTCAATTGCATCCTTTATGTATTTTTTAACATAAAGGATGTTATATTTATATTGACTATATTCATAATATTTCACCTATATAAGTAATTTGCCTTTACTGAAATATAAAAATATAATTTTCATATTAACGTAATCTATGAAAAATAGATAGACATTTTTGTTTCTATTATGAACATTTCTGCAGCAAATTTTTGTTCCACTCATCATCGCAAGAAACACAGTTTTCTAAAATTGGATATACATATATTTGAGCGTCCCGGCCCGGTATTCCGGTTTTTTTAGACACCAGGGTAGGACTTCAATATTTACTTTCGTTTGTCATTAATAATTCTTGTTAGATAATAATTTCCAAAAAAAAGTGAAGACGTTTCTTTTAGAAAGGAATTTTCGAAATATTATTTTCTAAAAAATGTCATTACTTTTCTGGAGAAATTGTTTTGTTTGGGGAACTTCTTTTCTTAAAAAAAAAGTCGTCACTTTTTGGGAAATTATTTTCTAAAAAAACGTTTGGAAAATTATTTTCTCTTGTCGTCACTTCAGAATGTCGAAGGAACGAAAATATATTAAGCTTGAAAATTTAAGTCCCGGTCGTTTCCTGATATATATATATATATATATTTGCCAATAGAGAATATACCTTTTTTTTTAGTCATTCAGGCTTTGAATAAATAATGAAATGTATTGTGTTCAATAGATATATCAGAACTCTAGCCTTTTGTACATACAATCATAAAGAATTAAATGAGTAGAGCTTCTGCATTGGGCAACAAAATGTTTTTTTTTATTAGATCATGAAATAATACATCTTATATATAATCCTAATATAGACTTGAATTTAATGTGAAAATGAAAGATGAATTATTATTGTACAAGTTATATAATTGCCTAAAAACTTTAAAAATATTTTTTGTATACTTGGATATTAAAAAAAATAACTTAAGGACTCCGAAGAAAAACTTTAATTTGTTTGAAAAGTATTATTGCTTATAAGTCTTATAAGCTGTAGCTGTCAAAACTTTTTATCCCATTTATATTTATTATAAAAATCATATTTCTTCGGAATATATAATATTTTTAGAGGAAAAAGGATATGAAAAGCTGAAAGAAGAATTCTTTCATTTATTTAATATATTTCAAGAAGTAGGTGAGTTATATTTGTATACTTTAATGCTAAATATACCTCTATAAAGTAAAGTTTTTCCTCAGAGGTTCTGTCATTTTTACTCTCGTTTGAGACTCATTGTTAGAAGATATAAGACAACTTCAAATGACATCATCGAGGGAGCCGTGTGGTAAAAGATGTTCTCATATACTATTTACAAAATTTGTTCTCTTTTTCGTGTTACTCACTTCCACTTTATATGATTTAGATTATGATGTTTTAATGATGTGATGGGTCTTGCTTTAGAGGGTTAATTTCAAACTAAAATGTTTATTTATGATTTTATTATCACAACCCCTCTTACTTTTTATTATTATTATTGTATATATGATTTTTAAATAAATGTCCCATTATATAAAAAAATCTACGTAATTATTTAGAACCGTTCTAGCCCCTCGGGACGTCCTAAATAAAAAATATCTAAAGAGATCTGGGTCATAAGGTAATTACTTAAAATCAGTCTAAAGACTGATATTTCTGCCTCCAAATTTCTCTTTCAGTCAATCTGTAGACATTTTTGAGGCGTGTTATGTTCGAATGAACCCTGACATTGTTTATCAACGATATCTTGCAAGGTTTACGGAACCTATTGAGGGACTTTATCGTTTAATAGACAGGTTTTATCGTTTATTTATGTTTTGTTTTATATTGTCAAGTTGTTTTATTATAATTGTATTTTAGTGTTCGTTCATATTTGATGTTAAAATTTTAAATAAAATGTTTAATCATGTTTTTACGCATAACATTATTTTATATACATTCTGTTTTTTTGTGCTTGTATATATTTTTATGAACTGTGGAATAAAAAAATATCGAGGGACTGACTTCACTTTAGCTCAGTGAGTGTTGGACTTTGAGACTCTTTAACCTTTTTTTTGAGAATAGAGTACACAAACAATAATCAAGAAACATAACGAACTTAAAAAAGCCCCCAAGAAGAGGATGGGAGCCAATATCAACACCAATTCGTAGTGCGTCTCAGAACATATGTAAAGATGAAAGTTATTTTGAACAAATCCTGTTCTACGAAGAAAAAAGCCCGATGAACCTATAATTTTGGATACGATCCTCTACTTAAATATGTTTTTTTCCTAATTTTCCTTTTTTATGGGACCGAACACTAAAATATGAGTTTTAATCAAAGTTTGGGTCATTTTTTGGGGTCATCCTGTAAGTAAATACAGCAAAATATAATGGTTTAAAAGCAATATTTATATATAATAATTTTTATAAAATCATTTGTCCTAGAAGTTGTTAGTTTAATATAAAATTAATAATATTATATAACGCATCCCACTGACATTGATTAAACCCTATTGTAAATTAACCTCATCAATGAAATTCAATATACCAATGCAAATAAATGAGTTTTGTGTTCACACATATATGTGACCAGTTAGCTTGAAAAAGCACTTGCAAATTTGGTTATGGACATAATTATTTTTACGTTCGATAAAAAAAAACAAATATATATATATATAATTTTTTTGCCTATATGGTTCGATAGAATTGCATCCGACAGGATATAAATAAACATTATAGCAAACATTTAGATTACAATTGGAGCGCCAGGATCCTATACACCAGTAACTAGGGATCTTAATAATTATTTTATCGATTGATTTTTATTTTTTAGACATCTTTTTGCCAGTTTCCCTATCTTATCATCGTGTTCATCATGTCCTGACTTTCTTATGTTTAATTTAATGCCAGTAAGAAAAATGACCCTATGTCAGTTTGTATAAATTCTAGTTTATATGTATGTTTATGTATATTTGTGTATAAAGAAGCGTACTTATGTCCCCATTGGTTATATATATTTATATTGATTAAATATGTGTGCTTTAGTCGATTTACTGATTAAGTATTATATTCTTAGAGAACTTAAATAAATGATACAAAACAAAAAAAACATTTTAAACATAATCTAATACCTGCTTCAAGTAAATAAATACCAATTATTTTTGTACCAACGTACATCAAACTTTATATCTGTATTAATTCACCTCAGACAACCGTTAGTGTTTTCAGATATACATGTAAATAAGATTATAATATAAAACAATAGACACTATTAATTCAAGACTCTATTGTTTTGCACCTTGATTTCCATCCCTTTAAATGCATGAGACGAATGTAATCTTAATCTCTTTTATTTTATTTTATACTATGAATTATTAATTCAAATTGTTTTTTTCCTATCTGAAGTTAATTCATATAAGAATACATCTGTAAAAGGGAAAATTTATTTCTTATAAAATAAATTATATAATGGAAAATCTTCTATAGAAATACATTTTTTAAATTTGTATGAAGGTACAAAAGTTATAGAAAAAGTAATTGGCTCAAATATGTTAATATTTTTATAAGTTTTTGCATCAGACAAGTTTATAATCGTTTTTATAAAAGTAGGTTAGATTATTTGCCATGTGTTCCACTCTTGATGTTGAAGGTGCTAAAATAAACTTTATTTTTTACTTATATTCTAAACATTTAGTAAACAATTAAATCTAAATATATTTTTTTGATCCATTTTATATCATAAATAATGTAAGGCTGAGGGCCTCATCGTGTTCAACTCTCAATATTCGCCTTCCAGCGACCAAATCACAATCAGTTAAATTACTATTAAATATTTCAAAATTCCATATATTAAGTAATAGGACTTAGAATTAGGGACAAAGCTAAAAGAATATTATACTTGAGCTGTTCATCAAAACAATTCAAAATTATTGTGGAGCATGATAGGAAATACTTAAACTCCTTAATTATATAATTTTAAAGGCTATTCATATTCGCACAGATCCAAAAATAGACTAAAATGTAATTTATAGTCTGTATTTCATCGATTTAAAAAATTAGTTTGTCAATTTAAAATTTAAAAAATCTTACATTCTATATAAAGAGCGTCTTAGCTGTATTTCTGAGTGTGTAAAAAAAAGAAAATATCTTTTTTTAAAAGGGATACTACAAAACTTGTTATTAAGACATTTATCTTCTCTATACCTTTTAAGAATTAAACTTTTATTTAAAAAAAATGTTTCAATTATAATGTCAATTTATTTAAAGTTATCAGTGAATTTTGAATATACTTATTTGTAAAGCTTATGAAATTAAAATAATATACATTCAGTCCTGATATAAATAAGTCACCCCATACTATTGTGTGGTGCGTCTTACGAAACAAGCTCACCATACATAGTCTTGATAAGGCCATGTAAGTTATGTAATATTTAGAATACGAGTATTAAATATTTATTATGGAAGTAATTTTCTATCTCATTTCCTTTAATTGAACTTATCGTAAATGAATAAATCAAAATGTAAATCCATCGTTTATATATATACGATTGGATATAAAAATATAAGTATATAATCTAATTTTTTTTCTACAGGCCTCAACGATTCCCCTCAACTATTATGTGTATATTTCGTATGGAAGTAGAATATATATATATATATATTAATCTGGTATAATAATTAATGAAGGAGAAATAAAAAGAAATTTAAAATAATGTCAAAAGTATGGTCCATGAAAATTAATTATTTTTATTGATTTTTAATATAGCAAAGTTGAGATAAAGATAAGGAGCACTAAAATTCGTTTTAAGGATAATTTTAGCGTGAATTCGAATAATATTTTGAGAATAAACTCTTTATATTTCCTAAATAACTGATTAACTCATCGACTGAAAATATGCACATTGAGAATTATAGCTCCTCAAAATCAGTAATAATAGTTTGTTATTGAAAAGTATTATTGAACCCTTTCCTTTTAAAGATAGGGATGGGCCTTGTTAAGATTTGGACTGTATCTAAGTTTTTGGTTGAGGCATCAATGCCCTTTTTCTATGTTTCAACACGTGCCAAAGTGAACTGTATAGAACAAGAATAGCAAAGAGGATGAATCCCGAGAGGGGATGGTCATTTTTGGTCTACCTCATTGATAGGGTCCTAGGTTGATAGACTCCTTTTAATGCTATAATGCTTATTTATATCCTTTCGGATGCAATTCTATCGAACCATATAGGCGCGCAAAAAAAGGCGGGTCTTCATGGAACTACGCCATCGATTTGGTGATTTAAGTTGGATGAATTCCTACAGATATTTTAGCCATCTAAAGAAAATTGTGAAATAGTATTTTTACTATTACAACCAAAGGTTTTAAATTGTTTTTTGTTTAAATGTTATTTTATATTATGTCTTGTAACTTGTCAACAAAATTTAGTATATATATTGTGAAACTTTTTTAACGCTTTGATATGTCCTAGGTCTTTTAGTAGGTAGTCTAATTAAACTATAATTTTTATTTATGTATTATTTTTTTACACAATTCTACTGCCCTTTTTACTTTGTATCTCCTGTTACAATTGTAATAAATACCTTATAGAAAAGAGATGAATAAAGAATGTGTAAATTAGGCAATAATAATGTAAATATTCGTCGTCATAACCAAAAAACAGTAGAGGCCCACTGATATCTAATATAAACTAAATCTTTATACAATAACATTTTGGAGTTTCACGTTATATTTAACATCTATCTCTAAGATAAAATGATAGCGTTATATAATATATTGTCACCATTTGCCAATTCAGCCATTTCCCGCATTGTGCTGCCTAATCGTTAATCGTCAAGTGGATTGGCGTTTCTTTCTTCATCACAAAGTCTACATGTTAAGTCCAGTGATTTCTCTAATTGATTGATATGTTTTTAAGTTCATATAACTACTGATCATTGTGACGACAATGGATAATTGATATCCTTTGTATTTGTAGATTTTGTATTCCGATATAAGGTGTGTATATGAATTGCTTCGATTGTCAACAGCTGCCCAAGTTTGTTTGTTTGTTTAGCTCCTAGAAAAGACCCACCTCACCGGAACCTAATCCAGTATCAGCCGGTAGTGACCTATCTAGTAGCTATTGCCTTTATTAATAAAAATATCATTAAAAATGCATAAACATTTAAATGTTCTAAGAATATAATCCTCGAGAGACAATCTTCGTTCCCCGATATTTCCCTCGAGTTGTCTCATCTTCTGTTGTGTAAGAGGACAATTGTAGATGAGGTGATATGCTGCCCAAGTTGTTCCAAAGAGTTCTCCAAAGTGACATAGATGATTTCCTAATTGTCGTTTATGTCTGGCAGTTTAAACATTTAATCGTTGATAATATTATGTAGTTTCTATGTTTTCATTCGACTTTTTGCAATGATATGAAATAAATCATAATTCATTAAAAAATATCTAGCAGATAAAGGCAGGAACTGTGACAGGATCCCCTCTTATTGTGCCTTCCTTAGCCAGGCAGTGGGAAAGCTCATATCCCGCATTAGTATTGTAGCCCTTGATCCAAGCAAGTTAATATGTGTAAACAAACAAAATAAATCGTAGTAATTCGTAAAAAAAACCCAGAGCTATTTGACGGGGTAACATGCATTATCCATGCTGGAATATTTATTATATCGACAAATATTTTCCTATATTTTGACAAATATTGATAATATAAAGTTTACTTATATCCATTCAACCATACAAGCCCCGAAAAACACCTTTGGATACAAACAGAATATAAATCATACCGAAAATGTAGGAATGGAGCTAGCTATAAAATTTGAGTCCTTTCAGAGCTACTATAGAAAAAAAGACATTCTTATCTATGTATATAAAAACAAAAACTTTTCTTTGACTCATTTTATTATTGTTACAATGGAAACTAATGCTCTATAAATATGAACCAAAGAGCTACCTCATAAATAAATAAGATATATATATTTAATGACGATTATTTAATAATAAAGCAAATCGCTATTAGGTAGACCTCATTAAATTCTGGTGTGATGGGGCTTATCTAGGAGTAAAACAATAAAATATTACTACTGATTACAGCATAGAAGGAAATAATAAAGGACTAAGGGACTTTTATGGTTCTTTTTATTAAACTTTTAAAAACATCAAGAACTTTTAAATTATAATCCAAAGACATCAAAACACTCTTAAAACATTAAAATACACGTTGTGTAGTTGCTAATCATAGATACAATTATGGAAACAAAGTGCCGATAATATAAAATACATATATCGGAGAACTTGTCCAACATTTGCAGCTCGTCTGAATTCTTCGGATCATTAAGAAAAGAATGTATATATTGCCTCAGCTTAATTGTACTTTAATTATAATAATTGAATGAAAATAATTAAAAATTGAAACACCTAATTTACATACCTTTAAAGTATTTGTAAAATGTACGTAGAAATAAATAGTATTAGTCTCTCAACATAACTTAAAAAAGTTTATTAATAAAGGATCTTCATAACAGATCAAACTTAAAATGCCTTACGTGTCCCATCGAATCGCGTAGCAATCGTATCCAGGAAGTTATTTTGTGGTGCCAGAAGTCCCTTTCGAACCGGCATATTGGTATTTTTCTTCTGTCCTTGCTAAGCAAGCTATATACACTTATTTGCTGCTCTATCCATTCTTTCTTAAACGACTGACTTCTCCAATTTTCATTGCTCCAAAACAATTTCTGTTGTGGCTCTTCATGGCGTAGGACGAGTTCTCTGAAAAGAAAGAAAAGGAATGAATATAAATATAGATTTGTCTAAAAGCAAAAAAGGTAATGCAGAAAATACTTAGATATTTCGATTCGTTGTTTAGTTAGTATAAAGAACCTTAGTACTATATATATATATATATATATATATATATATATATATATATATATATATATATATATATATATATACAGAAAACACGCAATCGGTGTACATTTGTCGTCCATGAAATTCCTTATTTAAGCAAAAGTAGTATTTGCCGACATATTTGTGGAATGTTAAAATACAAATTTGTATATATTGTTAAGAAAGCCCTTATGTTCTGTAAAAGTTCTTGTAATGCGGAACTGCTTCATTGGATATACAAAACATAACTAAATATGTATGTTCATATGATTTGCTTGAATTGCATATGAATAATCATTATTACATATAAATTATTAATACAATCTTTTAATTGAAATGGATACTTAATATTTAAATAATTTTTTTTCAACAGCAAGGTCTTATTCTATTTAAAAAATGTATAATACATAATTACACATAAATAAAAGATAATAAAAAGGAAAATTGTGTTTATAAAAACATAAATAACATTCTAGTTTAAAATTATTTTCCTTTTAAAGACCACAAATTCTTATAACAAGTAAATAGACATACATATTAAAATATCAATGATTAAAAATAAAATTCCATAAAGTATTAATGATGAAACAATAAAAACATAATCAACAATCATTCATGTCATTTTGAACTTTTTTTACTGTTTAATTATTATTTTGAGCGATTTCGCATAATGTGGTGACAAGGATGGGAAATACTTCACGACTTCGGCTGCGTGGTTCCAGAGCACACTTTGCAGTTTTGGGATTCTCAGAGAAAAAGCCGCGTATCGAGCGGCGGCGGATATTATTATTCCTCTTAGTTCATTTTCCTACATCAGTTTTCCTTCTGCTTAGCTATGTACGCCTTGCAATTGCTCAAAGATGAACTAATAGCTTTTTCCCCTTCTTTATAGTCTTGTCATTTGATCGGGAAGCCAAAAAGAATAGTCGCTTCCACATATTCATCTTCATAATCGGAAATAAAGCCAGAATTCAAATGAATGAACCTTTTGATAATTGCCAATGATGGGCAATCACAGAAAGCGTGTCTGATGTTCACATACATTCTTCCACAGTTCTTACAATGTTGTGAGAAACTAATTAAGTTGGCGGAGATTTGTAGCTGTGCAGTGAATTTTTCCCCATCATTTATGCCCATCAATGACCGCATTACTTTTTCACCCATTCCTTAGGTAATTTAAAATTGTCTAAATGCTTTTTCACAATCTCCATCGCGTCTCCCGATTTAGGTTCCTTCGTGGAAAATTTCAAATGCCATGGAGTCAAAGGAATATGTTTTTTGGCTCCCCTCATAAGGGGATAATAAAACCTTCCTGTTTGAAAAATAGATGTTTGGTCCAGGTCTCTGTATGTTAAGATGTTTTTATCCAGGGCAATCTTTTCCAATTCTTCTGGTTGATATTGTAACGATTTAAAGAAAGGTTTTCTTTTTACATTTGCCGAACAATGTCCGTGGTGCTATTAGAGTCAAAAAGAGGCTGCATGCCATTATTTCACAAACTTCTACCTTTAGATACTTTTGGTGAAATCCCATCTACTCCAAAAAGTTTCTTAGTTAGTAAATTGATCCAAGTCTCAAAGAAAAAATACGACCTTGTGCTGGTTTGAAGTACGCACCTGAGTGCCAAATTTTTATAATAATTATTATATTCTAATGAAAGCTTTGAATGTGTTGATTATTTTGCTATAAGGAAAAATACAACTCCAATCTTTAATAAGGGAGCTATCATCTTTAAAAAAATAATGTTTTTTAGTGTTTTCCTAAGCTTGAGAGCCCTTGAAATGTCCTCTCTGAGACCCAGCTATTCTAAACTTGCATAAAAAGATACTTTATTGCGTTCCATCTGTGTATCAAAATCATTTAAATCGGAGTGCGTACAGTTGAAATGGAATAATTCCGATTCGAAAGACATTTCCCACTCAGTAGACGAAGTTGAGAGTCAAACAGACTTACGCACAACATAGAAATAAATAAAACAACATAGAAAAGATAGCTCAATCGCGTAAAAGTAAGGAGTTGCAGGATTCAAAAGACTAATAAATGAATTTGAACTATACCATAAAAATATAAATGATAATATATATATATATATATGCCAAATTTGCCAATATTGAACATGCTACCCAAATATATGCCTTCAATTTTTTTAAATCACTCAAACTCGGCTTTTGTAATTAAAAATATTCACTTCTGGTTGATAGAAGTCTGCCACCACTGAAGAACTTTGCCGTCCAGTTGCAGCTGTGAATTATACAAACTATTCTACCAGCCGTCAGCGGGCAAGATTCCTTTCGAAATACTTTTATTTATTTTCGGAGTAGCTACTTAAAATGATGGACAAATAATGGTTAAGAACTTCTTCGATTATATTTGAATGTATTTGATAACAAAGGAAATTTGTAGACTCAAGGTTGACAACACATTGTCTCAAGAACCATCTAGTTTTCATGTCAAGAATAAATAAATATTACAAATAATATTAGAGTCTGCAAATAATTGCCGAGATTTCCAAAACTCATTTTCAGATGTAAACATTACTAATTACAACTTTTAGTTCACAGTTCATACATATATACAGTAGGTAGAACTAAGAAAAATCTGGGTTCAATGCTCTTATTTCCATACTATATTATTCATAATTTTGCAACGCCATGGAGTCATAAAAAACAAAATAATTGGTTCCTTTTATTTTTTTGTTTAAATAAATATTTACGGAGTATAACTAAAAAATATACATTCGACATATTCCATTGGGGTATCATGGAGTCTTCGTCAAGGATCCTTTCTCGGAAAAAGCAGACAAAAACTCATTTATTCTGGAGGATGTCTTTTGACCGACTGTCTTCAATATATTTTTCAAATTCAAATCATGTAAAATCCATATTATTTATAAAAGATACTTTATAAAACATTTTGTTCGAACCTGATTCTTTTCCCGACAAGTATCCTTTAAAACCTTATGTTGCACTTAACTATTGATAAGATGTCCGAAATATCCTTGCATGATGAACTTCTCGAAATATATGTATATAAAAGGTTTGGCATACTTTTTTGGGGGGTTCAGAAGTTCTTCTGTCAAAAAAAGATTTTATTTCCAGGTTACTCATGAGTTTTGTAATTCCTGCAATATTGTACTGAAGCCAAACGTTCTTGTAGTGATAATAAAGTTTGACAAGAATCTATTGCTTTGATGTTTTCGGCCGAATTCAGTTCAACTTAAAGATGGAAAATATAAGATCCATACTTACGGTAGACAAATTTGCTTGAAGCACTATTAACCTTCCTCTGATTTTTTAAAGCATTTAATGGCATATAAATTGGTCTGAGAGACTATGAACAGCAAACGTGTCTTTCAAATATCTTTGAAAAATGCGCAAATTGAAACTCAATTGACTCTTTCATTGATTATTATCTCATAATCACCTTTGGATAGAAGTCTGATTTCGCTGTTATTTTAAAGTTAAAGCCAATAAATATTTATATATGTCATAGCCCTGAGTGAGTACTATCAATGTGTACATGTTTATTCGTTGGACCCGGTAAGTATGTATATGTGAAAGCTAATTACATAAAAATATGCAAATTGAAATAAAAATATTGAAAATTTATTGTTTGTACTCATTTTTATCAAGATTTTTATCATATTATGTCGGTTAATTAACTTTTTTAAACATACAAATTTTATAGTACTTGAAGGCATCGAGAAAAAGATATGATGACTATATAATATTTAATGTGCAGTCACATTACAACAAACATTACAAAGGAATGAGTATTCAATGTTATAAATACTAAAAAGACCTTAGTAATATTTAATATTGTGCTTGTTTTACAACTTAACGAATTCACTTTTATGTAACTGTGATTCATGTGAATCTTTCCATTCACAAAAAAATACAACTTATATTTAATTTGTTTCTATATTCTCATATCATATAGATATTTATAATCAAGTCAATATAATCTTTAAAGAACAAAAAGCTTATTTTCGATCATGAGTGTGTTCAGCCTCTAATATTGACAGAAGTACTTGAATGTTTCAGTGGATTTGCTTAACTAATATATTTAATAGCTCTTAAGGATAAAAGTCAATCTCTTTTGGAAAGTTGAATATTGTACCTCTTCATGCCAAAAGGGGACAATATTTAATGGTTGAAATAGAAAAAGAAATTGACTATTGTTATTTATACATGATATCTATTCTCATATTTGGAGTAATAAAATTGCAGAATGACATCCCAAGAATCCTTGTACTTTAAAAGCTTAGTATTCTGGCATTAACCTTGCAGTATATTTTGTAAAGAAATCTACTTTAACAAAAGTAGCAAGGCTCATGAAATATGCACTTCTATGTTTTTTAAATCGAGATTCCTATATAAACTCTCAAAGTTCAATGACCCATAAAATATTCCAGTTTTAGAATTTTATAGCATTTGTAAAAAAACTAAATTACTAATTGTGCTGACTCACTGACTGGAAAAGTATATTTTAACCATGAAATTTCAAAATAGCGTAGTGTCATGATTGAGACAGAACATTGATCATCGTATATGTTTATTTTGTTACTTTTTTGCAAAAAGGAATAGGTAAAAAGGTTCTATTCCTTATTTGTATTATATACCATATATATATACGTATATATATTTATATATACATATATCTATATATATATATCTGTATATATATATATATATATATATATATATATATATATATATATATATATATATATATATATAATATATATTATATATATATATATATATATATGTAGTATCTCCCAAATCAGATAAGGAACATCTGGAATATCGAGTGGGCATTCAACTATTAACTCTTGTGACTTATTGTTATTGTTCTTAATGTTTTGTGTATATATGATGGAGTAGTGTTATATGTCTGTTTGGTAAGATGATCCTATTGGGGTCAGGGTTAGAGAGGTCGTTATATGATGCATGCAGATGGCTTCCTCTAACCGTTATATATATAAAATGGTGTTTCTATATACATCTCCGGGCAGGGGGTGGCACTCCTATTGCCGCCGTTGACGACAGAAGACCTGGATCCTGAATACATTGGATTAGTATTTATATAATTGTGTATCTCAAGTGCATGATAATTGATAATATATAGCAATCCAACAGGACCCCACAATTATATCGTTATACTGTTTTATTATTTACGGTAAGAGTCACTCTCTTGATACATTTGGGGTTCACTCATAAACATCATTTCCTAAGAGGAAATCTCTATGGTATTCGTTCCTAGTATTTATCCTATGAATAAATAAATATGTTGTAGTGCTCTTGTGTCACGACGGACACTACAAATGGCGCAGTCGGTAGGATAGTGTCGTTTTTCTGGACATTTTTTTGATTGTTTAATTTCTGCCATATTTAAATGGCCATTGTGAATTTAGCAAGAGTAAACTATGCAGAACAGTGTTATAATATCTAACGGAATGTAAGAACGCTGTGTTAATATTAGGAGAGATTTGAGGAGGAACGTATTGATTTAAGTTGTCATATTGAGTATATGGCAGTCAGCGAAAACCTTCTTAGTAATCCTCGAAAGCTAGGTTCACCCTATATATTCTGTCCTCAGACAAAAACACCTTTGAGGGATCGAGAGCCGTAGCCATCATAGAAGATGTAAGTCTAACGAGCTTCCGGGGTATTAATTCAATGTGTGATTGCCCCGTAGTGGTTTGATAGTCGGTTATTAGACCTCTGCGTGTAATCACTGATAGTTAAGAAACGTGTATGCAGCTTATAATAAGCATTATAGTCACCTAAAGAAAAGGTAGTCATGTCTTATAATTAATAATTCTTGAAAAATCATAGATCTTGTATCTATATTTTTGTTTATTGTGATATTTTGTTGTTACAAAAGTATAGGTCAAGTACAAAATAAGTTAGTAAGAAATTACAGAAAGAAAGAATGAATGTTGATTATGGGAAGTGACTGCTGACACTCAAGTAAAATAAATTAGTAATGATTATTTTATAGAAATACACTCAAGTAAAATAAATTAGTAATGATTATTTTATGGACAGAAAGAATTTTGCGAACAAAGCAAATAGCAAAGACAGCATAAATAATGTCTGTGAATTGAAAAGATGCATAAAACCTAATGCAGAAATTATATGTGCATATATGTGTTTATATTTATATTAATATGTATATGTGTGTGTGGAAGATGAGCTTGTATGCAGTCCGGGAGAGGAAAAGTACGGAACGTGTAGTTATTTTTCCTTTTTCTTTGGAAGTAAAGAAATGAGTTCGTGACCTCCTGCCTGTGTGTCTGATGTATATGTATTTCTATGCAGGATATGTGTATGAATAGGTTATTGATGAAAGAACCGTAATAGTGACTCTTCGTGTGTATATGTATTATGTATATCTTTTTATATAGTGAGCATATATGCGTAAATCAGATTCATTGATGAAATGAAAATGAAAAGCGTGCCGCAATCAGGCTACAGTACGATTCCCTTCTTTTGAGTGTAGTACTACGATAAGTAATATGATATGAGTGAAGAGTGTATGGAATTACTGAGCATATTAAAATAATAAGGAAAAAAAATTATGCGATATGAGCAACGATGGAGGATGACATTGAACTTGAAAATAATATAGTTTTGAGAATGCTTAACTTAGAAAGAGATGTTGTGTATGAGTGATAATTATTTTTTAAATAATTTGATATATAGATTATAATACGAGATTATCGCATTGATCATTATTTTGTGCACATGAATTGAAATCATTTATTAATTCTTGTTTATTTATAGCATAATATTTTGTTCTAATATAAAATGTAAATGTATAAATGTAATAGCAGAAATTAAAGTAAGAAGTATTAGAGGACAAATAAAATTGTTAGTACTAATATAATAAATATTATGTGATGAATGAATGATCGGTGAGATAATTAGATTGATTATGTAGTAAGGACAAGCTTGATTTTCGGGAATAAAGTGATAGATAGATAATGCAGAAAAAAAATTAAGGAAAATGCACACGTAAAAAACTGATTTAATATACCCTGGGGGGCGAAGCGGCTGAGAGACTTATAGAAGATAGGGGGGTGAATCATGGTCCTTAATTTTAAACGCAATTAACACCCCTGGAGAGGTCAGGATAACTAGTAGTAGTACTCGCCTTGCCCATGTGATGACTGATTTTTATGTTCTTAATGATTCATGAGGTGAGTGCCAGACGTACTAAATTAACCAAACCGACCCCATTGACACGCCGTCCAGACGACCGTGCCGCCGTCCAGCTGACCCCGCCGTCCGACCGATACTGCTGTTACCCACCCGAAGCCGCCACCATGGAAGCACTATCCAAACCACCAACTGTGGAGCGTGGACCGTGGATTGAGCAGTGCGGAGATAGAACACTGTCCCACCATTGGGGAATCCACACATGGTGGCTACGAGTTGAAGAAGAGGGACAGCGACGAGAAGAAGAAGCCTGCGGTTGAGGCCATAACGCTCAGACGGTTGAAGGGAGTTAGGCGGCTGACTCGTAGAGCTGCAGAATCCTCTACGACCATGGAATGGAGTAGACCGCGACGTCTGGACCTGGCGAAACGAGGTTATTCATAGCCTTAGCGTCACTGGAGGAACGGAGCGACAAAAATGTTGCTGGGTGGTGGAACTCATCACGGGGCCCGTCCGTGAGCCGATAAAATCATATCATCAACGATGTATAGGTCGAATAACCCTACAGGGTTAGGGAAGCCCGCTGTTCAGATCAAAGGGGTGTTCAAGTAATGGACCTCATCGCTGATACACTAAGTGATGTTAGAACAGTATCAGATGCTCGGGCGAATTTCATTGTGCGCTTATCAAGGGCCGTCAGAATCGTAGAAGGAGTTAGTTCTACAAGCTGCGGAACTCTGGACGAAAGCGTTATGGTGGGGCCAAGACAGCTCACATAGTAACTTGTGGGCCAGTCCTCAAGGGCTTGAGGGATGAGGCGCATAGATCGCCACGAGGAAACTCGTCTTGGAAAACCCAGGAATGACCCCGAGGACGTCCAGAAGAACATAGGAACACTTTGAGACAGCAGAGAGGACACCGGGCGGAATCACGACCGCAGGCGTCAACGTGAGGACAACGCGATCGTCAGACGTAGGAGCGGTTGGGGGAGCACCGGGTATATGCCCATGCAACCAAGGGCAGAATCGCCTTCGTGACTGCTGGCTAGTGCTACAAGATATGGGCACAGCAGTACCGGGATACAAACCCGGTGAGACAAAAGGACAATCGTGTGTGAGGAAGCACACACCTTTTAAATATTCGGCTGTGGAAAAGAGGGCCATTCGAAAAAGGATTGCCCTCGCCGAAAGAAGTCGGAAACTCAGTGGGGGGTTAGTGAGGGGGGCTGCACCCCTTAGATAACGTTTCCAGAGACGTGGAGTCAACTGACAGGTAGACCCAAGATGGAGTCTCGGAGGGACACGTACTGCGAAGACCTTGCTAATACAATTGCAAGTGTGGAATTGCCTGGAAGTCAGACCATATGGTTTTGGGCTAGACTCAATGATAACCGTTTTCAAATATTGGCAGACACCGGAAATCGGGCTCTTGATCTTATGGATGAGGAGTTATGGAAGAGGAGCACGGGAAGTCACCGTGACTTGGAGATGGCCGACAAATCGCATTGTGGGCGCTGTAGCGGAACAACCCATTACACATCATCGGTGTTCCAGCGGAGCCGGTCCACATCATGGTAGAAGGCATGGACTCGCCATTGGAGATGGACACCTTAGTAATTCGTGGTCTGGGGGGGTGCCATTCATTTGGGTCGCTTCAGTCAATGAGAAATCTGTCAGTCTCTTGGAGCTGGGTGACGAGGTCATTGCAAGGTGGCATCAAGGGGGGGCCTCAAGGGCAAGAAATAAAGTTCTAACATTCTGGGTCTACTGATGCAACTGATGAAGAACTTTCGGCATGGCATTCATCGGCCGCGCAGGAGAAGGTGACGTTTACCGATGGAGAGGACCTGTCCATCCTCTGCGGCACGGACAGTCATGATGGAGGCCATCATTCCAAACTACGATGTGACGGAGGGACGGAGCTACAAGCATCGCGTGGTTCACATCGGACTGTGATAACGACAACATCAACATCGGTCCAGATGGCGAATGCTACGAAAGATGAGACGAGGGGAGAGTCGGGTATCGTTGCCGTTTCGACTCTTAGAGAGGACTCGTGGGAGAATCAAAGGGCACAAGTAAGCTTGATTCTATTATTATTGAAGCAGTTAATAAAATCCATGAATTTAAAATAAATAATAATATTACATATAATGTGGCTTCAATAGGTATGGTTAAGATCTGCCAACCATCCACCGAACTAAACAGACAGACCCAAATTGTCATTGATCTAGCATTAAATATTTATAATTATGTGGTTAAACAATATATAAAAAAAGCTAGTAAGTCGAAGAAAATCAAAGATGAAATTAATAATATGTTTGGGGGGAAAGTTCGCGAGATAATAAATTCTGAGTGTTGAGGAAGTAGACTAGTGGAAGAATTATTATATCACTTCTATAATATTCTATCAAAAGATCTACTCGAAGTTGGCCGCACGGATGTGCTTAAATTTGCGGTGATACTAGTCAAAATGCACCGGTAAAGGCAAAAGTAAAACTTATGAATCCAGCAGTAAAATACAATCTTAAGATCCAACTGCAACAATGGATCAATGAAGGATTTATTGAACCGACAGTAAGTGAATAGGGCTCAGCTTTAGTCCCTTTGAAAAAGGATAGGATAAGCTGACATAGTTTTAAACCTATAACACTTAAAAATTCCTTGGTTGCCAAATGTTTGGTCCCAAGAACGCAGCGGCACATATGCACGATTAATGCGAGAAGTGTATGGGGATTAAATAGACCGGCGGGGACTCCTGGGTTATTTGAAGATAACTTTATCTTGAGAACCACATCATGCAAACATTTGTAGATTTGCAGACTTTTACTCAGAACTGAGAAGGCCAATTCAGGATTAGGCGACTAAGACAGATCGCAGTTTACGCCGAAAATTAATTGGCTAGGGCACGAAATAGGTGAGGGACA
>CP045891.1:15117207-15128199 GCA_013387185.1 Caligus rogercresseyi | reverse complement strand
TTTTATATGCCTCTACAAAAAATCGTCAAAAAAAAGGGAGATGAGAGGAGTGAGGTTAATAAAAATTTGTGTTCTAGTAAAGGAAGGAAGACAACGCGGGCAAAGAAGAAGACAGGAATGTGATCATGGATACGTATGTGGAAGAAGACGAAGGAAGATGTTAGTCAAGATATCACTCCTTGTGAAGAGGAAAAACAACAAGAAGAAGATCAGCACGCGTCTAACTGTGAGACGGCCGACCACATCTCACAGTGGAAACAATTACACTCATAAAAACAAATTTAAAGCCTACTTGGAGTTGCCTTTAATGAGATGGTAGACATGTTAGAAGCAATACACGACCAAGAAAGGAAAATCTACCAGCCCACTGCAACGAAATAAAGTTGAAGAATTTCGCAGGACCTCTACTAATGAGAATAAAAAAGCGAAGAAGTGAGGGCGGGTAATCTTGGGAAAAAAATAAAGTGTGTTGCAGACATTTTAATCATTCAGAGTAGTGAACTTATTAATAAATATGTTTTGCCGTTTGATTTTTATTTATTTATTGTACTTGTGTTTCAAGTCAATTCATCTATAGTAATTGAATAAAGGAATTCTTCAATACTATTTGAGGAAAGGGGTACTTTTGGAACTCCAATACAGATGATATATCTTTTGAAGTACCATTGAAGACGATTAGTGCAAAGTGGACAGGGATCTACTTACTATGGATTGGACAATCAAACAGATGGAAGGCATCAGGATGTCCAAATCGTGATTCAAGCACTTCAAAGAAGGATTGGAGATGTGAAGTACCCCATGGATGAGTTGATGGTTCTCAATGGTTTTGATGAGAGCAAGAGGAACCAAGGGAGGCTATGCTAGGCCTAGGATTGCTTGAAAGGGCAACAACCAGGTGGATTGTTTTCGTTCTTCTTTCTTTTCAGTGACCATCATTCGCATAATGGAGATTTTGGATACACTGGCAATCCAAGAAGAAGAATGAAGACAATTAGAAAACCAAGAAGCTATGTGACGTCATGTTGCATAGGGACGACGGCATCTTCGTGGCTCAAATCAATGAGAATTGGATGTTTGTGGATGTACAAACAACGGAGGTGGGTTCAAACGTCGTGTTACAATGCTTCGGAGATGGATCAAAGTCATCGCGAGGTATTGGTTAAAGATCGTAAATGTTGACACTACAGGACCGCTGTAGTGTCAGGATTGGAAATTTCATCATCGGAAGAAGCCGAGGACCAGTCGAGGGCCTCAAGTATCGGCTATGGATTTACGCGGTAATCCTGGTAGAAGGTTATTATAATAAGTCTAATGCCAGCTTGCGTCAGACGATCCTCTGCGGACTATACGCGAGATGAGCAGCATGTGGAGAACCGTAAGGATGACGCAGGGATTAATCCAAAGAGATGGGCGCGGACTCAAGATTCAAGGGGCGCTGTCTTACATGAACGTCGAGGGCGACTGTCCCTTGATGGGGGAGCATTTGAGTATCTCACAAATCAGATAAGGAACATCTGAATATCGAGTGGGCATTCAACTATTAACTCTTGTGATTATTGTTATTACTCTAATGTTTTGTGTATATATGATGGAGTAGTGTTATATGTCTGTTTGGTAAGATGATCCTATTGGGGTCAGGGTTAGAGAGGTCGTTATATGATGCATGCAGATGGCTTCCTCTAACCGTTATATATATAAAATGGTGTTTCTATATACATCTCCGGGCAGGGGGTGGCACTCCTATTGCCGCCGTTGACGACAGAAGACCTGGATCCTGAACTACATTGGATTAGTATTTATATAATTGTGTATCTCAAGTGCATTGATAATTGATAATATATAGCAATCCAACAGGCCCCACAATTACATCGTTATACTGTTTATTATTTACGGTAAGAGTCCACTCTCTTGATACATTTGGTGTTCACTCATAAACATCATTTCCTAAGAGGAAATCTCTATGGTATTCGTTCCTAGTATTTATCCTATGAATAAATAAATATGTTGTAGGGCTCTTGTGTCACGACGGACACTACAATATATATATATATATATATATCTGATTCTTGACAACCTTATATATATATAGGTATATATGAAAATCAGGTGGTTTTTGAACAACACTCCTTGTCAGAAAATGGGATCAAATATAATACCAGAAGAATCCTTAAGCACTATTTGTTAATCACTGTTATAAAACAATCGTTAATTAAGAACATATACTTTCCTTTTATATATCAAATCTAATACTAAAAAATAATTCGGCTTGTTTTTGTATATATTCAAGTATTAATGGGATTTTTAAAGTATTTTCAAACCATTAAAAATATCGTACCCGATAGTAATATCAATTAAGGGATCTGAAGTGTTTGTGTGTAACTAGAATAAGCTATGCATATTCTAAATGAATATATAAAGGGTAGGTTAGATCTTTATAAGGAGGAAGCCAAGAGGGAATATTTGTAAGTACTATGTGTATCTTCCAAAGCTATTTTGAAGTTATGCGCCTCCGGCAATGTTTGGATATTGTAATAATAATAATAAAACCTTCTACATCGTATACATTCAATCACGGTAATCTTATTATATAAAAATATAATGAATAACCAAGATTTATTTTTGTTATTTATTCATTATACGAAAAGATAGGATATAAAAATGATCAAACTAATGTAGACTATGTTTTGAATATGTGACGAGTCATGTACATATTTATTAATTATTATCATTTCTAAATTATTATTCTTTAAGACCCTATAACTTCAAAAAAGATCCTAGGTTTTTTTAAATCTTTCTAATTTAATGAATAGAGATAAGAAAAAAAAGTCTTAGGATGCTCCTTAAATATGTATGAGAAATCGACTCCAATAACTTGTTAAATGTGGTATTTGAAATAAAGTAACCTTAAGCTTTTAATTTTGAAACTCTGGTTCTTACAGAGTTAAGCAACTAACACATACATTTTATGATACACCCAACAAGCAAAACAAAATAACTTTAAACCATAGTCATTTTCACATCCATTGCGAAGACAACATAACTACGAATATTTTTGGAAAGGGCTTTCCCACGAACATCGTTCGACCTGCTCAATCAATGACGGGGCCAGAGTGCTTCTTGACAGGAGAATGAAGGACCGCGTGACTGTGAAAAAGCTAATTAACAGATCAGGCTTGAGGAGACTCAACCGTGTCGTGGCTCAGTCATCTACTGGACTGGGCTTGGAAAATCTGTCTTGGTCTCGTCACCACCCGCTACATCAACATTTTTGTGTACGCTGCCATGGATGCCAGGATCAGGTTGGCCCATATCTATCTCCTGAGAGTCCCTCTGTCCAACAACGGTAAGAAGGCCCCGCTGAATGCCTTCACAATATGGACCGCATAGGGTGATCTGCGCAGAGCGTCCACAAACGATATGGGGAAGTGCTAAAAAATATATACGTAGAGCAATTCCTTTGCAAAGTATTTAGATGTTTTTTTATAGTTTTTAATTTACTTGTGTTTAATAATTATTTTATATTAATATTACAAGTTTTATTATACATTAGATGTTTTTAGAACATAAAACCCTAGTTGATAAGTTAATTTATAAAGTAACCAAAAATGAATAATATATCTTTACACTCACACAGGCAAAAATGGAGAGATACAATAATAAAATATATACATACGAAGGAGAATAGATTAAAACATTTTAAATGTTTAATTATGCAACCATTGCAACATAATCCTGTGATTAGTGATAAATATACAAATTTATTCAAATTAAGATTATGTATATTCAATACTGTTTTTTTTCTCTTACACGATGAAATATATATTCTTCAAAGTCCTTAAAATAAAGATGATAATATAATTCAAAAGAAGAATATAGTAATGCTTTCACCCTATCTGTTTGGGCACAAATTGACATGTCTAGACGATAATGACCTAATAAAGGCTTCACAAAGTTTATTTATGTAGCTTCACTTTTTAACAATTAAAAATATGTTTTAAGAAGTTAATATATATTTTTGTCAAGGTTCTTCAGTTATACTACGACACTTCTCTGATTATAATCTTCCTTATTAAAATAGGCCGATCAAAATATATTTACAAATATATCATCTATGGGTTCCTTTCTGGGAGGATCTACGTTTTCCTTTTATGGTTCAAGTACGTTCCAAAATGTATATATATCAATTATGCAATGTGTCCATTATAATATACAGTAGCTAAATTATAAGTCTGGGAGTTGAGAAAGCAGCCTACATTTAATACAAAATAAAGACAGCCAAGCAATCAAATGACAATACATTAAATGTCTACAAACTATCCCACATTTCTGTAATGCATTTTTATATATTTTTCTTTGTTATAATAGCTTTTATTAGACATTTGCCCAAACAGTACATTGTAATGAAAAATATTGTGAACTAGAGGCATATATACACTCAGAGAAAGCAAACCTCCGCCGTCACTGGGTCCTTATGAGCCTTCCGAGGCGGATTTTTCACGACTGGGGCGGCGTAGAGGGACGGGGGAGGGTTTCCCTCGACGGAAATTCCGAGAGGAAGACGCTCCAGGCACCCGATTTCACAGCACAGCGACATCTATTGGCAGAGTAGGCTAACTTGAAATATTTATTAGTATTAGCTCGTTTTGCATCTTAATTCTGCACTCAGAGATGCCAAAATTTAATCACTTGTTCCTTTTGGCATTTCCAACAACTCCACAAAGTTTATCCGAATATGTTCCGTACTTATTTAGTTATCCTGCTGACAAACAAACCAACCAACAAAGCAACGCCAGTGAAAAACAATACCTCCTTCGGCGGAGGTAACAAATATAATAATATACTATAGGGAAGAGTTGAATATATCTTTTTGAAATATCTATAGAAAAGAATGAAGTACCTTTGATATGTTTTTATATTATTTTTTTCTGCCTTTATGGTTCGACAGAATTGCAACCGACTGGACATAAATAAGCATTATAGCATTAAAATTAGTCTATCGAACCTAGGATCTTATCAATGAAGTAGACCAAAAATGACCATCCCCTCTCGGGAGTATTCGAACCTGCGCCACCAACATTGAGAGTTGAACACGCCTTAGCAAGAACGATCATCGCACCCCTTTTATAATTTTTTTTAAACATGTAGATATTTCTAAGATATGTATAACAAATATTTGAACTAAGGGCAAACACTGTATCCCTATATCTATATTCTTCGATTTGGTTTATCTCTCAGTGTCTTCATTGCAAAGTATTGACCAATAAATATCATTACATAATAAGGCTTAGTGCGGCATAACCTGCACCTCTTTCGCTTCTTCATAAAATGTCTACAAACATACTTTTTTTCTTGCATATTTTGTCCATCTTCATCATCTCTTTGTTCATTATACACCTTGCTTTCAGAACTTTCTTTGTCAGAATAATAATAATAATAACAACAACGTGATGGTGTATTTGATGGAATGTCTTCTCCAATGAGACAGAACTGTTGTTTGGAATATATGTAATATAATCACGTCAGGTCATATGTTTAGCTAAGCTTTGCGTTCCAGGGGCTAAAAACTTATATGAATACAATGGTCACTGTTTTGCCCAGCGAAGACCACTGCACGAAAGGGAAAGTGTGCACATGATTAAATAGTTGTGTTTACACGAAGGAAAGAGAACACTTATTATTATGTTTCCACACAACTTGCATCCATACTTATTTTAAATTATTCCATATTTTTTCATTATTACTTTTCGACTAAAATATGTAGACTTAATTACATATACACTACATGCTTTTATATATTAATTATCTTATTTTTTTGCTTATATGGTTCGATAGAATTGCATCCGATAGGATATAAATAAGTATTACAGCATTAAAATTAGTCTATCGAACCTATGATCTTATAAATGAGGTAGACCAAAAATGACCATCCCCTCTCGGGAGTATTCGAATCCCCGCCCCCAACATTGATAGTTGAACACGCCTTAATGCACACGGCTACTGCACTCCTTTAGTTATCTTATTATTGTACGGATTATCGCATATGATTTGTAACCTCCAGTTATCTGATCTAAAACTGATATGTATTTCATAAAAGGGAATTATTTATATACAAACAGGCTACAAATAGGAGCATGGAAACAAATAAGAGGGATGAACAATTAGGAGCAGAGTGAATCTGCTACAGACTAATAACTTGTGGTTTACTTATTTATAAAGAAAAACATGACATACATTGAGCTGAAAACGAGCAATGTTAAATTATTTTGCAATGCTAAATAACAAATAATAAATATACACTCAGAGAGTGCAAACCTCCGCCGTCACGGGGTCCTATGAGCCTTCCGAGGCGGATTTTTCACGACTGGGGCGGCGTAGAGGGACAGGGGAGGGTTCCCTTGACGGAAATCCGAGAGGAAGACGCTCCGGCACCCGATTTCACAGCACAGCGACATCTATTGGCAGAGTAGGCTAACTTGAAATATTTATTAGTATTTAGCTCATTTTGCATCTTAATTCTGCACTCAGAGATGCCAAAATTTAATCACTTGTTCTTTTGGCACTTCTAACAACTCCACAAAGTTTCATCCGAATCCGTTTGGTACTTTTTGAGTTATCCTGACTGACCAAAAAACAACAAACCAACAAACCAACGCCAGTGAAACAATACCTCCTTCGGCGGAGGTAATAAAAATGAGTCCATATCGAGTATATCACAAACTAGTCATATATATTACGTGGGCATTTTAATTCGACTCCTCCACGCATATATCAACTAATTACTTTTTAAATAAACTGATCGGTAGTTAGTAAGATACACTAATTACGTAACATTTTTTTCTTCTTTTGAAATGAGGATAACTGTAAGCACTTTTTGTTTTTTTAAGGTTTCTAAATTGATTCCTTTTTGGTGGGGAAGTCTTATTGAATGTGTTATAAAATAATTGTTTCATTGTTTCACACCCCAACAAAATCATCTATGTGCAATGCATAACTTATAAAATGATATAATAAGCGATAAAGGCAATGTTTTGAGTTAAAGTTCGACCTTTTACTTCACCAACTATCTAATTGCTTAAAATGAATTAAAAAGACCTACACAATTTCATGAGTTATATGATTTGAAATTCTGCATGATTGGCTACTATATTCGTCAGTCTTTGGCTTAAAAATAAATAAATGATAAAGTTGGATTGATACTTTTTTTTGACACGACAGAAAATCCTAATACCCTTTATACACTTCTCTGAAGGTAAGATGTAATTTAGGAGAATAAAATTTAAGCCTCTGATTACCATATATAATTACTAATATCATATTTCAAAAGAGCACTTTACTTTTTGATAGAGCTTAAGGGGTTTTAAATAAGGACGCTCATAGATAAATTTCGAGAACGACGCCATATTTGTTATTCTTGCTTTGACAGCTGTGTTCAACAATAGTTGTAGTTTCATAATGGAGCAGTACACACTAGAGCCACGCCTGCAAATTATTAAAAAATATTACAAAAGCGGCGAGTCTTAAGGAGAGCTAACGCCATTTATTGGTAATTCATTCGACCTGTAAAATCAACAGTTCAATGTTTGGTGTTTAAACACGCTACATAATGTTCCTCTGCCATGAAATAAAAATGTACCATTCTCAATTGTTGTGCATCTCTGTGAAATCGTTGTGACAAATTTTTGTAAAAAGATCAGGGCCTGTATCTGATTATGTTGACACAAGAACTATGTCATACTTTGAGAATTCGTAAAATGGGCCAAAAGAAAATTCGACAATAGTCCTGATTTTCACCGTTAAATCATTTTAAGCAATGAGGCAAATTTTGGGATCAATGGTTTTATTTTGAAGCACAATATTCGCTATTGGGCCTTCAAAAACCCACACGTTATTTATGAAGCGCCATTACATCTTGAAAAATTGCTTGGTGTGGATTGCAAGCGTGAGTGTGAATGGAAATCGTTACTGTGCCATGATAACTTATTTTTGGCCTCCATTGGAAGATATTAACTTGAACGATATGTGGTTTCATTTCACACACAGCAATCGATTTATTGAAGAGTTAGTTTGGTGAGCGTGTAATCTCCACAAATAGGTATGTCCATGGTCTGCTTCGTTTATGCAAATTAACGCCTCTAGACTATTTTCTTCGCGTGGTTACGTGAAAGCTCGGGTCTGCACCAATAATCCGTTACTCATAATATATTTTCAAGGCGAAAAATGTTGTTGCCATTCAAAGTACATCGAATTTCATTCATAACTGAGACTAAATTTATTTGTACGGCCACTAAATTTTTTTTCGTTTTATTAAAGAAATGTAAGCGCTCATTATGAAAATTTCTTTACATTATCCTATTTTTTGTTATGACGTTTCATTAAAAAAAGTACTACGTAACCCTTTAAATATATTTTTCAATGTTTAAAAATATTTGACCCTCGAAGAAAGAAAACAGTTATTTATAATGTAAGTAAAAATGAAATAAAATTTCCAATTCAGCTTTTATACCAATTTAATTAGGATGACCTTGATTTGAATGAAATTTGGCTTCAGATATCTGGAATGAAAAAAGCTAAATCAAAATGTAAATACAATCTTTGTTAATTTGCTTAGAAAATTCCCTTCGATGAGGACAAATGTCTTTAGTTTACTGTTGTTGCTCTCCTTTGAAAATATATTTCATAGCCTTTGTAAAACAGAATCAAAGATTTCAAGTTTTCATGAATAAAATAAAATAATGTATAGCCGGAAAGCAGATCTATTTGCATCATATATGTATGTATGCTCAAATACAACCACTGACCTAAATATCCTCACTGAATAATAATGTGAGCACATAACACAGCCTTATAAGTCTCAATTCAAAAATATGAAATTTCCAAGTCATTTGCATTTTATCAATTTAATATTCCACGATAAAAATACAGCCATGATAAAATAAACTATATGTAAATAGAGCATATATATTTGAAGAAAATGAACTACCTCCCTCGAAAACAAGTAAATATCTTAGAAAGAGGAGTCTCCAAACCTTCTGGGCAAAAACTCTTATTTTTGAAGTATATACCTTTGTTTGATAAGACATTCTAGTCGTTAGTGAAGAACTCCGCATAAACGAAGAATGACAATGGAAAAGTGCACAACAAGAAGCATTTGAAGAATTGGAAAAGAAGATCACAGAACAACAATGTTTTATTTACATTCAAGTTTCAAAGAAGTTTATAAGACAAGCCTCAAATTTGCCATTTGAGCTTTGTTGACTTAAATAGGTGTCGATAAAGAGCCTATATATATAAATCCTTGTATGTATATTACCGGAACTATTATTTTAATTACTAAAAAAGTTACTGGTAACTATTGTAGTTGTCTACCATTGAAAGTACTTTTAATAGGACGCTAAATTTGTCATTTTAGCTGATATTTAACCTTTGCAGTGGTTCAAATAGCCAGTAGACCCTACATAAATGCTACATGAAAAGAGACTCATGCAGTACGATTTTAATATTGTATATAAACTGGATCGAAGAATCCAATGCCAAAATCATTGAAGAGAAGAATTTATCATGAAAAACGATCGTCAAAAACTATCAAATATTAAGTAGGTACTTAATATCTCATCGATCCTTAATTTTGAATTACATTTGAGAGCAGTTTTAGAAGAAACGTTATAGTGGCTATATATATATATATATATATATATATATATATATATATATATATATATATATCTATCCGGAAACGACCGGGTACCCGGGCCGAGACATCAATATTTTTTTTTGTTTGTCATTCAGAATTTCTAAAAAGTTGAGGACGCTTTTTTTATTAAGGAATTTTTGGAGATTCTTTTCTAAAAAAACGTCGTCACTTTTTTGGAGATTCCTTTCTAAAAAAAACGTCATCACTTTTTTTTGGAGATTCTTTTCTAAAAAACGACATAACTTTTTTTAGAGATTCTATAAACTTTTTTGGAGATTCTTTTCTAAAACGTCCTCACTCAGAATGTCGAAGGAACAAATATTATGTCCCGGCAAAAAAAGGTGTCCCGGTCGTTTCCTGATATATATATATATATATATATATATGTATAAGCATACATAAATACGATGAGACTGGGATTCTATTGATGAGATAGTCAATCCACTCTGGAGTCATATTGATCACTTGAAAAAGCCTATAAATATTGGTAGATAATTTTATATAGAAGAAAATGAATATGCAATAAAATATTAACTTTATTTCAATTTTTTAAAACATACAAGAAAGCCTCAAAGATATGTATGATCGTTTCCTCAGTCCAAGATATATAACAGTAAAAAAAGTTGTACTTGTCTTTGAACTGTATGATTGGAAGCCTGAGCGCTCTTTGCTCCATTTCAAAATAAAGACATGAATGTTTTAAAGATATATTGGTTAGGTGCTAACAATATTGAAAATAAAAAGGGGAATATCATCATTTTCCAAGGACGACCAAAAATTTCTAATGGATGATTACAATAAAAACAGTAGCGTGTTCTTCTTTTCATTTATATTAGGATATTGAAGCAATAAACAAAACTCCCTTACTGTAGCTTATTCCAAGGTGTTCTGAGACATTGCATGTTCAAAGTCTACTGGAAAATATTGGGAAAAGCCTATTTTCCTACATGAATCGAGAAAACGACTTTAGTTTAATGAATTGTTTCAAATACGCATTGAATGTAGCGAATTGTGGAAGGCTCATTACAGATAATTGTGTATGACATATACACAATATGATAATGATATTCTTATGATATTAAACATTTAAAATATTTATATCGTAGTAATAATAATCACTAAATATAACTTTGTATATATTTTCCTTTTCATATCAAAAGTAGCATATTTTTAGTATGTTTTCAGCAAAGCTCTTAAAACTTTTGTAAGGTCTTAATTATAGATTTTTTCATATTTTGAGTTATATTATGCGATGTATTTGTTTTGATTTATTACAAGTATTAGGTATCTTCTATTATTTA
>CP045891.1:15107207-15112207 GCA_013387185.1 Caligus rogercresseyi | reverse complement strand
AAGTAATAACTAACATTTAAAAAAAATATTACTACGCAGTAAAAAGTAGTATATTACACACTACTTTCAAAGTAATATTCGACCAACACTGCCCATCAGTAAAGACAAGTTTTATAATTATGGATAATATTCTGCATATGTTAGAATTTTTACACTTCAACAACTGAAAGTGATGGTTTTTTATACCAACTTAAAATTCACTCTTCTTTACTCCAACTAATCTCGTTTTGTATATATCTTTGCGTTTAGTATCTTTATCATTCTTACCATTACGAAATATAAAAATAAATGTGCTAATCTTGTACGTTAATTTCTATTAATAATTGTTTTCTAATAAATATTTGATATCAAGCAACTATTGTCCTTATTGATGGAGTAATAACATATAACTTGGTTGTTCATGTTTTTCTTTGTCATTAAATTAAATGAACTTACATTTAGAAGACATCGATGATCAGACAAATGTTTGATCCCCTCTTACAGGCTTAAAGCCATTAGTATTCCAAATATGATGTTCATTGATATAGGTACATAAATATTTAATACATTGCATGTACCTCACTAAATATATGTTTGAAGAAAAACGTTTCCAAATATATATGAAAGTAAAATTAATATTTAAGGGATAAACTCTTTAGAAGATGTTAGAACTTCTATTTAACATGATTAAACTTTTAATCTTTGAAGCTTTGCATTAAAGATATTTTTATTATGTATAAATATATGGATATGGAAACAAAGAAATTTGTATTAATGTAAAGTAAATAGGCAAACTACAATGAAAAAGTTTCACACGCTTTCTGTATGTCTATTATATGGAATGACATGATTTCCCCCTGAAAAGAATGTTGGAGGTAAAAATTTATTCGCTTGAAATAATTCATTATACTAAAATGAAGGAGTATGAACAACATATAGTATATTTCTTTGTAACCATATTTGTCGAAAATTATTTAACACATTGAATTGGGAACAATTGGAAAACGAAGCCATTTACATCTAGACATCTTAGTTTTTCGGTACTTTTATATTTAAGTCTATATTTAAACCTTTTTACATCATAAAAGATATTTCAATTGTAACTTATATTAGGCATTTCATTGCAATATATCAAACAAATTGGGTACATTTTTCTGGTAAGGGTTTTTGATGCTTCTGACTTGATTCAAAACATATTGTAGTTTCATTGTAATATAATTAATCATATATTTTGACTATATTAATAAAAAAACACTACATATCTCAAATTTAAGTTCAAAATAGAGAAAAATATTATCTTCCATTCCTATAATAGTCTATTTATAGCTGGACATTAAGATAAAAAAGATTTGATAAGAAAACAAATATTATATTTATATGTAGGTATATTTAAATATTATATATGTATTGTTCGTTTAGAAACAGAGATACACTGAATTATCAATGTTAAAATATTCACAAAGGTACTGCTAAATTATCAATAACAGTATATCATCTATAGCTTGTCCACTATCCTCTTAATAATGTTTTGGTACAATATATCATAAAAATTATTATAATATACATGCTCCGTATTGAGTGAATCGGAGTTTATCGTTTGACATAAAGATATCTCGTCTAATTATTTTCGTGATACGTAAAATAAAAATCATTCCATTTCGGATAATTTCGATGAATATATCAAATTTGATAATGAACTCTAAGGGTACACTAATATTTTTCTTCTTCTTTTAATACTTGGGGCTTGAATAGTTACCTCCGCCGAAGGAGGTATTGTTTTCACTGGCGTTTGTTGGTTTGTTAGTTTGTGTTGTTTTTGTCAGCAGGATAACTCAAAAAGTACTGAACGGATTTGGATGAATTTTGTGGAGTTGTTGGAGTGCCAAAAGGAAAAGTGATTAATTTTGGCATCTCTGAGTGCAGAATTAAGGCGCCAAATGAGCTAAATACTACTAATTTTTCAAGTTAGCCTACTCTGCCAATAGATGTCGCTGTGCTGTGAAATTGGGTGCCGGAGCGTCTTCCTCTCGGAATTTCCGTCTAGGGGAACCCTCCCCCGTCTCTCTACGCCTCCCCAGTCGTGAAAATCCGCCTCGGAAGGCTCATGACGGCGGAGGTTTGCACTCTCTGATGTATATATGCCTCTAGTTTATATTTGAATCCACGAGCTTAAAAATATACATGTATGGAGTTACGTAGATATAACTTATTTAATATTCATACTGTTAGCAGTCACGTAATTGATATGTATACAAAACTCCGACCATATTTTACATTCTTTTTTTTGTAGAAAGTTGAAGTAATAAATAACTTTATATGGGTTGAAGCAATCTTAATGTTACACAAAATCTTGGAGGTTTTGCTAGTCGAAATAGTGATTGCAGTGAGGAATTGTTTGTAGTTCAATGTATTCACTATACCATCGGAACTCTGTTAATTTGTTCAAGAAGATAATATTGAACTGTATATTGTCTTTAGTTTTTATGCCATGCACTCTCTCAGTGTTTAGTCAATATGACTGTTAAGCAGAAATTATAGTCCAAGCAAAAAAGTTTTATGTCAAAAATGTTTCAACTCTGAAATATATTTCATTGAACTAAAAATAAAGCCATTTAGTAAAAAAGTCTGCTTTCAATGAACTAACGAATGCTACTCTATCCAATATATTTTTATTAAAGTTAGTTGTCAAAAAAGTTTCATTCTATTCTTTTTAAATTAAGAAATACATATAGTGTATACACTATACAATCACGCGATACACGTGCATGCCTTTTTTAGTCAACGCAAGCTATATAGTGTTTTAAGATCCTACTCCTTTTTATATAATGTTGATTCACTGGCAAATTTCATTTCATTTTTTGTCACGCACTTTTTTCTCCTTTCCTATGTACACATTTGACCACAATAATGTCTTCCACATTAACTTGAAATTTATTATTCCAGGGCACAAATCCAAGCCATCTTTTACGTGAACCGGAACTAAATGCTAGCCTAAATTTGTATAATAAAAATGTATAAACCGCAGAAGATTTACATTTTGCTATATATTAAATTTAGGCTCATTCAAGAAAGAGTGATAAGTGACAATAATATTAATCTATTAAAATATAGAATTCCTTCCACGATCAAATATATAATATGTTTTGTATTCAGAAAATAATCATTTTCTTTATTTACTTGTCTCACTCTTAACTTTGTTTTGAAGACAATATACACTTTTAAAACTCCTCAGAAACTGAATTGATTGAAAATATTTCAGTTGCATCGTTATTACACATATAATTATGAATATAATTTTGTTAGGGAGAGCGATAGCCGTATACACTAAGGCGTGTTCAACTCTCAATGTTGGGGGCGCAGGTTCGAATCCCGAGAGGGGATGGCCATTTTTGGTCTACCTCATTGATAAGATCCTAGGTTGGAGTGACTAATTTTAATGCTTGAATACTTATATATATATCCTGTCGGATGCAATTCTATCGAACCAAATAGGCAAACTAAAAAAAATTGAAAATAATTTTAAACTACAATATTTATTTATGTTTGTTTCAACACGGCACAATTTTCCTTTTTTTAATTTTGTTAATGTATATGTGTATTTCGTACGTTGTATATATTGAAGAATGAAATAAAGACCTTGCTGAAGAGATTTTTTTTGTTCAAGATTCGTATATTTTTATATTAAGTTGTTATAAACAATATTATTGACCCATTTTTTCTTCCCTTAAAGTGGTTCCATAGTGTACAAATAAATATTTTCCGTGGGAACAAGGAAAATTAAAGTCTGCAATGAGAAAAATGGACCCTCAGGATTCTACTTACTTTTTGAGTCACAATTTCTCAAATATAACTTATTTATGATATTGTGTCAGCTAAATAAAGAGTCTCGGCAGTATATTCCATTTTATTACAGTGAAACTGACAGTTTAAGGAAATAAAGTATATAAAATAGTTGCACTACACATATTGATATCAATACTTCTTCACATTTAAAGAAGTTGCTCATACTTTTAAATGATAAATTTTAAATGTGACATAGTTTCAACAAACAAAAATACTTCTTTATTAATTTTGCTTAAGATATGTGTTAAGTTTTCTTTGCTTCGATTCAGTTAAAATAACATTGGAAAATGTTTTTTAAAGATTTTAATCCTAAGTAATTCACTTTTTTCTGCTTCTTCTTATGAGAAAGTTTTATATAACATAGTCAAAATGTATATAAATGGAAAACAATTTCAATCAACATTTTATTTTTTTTTCTTCTCAAACCTTTATTTAAATGAAGTAATTGTGTATTAAAATACATGAATAGACATTTAGTCTAAAGTTAAAGCTTCATAAAAGACTAAACAATTTAACATCTATAAAATCAAATAAATAAATTCTACTGGTTGCACACAATGAAACAAATAATAATCATTAGTAAAATTTCAATAACTTTTTCATTATTTTTAAAAGATACTATGACTTCGATGGGAGTACTCGATTTCATTTCGCGGCGACGTTCCAGAGATGTCCAAAAGCGACGGTATCCGTAGGGAAAGGGCTCCATATCTTGCAGCTGTTGAGAGTATTATGGCTCTAAATTCCTTTGATCTGATACATTCGTTTGCAGTTATTATTATTTTTTGCAATAAGTGCCATTGCATTGATGATTTTAAAGTATCTGATTGTTTTTTTTTTTTTGTTTTTTTGTTGGGAAAATCAAACAATACAATGGCTTTCAAATGTTACTTGTCCATCCCTAACATTAAGAAGTAAAAAAGGTCTTTAAAACGGACACCGCAGGTCAATCAGCAAAAATGCAACGCACGGACATATATATTTTTTTAATATTCATATATATTTCAATACAATTTTTCAAATAATCCATTACAATGACTTGTGATATGTTAAAAAGGTATAGTACAAATGAGGGTGGGTATTAAAGATTGATAGGGAAACAGGTTAATTTATTATTAAAAGATAACAATAATAAACCAAAGCCTGCAAAGCTGTATCAACTCTTAAAATAATTATTT
>CP045891.1:15092982-15107107 GCA_013387185.1 Caligus rogercresseyi | reverse complement strand
CCGCAATTGCTGCTATTCTAAATCTCTTTACAAAAAGTGCCATAGTTAAGAAATGTAAGAAGTATTAACATCGCAAAATCCAAATATACATCTTGATTGGCGTAAAGGTCATTCAGACATTTCAGCTAACGAATGTGTGGACTAACTTGCGAAGAAAGGAACGCAAAGTAAAATCACTTTTGTGTAGGGGCACCACGAAGCTACCACAAGAAAAGTGATAAATGGCTTCTTCTATGAAGTTTGGTGCAACAGATACAAAGAGGATCCTGGAATGAAATATACCCATCGTATGTTGAATATTCCAAAACAAAAGGTTTTCGAACTTTCACGTCTCAATATGAAATTACTTGTCCAAGCCTCCACCCAGTCATGCACACATTTCTGACCCATGTGAGCAAGTAGAAAAACAAACTCACATATGCAATATATGCATGGAAGAGTCCCAAGCGTTCACCATCTAATCAAAAGATGTCCATCGCTCTCATATAGAAATACCAAGCAATGCAAAAAGGAGGGGAAAATCTCGTATTATTAAATTTATCAAAATTAAAGGTTGCAAACAAATTACTAATTCTAATTTTATTTAATTGCTTCATATTTAGATTATAATATGATAACTATAATGTAATACTCAATATTATTTTATCAATGTATATAATAAAGTTTGTATGTACTATGGTAAAACAGCAATAATACTTAACTAACTATGTATAGAGGGGACGACACTCGCCTGCATACAGCTTCTTCAAACTATTGACAGTCCTGATACACCGTATCTGTAAACAACCACGAGTCCGATAAATACTCTGGTATTCAGATCTCCCTCAAAAGTGGCTACAAAAAACACAAATATTCGGAGGATTAACTAATAAAGGAATATAAACGTATGTATTTTAAATTATGTTTGGTTTGAAGATAATCCAATTTATTTAATCTGTTTAGGATTTACATAAAGGGGTTATAGTAGCGTAAAGTTAATATATAATCCCTCAAACAAAGATATAGAGAGCTTACTCCTTCATCTGTATTCTGTGTGTCCACTATACACAAAATAATTTGTACTACGTCATCGTAAGCTGACCATAGAGCTAGAATCTATCTCTATGATCAGCTTACGATGACGTAGTACAAATTACTTTGTTCATACTGGACACAAAGATACAGATGAACGATGTTTCTCTGCTATTGAAGGAATAGGCTTTCTATATCTTTATATCTCTATGCTCAAACTGAAGAACTGAGCTACGGGCTTAGAATTAGTAAATTAGTATCAATACGATTATAATACGATATTATCTATTCCCTGTAGATATATCAGTAATTTATAATATACTTAAGAATTAAAAATTATTTTGTTTATTGAAATTGGTAATTGGGTAAAGTATTTTTTTAATAAGATTAGTTTTCTTCTATTCGCCTATTTATTAACGGTCACATATTATAAGAAATAACGAATGCATGTGCCTAAGGAAATGGAAATGAATTATTCATGAAGCAAAATGCAATCAATAAGTTTTCATCTTGGTTGATGCAATATTGCCTTGGCTATTAATATGCACTTTACTCATATACAAAAAATTGCAACATTATTCAATGCTGCCATTTGACCCATGCATGTACATTATGAGATCACTTGAAAGTACGTTCTACGGTAGACCATGTTTGTTGGCATCTCTCTATGAACAAAATCCTTGTTTTAAATAGCTTAACATATAAACGAAAGACGTTGTCAAAATTATTCAACAGCATCTTCCATATTGGAGAATGAATGTCAATACAATTCTGTATACATTTCACATGAAATAAACTTTTACATACATTTCGAATTGTGTGCGCACTTCAATAAATACATTTAATCTTATTTCAATGAGGAAGTGTTCAAAGTATCACGATAACAAGTGCATATGTAAACAAAGCTGACAACTCAAAGGTTTCCCTTCGATGTAGTTTATATCAAGTAAATTTTATATCGTCAAAAAGATGTCGGATAAGTCTTTAAAAGAATATTGACCCTTAATTATGAACTAAAAAACGTAGTTGTAGGACTTTAAATACCTCATATTGTTTCAAAATAGATTCAAAATCTTATGTATTAGAGTCGTCATTCAATATCGGATACCGTTAGTTAATAGCTGTATCTAACTATTTATTTGAATTATTGTCACGCACATCATTTATTTTTCATTTCAACTAGTTTCCTGTATGGAAGTTCTATTACTACATACATTAAGAATAGATATCTACAATGTGTATTTGCCTCTTATTTCATATCTTGGAAGCAAAAAAGCCACTTTGAAGTTTTTCAAAGCACTCTATGTAAAGCTATCAATATTTTTGAGAAAACCTTCTATAAGCAACTCGTACTTTGAGTTACATGCAATACTCTCATAAAATGATATTTTTTTTTTATCGATTTGAAATAATCAAATCTCAAATACAAACATGTGGTTTTATTGCATTTACTTCAAAGTTATTTTACTTATGTTATATGAACTGATATTTTTGGAAATTCATAGGCTTTCCTCCTTCCAAAAGAAATTATTATGTTTATTGAGGTAACCATGGACTCATATAAAAATGATCCTACACAAATAATAAAACTCAGTTCACTTAAAGAGTTAACTTAAAATGGCAGTCCCCCTTGGCGGTGATCCATTAATTAGCCTTGGTAATAAAAAAGTAAGTCCAACAATAAATGTTATCCAGTGACGTCACTAGATATATTTTTGTCACTATCCCCTTTTTCACTCCTTGATATTTAGTCTGCTCAAGGGATAATAATAAGACTTCCTTCATTCTCTTCTTTGTTTCATCAGTTGTTGACTCGGACATTGATTCTCCCCCAATGTTATTCCGTCTATTGCAGAGATGCCAGGGTGAAATCGGTCAGGGGGCCGGACTGTTTTCAAGTGGGACCTCAGGGGGCCAAATACCGTACATTTTTGGCCTTGCAACACTAACAAAAGTAGATTTAAATTTGTTGATATTGTATCATAATATTATTTATTTATAAAAACACTTCTCAACCACTAACGTAACGGGCCAATGAGATGTCCATTCGGGGGCCGGTTCCGGCCCGCGGGCCGCCACCATGTCACCACTGGTCTATTGTAAATACAGTTATTAAATAGGTCGCTGGTCTAACTCTTTCGTCTTGAATCACTCTCAGTTTCACAGGCCAAAGCTTTGGTATTTGGGAGTTTCAAACAAAGCATACCGCGGCCTCTTGGATTCTCCAGAACATAATTATGGATTTTAGGGGTACAAGTCATTCTTTAGTGAGTAATTGGGCTTCAGATAAATTTTATATTTAGGCTTCAAAACGATTGTTTATACACTTTTTGTATTTAAGGATACGCAAATGGTCTTTTTATCAAACTTTGCATTTTAACTCTTCTTTCGGTTTATTTGGATTATTTCAAGGTACATATAAGTTTAAGAGAACTGAATTTAATCCCGTAAATTTTGAAATATATGATGCTATTTTACTCTTGTCCATACACGTATTTTGCATCAGAGAAGCATATGCAATTCAAAGAGCTTTTTTTGTTTTCCCAAATATTAAAAATATAGAGTATTAGATCTGAAATAATTTTTATTGCTTTGAATACATAAAACGAATAAAAGAGGATGATAAAAAAACTAAATATATTGTGACTATTTTTGTCTTCAATATTATAATAATATCGAGGGAGCTCGATAGGCGTGCGTGTTAAGGCGTGTCAACTCTCAATGTTGGGGGCGCAGGTTCGAATCCAGAGAGGGGATGGTCATTTTGGTCTACCTCATTGATAGATCCTACGTTCGATAGACTAATTATGATGCTATAATGCTTATTTATATTCATCGAATGCAATTCTATCGAACTAAACAGGCAAAAAACAAAAACAAACAACCAAAAAATAATAATATAAGTTTCAAATCCTTGAAAGTTTTCTAGGGAACTAATATGTTATATATGGTTATTAGTTTCTCATTTGTATGCCCATTCTTTAAATTATTACCCTTTATACCTTTTAGCATTTATATATTTGGCTAGATGGGTTTATTTTACAATGTTGCTTATTTTTGTCAGTGGCTTTAAATTACCATTGTATGTAAAGTGTTTGAATTAGACTTCATTTTTAACCAGTTCATTTAATATTCCGAATATTCTTCTATAAATGGAATATTGAAGTCCTTCCTCCATCTTTTGATACTGAACATTTTATATATATTGCTCTTGAAATTCATTGTTCAAGAATCAAACGAAGCTTAATAAAGTTTTTTCTTCCAGCTTTCCTTAGGATTCAAATATACACATCAGTCAACTTGATTATGAGAGATCGATAAAAACTCTTTCCAAACAAAGATTGGATCAACGATGTCTTTGTGCAATTTTTATTAATCCCATAATCCTTTTTGTTTCCTTGAGACAAATAATGAAAACTTATAGGAACATTGAACCATACCTACCATAAATATTAGTATAGTAAGTCCCTGATTCCCTTTGTTGTTAAAATGTTGGACAAAAATTGTTGATTAATCACAAAAATATAGTATTTTCATTTAAAATGATGTATCTATTGGATAATTTAACGGTTTTGAAGTTCTTGTGATTTGCAATTTAAAAATAATATTTTATAATATACCATATATATATATATATATATATATATATATATAGTGAACGAAAAAAAAATCCTGGAAGGATACTTGAATGCCCTTTTACTTTTATGAAAATTTGATTTATTCCGTTAAAAATGTTTGCTTCTGTACAGTTTATTAGTTTATCGAAGGATTAATCTCTCGAGAGTCATCTTTGAACAGTTTATTATATATACACATATATATATAGATATATTAAATAAAACGGAAACCTATATTTCTTTCAGAAATCTCTGAAAGATTTTTAATTTCTGTACATGCCAATTTGTAACAAGAGAATATTCAGATCTTTCCTTCTTTATTGTATTAGATAAACAATTCTCAAGTGGAGTATCAAGTCAATTCAAATCTATAGATGTTCACACTAATTTGGATACTACCTAGCATCTGGATCTCTTATATTAATATAGCTTCAGAAAAAAGATTTATTGAAGTTAATATTTACGATTCATTTGATATCTTATAAGTTAATACCATATATAAAAACCTTATTGGCATGAACACATTCATATTACGGACTTGTAGTTTAATCTTCTTTGGTACGTAGTAATTACAAATATTATATTATGCCAAAATAGATTTTGTAACTATGCAAATATCTGAATATACCTTTATTAGATCAAAATGTTTCATCTTTAAATTACAACATTGTAACAATTAATAAATGAATTTGAAGAGTATATTGTATATGTATTTACAGTATTTACATGTAGGTACATTAGTATTAAAAAAATCGTTTCATATACTCATATTTCTCATATTATTACTCCAAAAAATTGTTTGAAATATCTGTAAAAGTATATAATAATGTTTAAAATATTATGCAAAGAATAAGTTAAAATACAAATCGTTAATTTGCTTGTTTATCTTATAGATCAGCCCCACCACGCCAGCACTCATCTGGCATCAGTGTAGGGATTGCTGTATTATCACTTAATATAGGTGAGTCCAGTCAAATGATTCGCCAAAAAATAGACGGAGGTCAAATAGAAACTATAATTATTATTTTTCATAATGAGGTATTTTCTCTGAATTGAATTTCACTCCTGAAGAGCCACGAGTGAAGTGATACTTTGGTGCAAACTATTATTATACTCCAAAAAGAATAATATCAGAAGAATGACCTCTAGAAAAGCTTCAAACTTTAAAATAATCCGATTCCATAGGATATAGAACTCCTTAAGTGCTTGATCTGAGAAATTTAGGTTTTCTTAATCTAATCTCTTGACCTTTTATTATATTCACTAGGGAGTTTAAACTATTCCATCATCCTTTTTAAATTATGCATATTCATCAATCGAAATAATTTTTTACAGCATGGATGGTAAGAGTAAAACATATATTGAAAATAAGTATTTGACACCAAATTTTAGTTCCTTTTCCCTTTGAAAAATTGTGGTATTTTTGTATAATTATTTATATTTTGTAATATATCATGCAAATGCTATAAGATCAATTTATCAACAATAATTGCCTTTACCTTTTCGTCGAAATAGGAATATAAAATGGAGGATGGAAGCTTTTTTGTATGTCTACTTAAGAGCTATTCATATCTTGTCAATAAACATTTTTTAGATGGTTAGGCTAAGTATTATGGTTGGGTTTATTTTATATCAAAGGAATGCTAATGATAATCGAGTATCACAAATATCTGAATATTCTCATACTTACATTAAACATCACGCAACATGATCATAATTTCTAAATCCTAGTTTGATCGATATATTACCATACCAATTAATATATATTTATTACTGTAAACAATAGCCATTTATACAAAATAAGACTATTCATTATTATCTATCAACTAGACATGTATTATATTTTTCTTCCGTGGTTCCAATTTGTAGATTTAGGTAGTTTCCCAGGTTCTAGGAATATTTGTATAAAACACTTTTGCGCAAGGAGGATAAGGGGGTCAATTTTATACAATAAGATTGAACTGAACCGGACCGAATAAATTGGGACTGACACAACATTATTGAATAGTATATTACTACCATTCATGAATAAAATATCCGTATATTAATAACAAGATTTATAAATAAACTTTAGGTTGGTTCAAAGATCTCCAAAAAATAAGTTTTAGTCATATTTTAAAAAGTTCATTTATAGTCATCTCAAACTGATCTTGATAGTGACACCCCTTGCTGTTCCTTAAATCCTTTACCAATCCACAATAGATGTATTTTGTCCAAGCATTTGTATAAGGGACTTTGACATTCAAACTCGAAATCACGCTTTTCGTCAATAGAAAAAATGTTTTAAATCCTTTGAATAGTTGAATAGACTAAAAACCATTACAATGCCCACTTGTTTGCTGACGATAAAAACAATGAAACCCTTTCGTGATAACATAATAGATTTAATTCCTTAAGATGTTCGGACGAGCTAAAATAAATGAGAAGTTGAAATATATATAAGCTGCTAATAGCTTTCTGAAATCGAAATTCATTGATTTATGTGATAAGTAAATGTATGCTTGAACTAACAAAGACAAAGAAGGCTAAATAAACAGAGGGCTTAAAAACCTTCTTTAAACAGTGAACGTTTTTCATTATTTTTTTTTTTGTACATTCATACAACGTTTATTCTTGAGTGTTACCAAGCATCAAAAAACTTATTTACAACATGTACAAACATAAAATCTAACACAACCAATATTAAACAAACAAAATCAAACATCATCAATTCTATTTGTATTTAAAACATTTTTCGAATTTATAAAGTAAAATCTGTATTTTAGTTACAATAAAATTTATTTCCGTGCTATCAGGACCATTGTAAATAAAACAAATTCCTTTCGTGGTTAAAACATGGCCAAACTTCATATAAATTTTTTGAACAACCATATCCCATATTTTTTTTATGCGTTACACTCAAAGAGGAAGTGCTTGCTCGTTTCATTTTTTTCTTTGCAGAAGAAACACAACGCTTCCTCACGAGTCCTGCCATATATACTTCCAAAACACAAAGTGTTTGTTGCTATTCTGTACTTTAACCAGTATAAAGAATAGGATTTTTTTGGTTCTCCAATAATCTTAAAACATCCTTTGGTTTAAAACTTAAATCTAGCCTATCACACTTCCTTTTAATCTGGTTTAAAAATGGGTTTTGTCATCTATTTTAACTATAAAAAAACGAAGCATGGCATTGCTGCTTAGGTTTATAAAATTAAAAAAGGAGTCCCTTGGACCGCATTGTCTTCGTTTGAATTTGAATTCTCTTTTTATTTTCTCCCTCGCTAACATTTCACTCACCGTAAAAAGTAGAGTATTGTTAAAAATTTCACCCAAGAAAGTAATTTTTTCCTCACAGAACAAATGAACGTTTTTCATTATTATGTTGGTGTTGGAATGATAATAGTCACTGGTTTGAGTATACGCTTACTTTTATGCGAATAAAGATTCCCTATTTACTTACACTTTTCTGTCTTATCTTTAACAACTAGTAAAAGCTTAATCAAAGTAGCATGATGGAGTATGACTTGCGTCAACGAAGCGAAAATGATATATTATAAATAAGGCAATTATAATGCGACAAAAAAATATTTGCTAAGACAGACTTATGCAAATGAAAAGACAATGATGGAACAACCTGCACATACATTCAAGTAAAGCAAAAACAATGTACTGCTTCCACGTTGCACAAACACACATTGACATAATTGGAGAGTCTGAAAAATACTTTGCACTTTTGTGCGTAATACGAATTTTACCCAAAAGTCCTTACAATAATTATCTCGAAGCTCTATTCTTTGTTCTGCAATAACAAAGGCTGCTCGAGTAACTGAACAACAAAGGCACACAAAGGGAAAAATGTATGAGCATTTTTTTTATTACATTTAGTGAAGCAATTTAAAGAACTGCCGGTTGTAATGTTATTGAAGCTGTATAAAAATATTTTTGACATTTTTTTAAAAGTTTGTATTTATTTAATTTCTTATTATATCTTAGGCAAATATAATGTTTTTTATATTTTCAGATTCCATCTACCCTTTTTGTGAGGCTTTGTGTTTAAAGTACAAACTCGTAACTAAGTAAATATAGTCAAGAAGATCAACCGTGCATACGTACAAAATACATAAACTGTCTTGAAGATCTAACATTCATTCACAAGTGACTTTGTTAGTCATCTAAAAAACATTGTAAAGCTCATCTATGTGAGAAATAAAGTAAACACTACGTATGGCAAGGAGCTGTTTACACAAAATGTTAAAGCAATGCATTAAACGAAAAAGTGTATAGCTACTACGAAGGAGTTTTTGTAGTTATGTTTTTTAGACGAATAATATGATTTGAAACTGTAAAGAGGAAATTAATTTTAAACTAAAATGTGTATTTATGTTTCTTTGAAAAAATGTTCCTCTTATACAATACATATTGCGTCACTTTTTAAAAATTCTATTTATGTGTAATTTATTTTTAGTAAGACCTTGTCGATGAGGGTGAAAATATGATAAATAGGGGAAATTATTGAAACGGTGATATAAACAGTACAAAAAAGAAGTCACTCACTGGTCTTAAGATCCAAACTACTCCTTGAACTACAGCCCAATTTGGTGACAAAGTTAAGAGGAGTTCGTTTCTAGAAGCAGAACTCATAATAAGAAGAGTCTACAAAGAAGGATTAGATACCACTGACCCTCCCTAGAGATCTGGTATTTTATGAACACCTTCGGTAATACTCTGGCGAAAAGTACCTTACCACCACCGTTATGATTTTTTTATTCAACAGTTCAATTTTATATGTACAACAGAGTACATAAAAAACCTAAGATAACGTATGAAAATGACATAAATAAATATTTTAATTTACAATTTTATTGTAGGGGTTGAACTAAAAGCACCTTTTTAAACAATAAAATACAATTTAAAAAATCTCAATTGACAACGGTACTAAAATATATTAACATAGATTTTGAGCTTTAAAATGTCATTTCTTACAATTCTTCATAATTGTAGATAATAATATCTTCCGATGATGGATGGAGTATTTAAGTATAGAAGGGAAGTATTTAATTTCCTTCGAAGCCGCAGTTCATGAATCAAGTGAAAGGGAGGGGATCTTCAGGTCCAGGGAAGCATACCTTGCCGCTGCCGAAAAATTAATTGAATGATTATTTATGTAGTCTATAATGTTTCCCGGGATTTTTACAATCTCAAAGACTTAAAATAAATAATTTTATGTTATTGCAAATTAAAGATTTTTTTTTACTTTGACGTCAGGTTACTTCAAATAAACAGGGTTAATTATTAGTTCGTAATACATGAATATCATTAAAAAGATATAGATCACGGAGGAGTTTTAGGCCCCTCTGAGTTTGTTATTCTCGGCAAATATTGTTCAAACATAATATATTGTATCCTGAGTAATAAAAACACAGTTAAATCAATAGATAGTACTTGAAATCTGACATAGTAAATTCCTCTGGGCAAATAGTTTTATTTGATTGTGCACGGAAAGATTTACAAAAAGAGCATTAAAAAAAATGCATAACTCGCCCTAAATTCTATTTGATCAAGTAATATATATGTACAAAGAGTTTCATGATATATTAACTCGAATAATAATGCATAGTCATATTCAAACCATACATATAGAAAGCAAATATTGATACAATGAACTCACCAAAGAGAAAAAAGCTGTATAGTAATGCATTTTTCCTTTATTTTCTTATTGAATTCCAAACTACTATTGAATAAATACTATGAAAAACTTTTAATCAATTTAAAGTAAATAGAAGTTTTGTGATGAGTTAAGTTTGTAAAGCATAAGACTTTGGTTGTACCTTTCTTGAGATCCGTCATAGGATCATGGGAAGTTTCTTCTTTCATATTTTTACGGTAGATACCTTATCAATGTGCTCCCAGGTGGCGCAGTAAGATAAGTGAAGCAGTTCAACTTGAATGGTCTGTTGTTTTCTGTTGCGTTATTGAAAAAACTGCAGAGTCTACGTTCGTCCCGAAATAGTTTATATTCATGAAATCGCGTTAAATATGTTTATGTTAGATTGCACATAATTGAACCATCTGGCAGAAAGTTCCGAACCCTAATATAATATATTCGTGACAATGTTCGATTAGATATAAATTTGTGACTCCACACTGCCAGTGTTGTGTTATGTTGAACACGAAGGAGCCCAGTGACACTTGGGTTGGGTTGATATGCCAGTGTTGAGGCAAATTAAATGGCAGTCATACATTTAATGCAGAGGTGTCTTTTTGATATGTGTCATGAAGCCTAAAAGACAATCTTCAAATGAAGCGTGAAACTATTCCATGTATTTAAAATAATATATATATAATATATACCTATATTAAACATTTCCTTTTTTTGTAAAATATTTTTTTTCATAACTGACAGGTTTTTTTTGTTGTTGGGAAGAATCATCCTAAGGGAAGGAAATGTATATTTGTAAAATAGTATTTGCATTAGATTGGTAAAGAAAAAAAACTTTCGTTTGATAAAGTTGGCAAGGAGGATATCATCCATTAGAGTGAATACCGTATACAAGTTTTTTAATAAACTTTTAGTGTCAAGAAAAGTTATACAATGATGTATATATATATATATATATATATATATATATATATATAGGGTGGTAAGATCAAATCTGGCGGGTTTTCAGGATATCCTTTAACAAGGATGACGTCATCCGATCCGCGCAGCTGATTTTTTAGCAGACAGCCAACATATGAGAGATCATTTCAGTTGAATTTTATATTCATCATGGCCACATATGGAAATCTACAGCCTGTTATCTGGAACGAGTAAGAACGCAGGTGTGCCGTTATCCAGATTCTTTGTGGATACATCCTATTTTAAACTAGTAATTTTTGGTTTGATTTTTTTAGTTCTTTTTGCAACTCGTAAGATATAACATTTGACTAAAAGTATACCACAAAAAATAAGCTTTCAATCTTCTTAATTAACAACGAAGACTACAATCAAATGGGGCTATAACATTTATTTATTAAATATTTGAATCGCTTATTTCGAAAGGTCACCACAAACATTGATCATGGCTGTGATCTTAAGCCTGGAGTTAAGTAGTCGAGACGATTGATTAATATAAGTCGTGCATCTATATTATTAATGCATATAATAACTGTTAATGGCTTTCTTCATTGTCAAACATATCTCTCATTTGTAAATTATGTTTTTGTCAACAGAGTGATGAAACGTCTTATCACTTGTTGTCTTAAGAGAATCATGGTTCAAAAAATGATTTAACTAACATTTTCCAGAGCTAAATTATATATCAGCAATTCTTAGGAATTGTAACATTGATTATCTTTTTGGCTTCTCAAGTTAAAATGAGTAAACAAAATGGTTAAAGGGTTGTGAGTTCTAGAGTAGAGCTAAGATCGTTAATTCGATTCCGCCTTCGATCCAAGACTCGACCTCAATTCGTACTCTTAGTAACAAATACAAAACAAATAAACAAACCAAATGGTGAGCAATCTAGAGAGTGTAGCGGCCGTTATGAGCATCTACCCAGAACTTTTTGTCGCTAAAAATGTGCACCAAAGTAGGATGGCTCTTTTTTTATACTTAATATTTGAATACTTTTTCCACTCCTGTTGTCTTGGTTCTGATTCTGAAGAGGTGACGATATCTCCTGACATAACTATGAAGGCCTAGAATCTTCGTAGCACCTTGTATCATTGTTTTGGATAGTCCAGCGGGCTTGCCAAGCTTCCTTTTTCAGATCTCCGAATGCTCTTCGATTTTGGCTTGATCTTTGCCGAAGTGGTTTCATCCATCTTTTTACTATGCCACAACTCCAGTCTTCCTCCTCTGTCTATCCCTACTTGCTAAAAGGGTTTTGACCTAATAAATAAGACATCTTGAGCAGCCTGCCTTGTCCATGATGACTGACACCAGTAAATTCGACTTCAAATTGAGCAATAATACTAATCTTTTTGCCTCCATATTTTCGAAAAAGAGAAGATTGAGAGAAGTTTAATAAACATTTTTTATTACTTTTTTCTCTTCTATTTTTATTAATCAAAAACAACAGAGTTTTGAAGAAAAAACATTACAAAAATTAAAGCCTTTCGGATGAAGTAAAAATTGAAGTAGTTTTGACCTTTTTCATCCACTGACCTTATAATTAATTCTTAAGCCTTTAAATACACGCAATCACGTTATAATGGATGGTTTAATGATCCTAAGAATTTTTAACATTTTTTGTACCAAGATACAAAAGAAAAAAAATATTTTATTCGTATTATACAAAAGTTTCACAAAACAAGCTGGGGACCATGATAAAAGTATAAACAAAATACTTCTATAGCTTTTAAATACACGCAATCACGTTATAAAGGGATATTTGATTATCCTAAGAATGTTTTACATTATTGTTCAACCATACTTTTTTACCCAACCAACAAATCAAGGTCGAATCTCATCTTACTGTGCGAACAACAAAAGATCGCCCAAAAATGTCACTAATACATATTACATAATGTTTTAATCCACAATTAATGAAAAAATACATTAGTCGTTTGGGGCGACAACTATAAACATAGACTTTAGATCATTTGTCCACGATTTGCGTATGCAACTTGTAGAGGATGAAGTTTAAAAATAAAATTAATTATACATAAATTTATTAATTACTTTAGCTCCTACAAACTAATTAACCAATTAATCATCTATATATAATTATTATGGTAAGCCATCTCTTACATTAATTATGGTGGGTGTATAACTATCAAACCCGCGTACCTGTTTAGCACCTTATCAAATTATTTACCAGCATTGATCCATTCCAGGTGCTTCCCTTTTCATACAATGGCACAAAGCGTACATTATATAGTATTTTACATAAAGGAAAAGGTGGCCTCCTAAGTGTTATTGCTGAAGGGATACAAGTATGGAACAAAAGGAAAGTAGGATAGACGGACCCTTAGAGATATAAAGACATAGAGGGTTTATTGAATTCTTTAGAGGAATACGTTTTATTGTCCAATGTAAACAATGATTTCTATCTCTTACTTACGATGACGTAATATAAATTACTTTGTTTATATTGGACACATAATACAGTGAACGACGATGTGTCTCTGCTATTGAAGGGAATAAATAAATTATATTAACTAATCAAGTTATCCGTTACAAGTTTATCTATGGTAATATTTATATCCCTATGAGACGGCGTTCGTAACTATGTATTGACATATTTCAAATTTATTCATGCAAATTATTTTAGAATGTGAAAACAACGATGTTATTTGTGTTTCAAGAACGTCATCTTCTGTAAAACCAACTAAATTTTTTTTACACATTTTAAAATGCACCTTTAGCACGACTTCTCTTGAAATTCACTTACAAAACTGTAAAAGAATGAATAAATACAATTTAGGATGTAGATCATATTGAATTTATGAGATATTTCTAGTACACGATAAACTTAATACTTTATCAAGATTCATTTTTTTGAATAATAATATTTTCTGGTGTCTGAAAT
>CP045891.1:15056055-15092882 GCA_013387185.1 Caligus rogercresseyi | reverse complement strand
TGTCGTGTCTTAGACCTTATATCTGGGCTATCTATGTACAACTAGACAATCATACAGTTTTTAACCTATCAACTCAAGATATTTTTTTAATCTCATAGAGGTCCTAATCTATTTCTAAGATTTCATCAAGGAAACCACTTGTCCTAAATCGAGGACTATGATAATTGGAGAAAAGTGTCTATTTGAAAATCAAAAATCACCACTCAAATAAGTTGACATATAAATTTTATTCTCATTTATTATATTCAGTTCTTCACACCGAAAACGTGTCCCAGTGGCTTTTTTAAAGATAACTAAGTACTATTAGTCTTCGCAGCAGCAAAAAGGAGATCAAGAAGTGGCTCACCAGTGACGTCACCTTTGTAATAGCTGGAAAACATAGTCAATTTCATACGGGGACTTTAAGAGATAAAATATTACTAACGGGGGATAAATGCCCGGGGGTGGCTAGTCCAGGGGGTGATTGTCGGGGGGTGATTGTCTGGGGGGTAGTTGTCCTGTACGTATTATACAGACCTGTAGATTATACAGACCTTGCTACTTCTTTATATCAATAAAAGTTGTCTCTCAACCTTTCATAACTTTAAATACATAAGCCGAAACTACCGGGGCTCTTTGGATCAGGTGAGAAAGGATTTAATTTCCCTATAGAATTATTATTATAATTTAAACAATAGTTTGATTCAGTAGAGTTCAAAAATAAACTCCATGATTAACTTATCCGTTCTCTGCTTGATTGAGCAGAATACAAGATGTGATATTTTTAAGCCTTTTTTTTAGTTCCCTGAGCACAAACCTACATATATGATTGTCATACTGAGAGCAAATAAAGCTTAAAGTAATAAATATTAAAACAAGATATATTTTTCCAAACCAGTTCGTTTATTACGTAAAGAAATAAAATGGGGAGACACTTACATAAACCCAAAGCAAATGTGTTATAAACATTAAATCCAACTTTTTTAGCAAGATATTTTAATCCATTTGTTAAATAATTTATTTGCCTTACCGTTTGAAATTATGATGCTAATAAACTAATAACAGATTTTATGTGAATTGCAAGAATCATCCTTATTAACGTCACTTGATAGTGTTTGTGTTGGCATATGAATTTAAATCTAATATTTCTTATTAAATGATCTTTGTATATCTAACGCCAAATATACCAGAATTAATCTCAAGAAAAAAAACGGATGACCTAATTACTTGATTTTTTCCTAGATTATTGTAATTGTTCTTTATATAAAATAATATTTTGGAAAATAGAACTCAAACACAAGCCCATTGAATTATCTATGATAACCATCCATGATTTTATAGTAGGTCAAAAGCGAATTGTACAAATATCATTCTAGGTTCTAGCTTATCAATTCTTCAATATTAAAATCATATATTATTCATGGATTAATTTAAAGATATTTATCCTATAACTCGCTTTTCATTTATCAATAAAAAATAACATATGATTGGGAAAAAAATATTCCATTTTTTATACAGTTTTTAAAACTCAATTTTATTATAAATCATAACATTTAATTTTTCTTTCTTTTAGTTTTATAAATCGACCGAATTAAGTTCATTTATTTAAAAGGCATAAAAATACAACATGATACTATAGCGTAAAGAATATATAAACAGTTTAAGTTACGGTTTGTGTAAACTAATGTTAAAATTGATGTTTGAAAGAAAGTTATTTTTAATAGTACACTTGTCATATGACAACCATATTAAATATATCTATGAAATTAGGTTCATGAGCGTATTCTTTTGATTGGCATTATGTGTTTATAAGGAAAGCGCTTATTGTGATCATGATTTGTGCAATTGTCCTCATATAAAAGATATCGATTTTTATATTTACATAATCTCTAAAGACTGATTTACTTTTCTATATTTATACTTTTAATGAGCTTTGGTAAAGTTCGTTGACACGCACAGGGTCCTATTTTAATCATCTTTTGAAGAATAAAAAATCTTATCCTAAGGGAGAGACATAATATCAATAACTTTGCATCGCCCATTCATTTTCTCGAGTCCACATAAAAGCTGTTGCCAACTTGTTTTTCCTCCTCAATGAAGTCATTGTCATACGATTTAGCAATTCACTTCTTTGATTTTATGACTGCAGTTCTCCTTTTTCTAGACATGCCAATCTGATTCCTAGTCATGGTTGTTGCGGGAGATAAAATTTTGGTCGAGGGGAAGACCTACTCTGCCCAGGATTTGGCCGAGATGCATCCCGGGGGAAGGCTTTTTCGGGCCTAGACGCGAGCGAATAGGTTGGGATGATGAATATCTGGAGCTTTGTTGTCTTGTGGAAAAGGTTCTTCCCCGTTCCAAGTCCTTTGCCCCCTGGTACTACTACCTCAAGGTCGCCGTCATTCTCTCCAGCGCCCTGAGCATTGAACTCTTCATGCACTTCCACGCCTCCTATCATCCGCTCCTCTGTGCGTTCTTAGGATACATATTTGCCGTCATCGGCCTCAACATTCAGCATGACGCCAATCACGGAGCAGTCTCAAGGCGCCCTGGGTCAACCGAATGCTCGGCATATGCCAAAACTGGATCGGGGGCTCCGCCATCAACTGGATCCACCAGCACGTCGTCCAGCACCACATCCACACCAATGAATTTGACCAGGACCCCGACATGGACGGAGAGATCCTCATTCGAATCAACCCAAAGACCCCCCTCATGAAGCTCCACATCGTCCAACACATCTATTTATTTTTCCTCCTCGCTTTCTATGGCTTCAGCGTCGTCATTCGCTCCCTACTGAACGTCATCTACGGAGAGCACTTTACGCCCATGAGTGTCCTACTCAAGGCCCATCGCGTCTTTGAGGTCTTCATGTCTCTTTTCTTCATATCCATGCTATTGCTTTTCCCCCTCTACCAATCTCCGAATCTCAGGACCCTGGCAGTCTCCTGCTCATGTTCATGGTGGCGGGATATTACTTGTCACTCTTCTAGGCCATTAGTCATAACTTTGAGGGCGTGGAGTTGAATCATGAGAGGGAAAAGCCTCACAGCTTCTTGAGAAATCAAGTTGCGACATCCTCTAATGTGGAGGAGAGATCCTTTGCTTCCTGAACGGTGGACTTAATTATCAAATTGAACACCATTTGTTCCCTAGTGAGTACGGCAGATTCTTTACATATTACTCCCTTGGAGCTAAACACTTAAAGGAATTTTATTGTTTAATCTATCTAAAAAAATATGATGATCTTTCAATCCATGTATAATGAAAATGCTGTATTTGTCCAGAAATATGCTGAATAAACCAAAATATCTAATTTACAGAAAAAAATATCTCATAATAAATTCTTAAGTCAAGTAATTTCAGATGAAATTCTAAAACAATTTGAAAATATATGCATTCGATTTAAATATAGATGAGGTGTAAGAGTTTGTGTCATTATTAATCCTTCACCAAAGCTTTCATTTCATCAAAGAGTTAGAATGAATGAATATATTAACAAAGAATTGATGTTTGAAGGAATGCTAAAAGATAATAGTTTTACTATTATATGCATAATACAAAAATAAATATATATCACTACTTTTGTAGATATTTAGGTTAGGTTTGTGCACACAATAAGCCCTACTCTTGGAATAAATACATCACCAAATTTCGAACCTGTATCTGTATGATATTTTAATTATTGCATATTCTAAGTTGACGGATCAAATATACAGAACTATGACACTAAACATAACAAAATATTTTTTCTGCTTAGTAGTTTGAATACATTGGAACTTAGATGTCTTGCTTACGTATTAAAAAAGTTACCCTTCCATTAATTTCTAGTATTCTTTGTCTAAACAAAGTACATTCAAATCTGTGTTGGCGGTCACCTGTCAAAAGCGTTCATTCGTTCATAGCGAATATCTGTTTCTAACGGTCATCTTTTTTAGGTCTCTTGAGCGACCGCTTTAGACAGGCCCGACTGTATCGTTGAAATGGCTGCCAAAAGGATCCTTCTACTTATTTTTTCTGCCCTTTTATATTTTACTTAGCATCCAGTAGTCAATAAATACTTATTTATTTTTAAATAGCTAATATATATTTTTGTTCTCTCATATCTCAGGATCAGCCATTGTCACTATCCAAAGATTGCCCTATCGTCAAGGCATTTTGTCAAGAGCGGAAAATTCTCTACGTGCACTTCCCTCTCTCCTGGACAACGTCAACTCAGCTATAAGGCACTTGATATTCATGGGTGGGAATTCAGAGCCCTTTCCAAGGCTCTATGAGGAACGACTCGCCTCCAAGCTCCAAGGCTAAAGGAAACTGCATTCATCAAAGTTGAAGCTGTCTTAGTAGTCTTATCATGATTTCATCTCCCCCGCAATGAAATAAAGCTCTTTATTTAAAAAAGATGGCATTTATGTGATAATTTTAAAAATTACCGTGTTTCCTTCATGATGACTTTATTCATGAACCTGGTAGTACAAATCCTCGCAAATATTAATAGCACTATGATGGCCGGAAAATGAATACTCCTTTAATTCGAGAGGTGTCGTATTCGACACCTATTATCTTCATTGATTTTTATGCATTCTTATATCATTCCTAATATTGTTTTGTTTAAAGTTATGTGAGTATTTATAAAGTCCCATACTGGAGAAATTTAAAGATTTATATATATATTACATATATTGAGACGTTTATATAAAACTAGGATGGCCGGAATGAATCCCCTCAAATGGCCGAGTGTCGTTTTCGACACCTATTATATTTCATTGATTTTTATGTCATTCTTTATGTCAAATTATCTATTTTTTGTTTAAAGTTATTTGAGTATTATAAAGTACCATCTGGAGAAATTTAAAAGATTTATATGAATATAATTACATATATGGAGACGTTAAAAAGGTGTCGAAATCGACACCTCGGCCATTAACGGGGTATTTTTGAATTTTTGCAACAATGATAAGTGATAAAAAATGAATTTGCTCATTTCAAAGTTTGTAGATAAATATTAAAGTCACGAAAAATCACCTTTCAACTCCTTCAAATAACGACACAGTATTGATCAAAAACGCTTTGGTGCGAAAACGACACCTCGGCCATTCTAGTGGTAATAAATGCTAATTTAAAGATGCCTTAACGATATCTAGTTTTGCTTTGTCCCGGAATTGCCCAAAACATATGAACGTCTGCTCTGCGTTAGTCTCGTAATACCTAAATTTGAACAAATATATATTAACATCCCCCACTTTTTAGCACATATCGGTCAAAAAAATAAGTTAATTTTTATTATATAAAAACCCATTTCTACTTCTCAGCTTTCAGAACCAAAAATATAAAGCTTTGCTTCTTTTTAAGTAATTAAGTATGTTTTCATGACGAACATAGGTAAAAAACCTTTTAGATCTTTGTAACTGTTTAGTGCAAAATTTAATTTCGAAACAATAGAAAAATAACAGAATAGCTTTATTTGATATAGAGCCATAATTTATTTTTCGAATAAAATAATCTTGGGATAAGTTAAGATGGACCATATAAAAAACGTAATTACAAAACCTTTTAAAAGATAAAAGATAGATTTTATTGAGCAGGTAAAGCCTTTTTGTTAAAATATTGGTCATTTCTGAAATCATGTAGCAAATAAAAAAAGTTCAATTGTAGGGATTGCGAAAAGGCTGTTCTCCGCAAACTCATTAATATAAATGATTTTTCACAATAAATGTCGTAGAAGAAAACGGCTTGGGAAGAAATGCCTCAAGATAGAAAAGGAAATGATAATGCACTGAAAAAATGTCCAAATAGATTAGTGGGCAAGTATTTGAGTGTAACACATCTAAGTGTTGTATAAACACTTTCTCATTTAAATGAAGTAAGTAATGTCAAATATGCTTGCTTAATTGAAATGAAAAATAGTGGTTGTACAATATTAGGTTTATTCAAGAAAAAAATCATTTATTTTTGCCATTTTTTGCCTGGGTCATCATTTTCCTTTTCTATCTTAGGCCATTTCTTTCTAACATCGAGCTAACATTCCTTGTATGAACATTGTTTTATTTCATTAATAGCAGGCTTGTGAACAGAACGCAAAATTGAACGGAACACTGAACAGAACGCAACTTTTTTGAACGTTGAACGCAAAAAAAGTTTTGCGTTAAGCGTTTAATTTTTTCCTAACATATCTTAGATTTCTTTGGGAAAAAACGTCATCACTTTTTTTGGAAATCCTTTAATAAAAAACGTTATTACAACGCATTACTTTTTTGGGAAATTCTTTTCTAAAAAAAGTCATACCAACGCATTACTTTTTTTTGGAATTCTTTTCTAAAAAAGTCATCACTACGCATTACTTTTTTTTGAATTCTTTTCTAAAAAAAAGTCATCACTACGCATTACTTTTTTGGGAAATTCTTTTCCAAAACAACGTCATCATTACGCTTTACTTTTTTGGGAAATTCTTTTCTTTAAAAAACCATCATCACACGCATTACTTTTTTGAAATTCTTTTCTAAAAAAACCCGTCATCATTACGCATTACTTTTTTCGGAAATTATTTTCTAAAAAAGACCCTTTCAGACCCTGGGTTAGATCCAGATTTTTTTAAATAAAAACCCTAAATAGTACATCCCTTTTTTCTAAATTACACAATATAATTTTTTTTAATATTTGAATGCTGAACGCAAACGGAACGCTGAACGCAAAAACATTGAACGGAACGCTGAACGGAAAGCTATTTTTTTAACACTGAACGCAAAAAAGCTGAACGCTTACAAGCCTGATTAATATTAATAAATGAAAGGTTTTGTGAGTTCTATTTTATCTTTTATTCCTATTAATTTATCCCAGTATAAGCAAAATTACTTTAGTTATATTCTGAATATCAATTTGCCCGAGTTAGCACGAATAACATCTGACTAAGAGGCAAGCACTCGTTTAGAAAAGTATTTGGGCGGTCATTTGGTAAAAAAGGAATACAAAGCAATACTGATTGAACACTTCTGGGTAATCAAAAAGAGGAAAATAGTACAAAAAAACTCACTTAAAAAAGGTCACTTTTTTAATAACTGTTTTGAAAAGAAGTGGAAGCATAAGGGCTTAATTTTCCTTCAGAATCTGAAGGATAATGTTACGTAATTACTAAAGAGATTCAATGAGAAATTCTTAAAGACTGATCATATTATCCCATAAATCAACAAGACATTGACTGATTAAAATGACTGTTGCATCATATGGATAAAGAAAAGGGGTTTCTTGCAATTTCACCCTTTAGCATGTTTTTTCATTTAGCAACACTGTTTCTTTCTTTTCTACGTCCGATAGTCGGGATGATAAGATCCATATATCGACATATATGAGCAAAAAAAAAAATTTCCTTGTGCATGAGTTTTATTCAATCACCATTAAAATTTGGAATTTGAGGAGTCCATCAAGGATTCGTAAATGACATGATGTAAAAGGGCTCATAAAGAAGAGACATAAGTAATTTTAAGGAAGATACTCCTCTCTCTCTCAGGTAATGTCGAGTCCTCAACAGCCATGAGTGAAATGACACTTTATTCTATAATACCAACCATTTACATTATTATTTGCTCTTCTTTTTCTTTCAACCAATCACGTTTAAAAAAATCACCACCTTTTCCCTATCTTTGATCATATAAAAAATATTATACCTGAAATATGAAAGTCATGAGATTTCTGTTGAATATTAAAGTATATAGTATACATATATAATTAGTACTCTACGACAACAAAGTTCTTTCACGAAGCTTTATTTAAAAAGTCAAGATAAATTATATAAAAATGAATTAAAGATCTGTCTATGTACTTGTAAGTTTTCTCCAGAAAAAACTTTGTCTGTAAACATTTATACACTTAAAAATGTTTATAAATAATAATATAGTAATATATATAGTTACAATATTAATAAGACTTACACTTACAATAATAAGATAAATATATAGTATATAATATATATAATATATAAGTAGATATATAATATAATATGTATATATATATATATATATACATATATATATATATACTATATTATATATATATATATATATATATATATATATATATATAGTTACATATATAGTTAAGATAAATATATATATATATCAGATTGTTGACGTTCGCGAAAAATTGTCGTTCGTCGTTTGTTTGTCGTTCGCCAAAAGTTGTCGTTCGTCGCTCATCGTAAATATTAATTAATCGTTTCATCGTTCGTTTGTCGTTCGCCATTCTGAAAAAAATTGACGACGTTTTTTTTAGAAATAAATTTCTGAAAAAGTGATGACGTTATTTTTAGAATGAAATTTCTGAAAAAAAGTGATGACGTTTTTTTTAGAAAGAAATTTCTGAAAAAAAAGTGATGACGTTTTTTAGAAAGGAAATTTGTCCCATGAAAATTAAAAATCTTTGTCTTTTTTTGGCGTCAAAAACGAACGACGAACGCTAAGGAATTTTCCTTATCGTTCGTCGATCGTCAAAAACTTTGACGTTCATCGTCAAATGAACGATAAATCAACAAGTCTGATATATATATATATTGTAATTTTTTACGAAGAAAAAACATGTTTGCCTTTTTATTTGGATGTAATTCTTAACAAGTTTCTTAAATAATCTTAATAATTGAAGAGTTACTGGGATTTAGAAAATGACATTATTTTATGAACTTGCAAATAGGTATAAAGGCAAATATGTTTTTTTCTTCATCATAACAAATTACAATAATATTTAACGCAACCTCAACGAACATACCTAAATGTACTTATTTAAAGTAATCAATACATGGTCATACTAAAGTGATCTTTTCTTTACTTTCATCCCAGATATCTAAATTATAAAAACTGTTAAAAAATGCATTGACATATACCAAAAATACATTTCATATTGATTATAGTTTATAAACTGAAATAAAAATATAGCCTCTTAAATCGAACACTCAAAAATGATCAACCTTTTGAAATATAAAGCCTATTTTTCGATTAGTACGATCGATATTGAAATTATAAAAACTGATTTTAAATGCATGGCATACTAGAATAAGTTAAATATATATGACCATAGGCGTAGGAGAGATGTTTGGTTTGGGGGGGGGGGCAGCATTCAATTTGCCCGAATTTTAACAAAAACTGTTAAATCGGTGAAAAAATAATCGAATGAAGAAAGCTATAAAGATTAATATTTTCTTTATAGTAATTTCATACTATTCATTACATTGTATTATTTTATTATACATAACAAACCGGTTGCTTTCATGATTTCATTTTTTTGCTTCAGCTGAAATGCCCGAATAACTCAATCAAATTACCCGAATTTGATAACTCAACCGAATTTTTTTGGGGGGAGGGCAGTTGCTCCCTTGCCCCCTGTCTCTTACGCCTATGTATATGGCATTTGAGGTTATTCTTACTTTGGACGAAGATAACTGGGTGTGAAACATTTAAAATTATGAAAATCCTGATTTCCCAAAAAAGGACAAACCTTTTTTCGGGCGATATTTTAAGTGGCATTCTTGTAATCTATGTAAAAATCGGGACTCAAATAGGAATTTAACCCTAGGGGCAAAATCTTGTTACATAGTGTTATCAATCAACGCTTAAAATTAACGAACGTAATGAAAGTTTGTAATCCTTGCCGTGTCTTTGATTCGTCATATATGAAAAACAGCTGTCGCACATATATTTATTAATGGTAAGTTTTGTATATTTATATAATCTACATAAAAAGTCTAATGACAACAGCAATCTGTGTATATCCTTGTAAAAAGAATCTTCCATTATACTTATGTTTGCAAAAATAAACATTAAAAATTAAAAGGTCAATCCCATAATTTATCATCATTTAAAGCATTTCACTTATCTCATGACAAGGAGATGTTTAAAGGGAGGAATATATCGGGGATCATGACAGTGATCCTCATTTTGGAATCTTTTCAGGAAAGATAAAAAAATCTACATACCTTAGTCTGTCGGCTCTGAATAGCGCAAGGAAACCTCAGGTGTTCCGCAAGGAGTACCCTAATTTAACGGATTGTACTAGCCTCAACCGGGTGCCCTATAGATTCGAAATCTACCACAGACCCTTCTGGGTCGTAAAAAACAAAGCTCAAGAGTTTTTTTAGACCCTAATTTCACGGGTGCCATCTGCCTTATCTGAGGGTCTAAGGGGTTGGAATCCACCGCCGTTTCCTATTAGGTGTAAAAGAAACTCGGGTTAAGAGGTTTTAGCCCTACATCTGTGTCTGTGGTAGATTTCGAACCATGGGATACCCGGCTGAGGCCGGTGCAATCTTATAATTAGAGTAAACAAAAATCTTAGGCCGGGGGTTTCCCTTTAAGAAGTACTCCTTTCGGCAGCAGTAAGGTATGCTTCCCTGGAACTGAAGATCCCCTCCCTTTCAGTTGGCTCATGGACTGCGGCTTCGAAGGAAATTAAATACTTACCTTCTCTTGCCCCATCCACCGGAAGACATTATCTACAATAATGAAGAATTTTAAGAATTGCAAATAATGTCATTTTAAAGCTCAAAATCTACTTTAGTACTTTTGAATTTAATTTTATTGTTTAAAAATAGTGCTTTTCGTTCAATCCCTAAGATAAAATTGTAGATTAAAATATTTACTTATGTGATTTTTTCATACATTTTCTTAGGTTTTTTATGTATTATGTGTACATATCATAAAATTGCACGGTTGAATAATAATTATATATATATATATATATATTATGAATTTTCATATATGCATATGAATATCATTTTTATGCTTTGATCATTTAACATTTCATTTTCTTAATATATTTGAATCCTTTCATTTTGGCAAAATGTACATTTTGATGCGCTTTTAAGTATGTACTTGAGTATTCCTGTATAGTTTTCCGAAAAAGTAGGTCAACCTGTTAAAAGTACCTACGAAATGGTTCATTAAATTTTTATATACACATTACATAGATACACGCACACACAAATTGTAGAGCACTCAAGTAAATTATTTTTTATATGGATGGATTTATTGCTCATTCAATTCAATCAGTTTGCAAGTGTGAACATTCACCAAGAGACAAGAGAGTAATAAAAACTCTGCATACAGACATGACCTAATCAAAAATAGAATCATTAGCTTAATTCGTCAATCTATTTCCTCTTCGCCTATGCAACTTTTTCTCATTAAATAATGAAGTGATAGATTTGAAGTGACAACACAATGACTAGGGATAAATGTGGCATTGGTCTTTGACATGGGAATTCTTTCTTTTTGGAGAATGCACGATATTGAGATATTGTGGGGGACAAAGCAAAGATTAGCATCACACGTCCGGTCAACGCCATTATTTATTTATTCACTATAGTTTATAGCTTCCTCTTTTTCTCCTCTTAATTAAAATTTAGTTGTTATCTACTCTTTATTCGATAAAGTCACGGCTCCTTCGCCCAACACATCCACAACTGATTGTTGTACTTATTTGATCTATCAACACATGGTGACGCCTTCCATCAAAAACCCGACTATCCCTACTACAGGAGAGATTGACATCAGCACGAGTTAAGGAACGTGCTGCACACCAAGATCACGTGATAAGTCATCAAAAAACCACTCTACGACTCAATCCATTTCTTTTGTTATGTTCCAATGAAGTAAAACTTTGGTTCATAAACAAAGCATAGTCCTATATTTTTCGTTACATGACATATGTTATATATATGATTGTTAAAAGGACTTGCTTGTTTTGATTTTGAGTGGGTATCCCGTTGCCGGGATCTCGGCTCACCCATTTATTTTTTTGTACACCAGTACAATTTTATTCTCATTTACATCTACGACAAGACATGACCATCAAAACTTTCAAAAAATCAAACTAATAAATAATTAAATTTTAACTAAAACATTAACATTATAAACTGTAGGGGGGCTCTTAAGATATTTTGAAAAAATAAATTTGTATTAATAAAAAACCATCCAGTAAAGATACAATATACAAAGGATAGCAATTATGTCAACCCATTTTTGTTTGTGGACTTTTTAGTACGCCCGTTGTCGATATGAAGGTTCTCACTGGATAGGTTGAAGTTTTTCACGTTTCAATACAAAATGGCTGACCCAGTTCTGATTTTTGCTTTTGAATATAGTCTTTTTTCGCATTCGAATCGAGGCATGAATATATCCTTGGCTGCTTTAAATGAGCCAGTCTTATAACATAATTGAAGACGGTGTATTCTTTATCCCAACTTAACTATGGTTGTTAATTTCGCTACGTTCTACAAAATTAGGCCATTTGACGCAAAAAAAATAAATAAAAGATATACAACATACAGTTTGCACAGGGCCCATTTATATATTTACAAGTCAGTGAATCTATTAACTATTACACGAACGTCTTTGTTTGGAAATATTTTTTTGAGAAACAGCGGATTATTTTCTATCGCCTAAGTAGATAAAGTCAAAGTATATTAGTTCATTAATCAGGCAATGTAATAGAGATAGACTGGTGCCTTTTCTATTTGTCGTAGGTATGTAAAAAGAATATTGGCTACATGCTCTATCATGAGAAGATATTATTGCGGCTCTATTTGCACACTTCTTTTTTGTAGTATACTAAAAAGCTAAGGACATATGTATTAAGTTTCCACAAAAATGGTTTTGCCCTCTTCCTACGTGGACTTTCTACTACTAATTTAATTTTTTTCATCGAAATAAGAGAAGGAGCCAAGTCGCTTTCTTTGTGAGATGATACAGTCCTTATCTCCTTGAATGATGAACAAACAAAATTAATTGTCATCTAATACCCAGTAAATGTGACCTTTCTATAATATTTATTTGTTTCTCAAGAGCAAGGTCTGCATTTATTGTATAAATTCATATAGCAATTGATGCAGCAATAAAATATAAAAGGAAAATAATTTACGGAGAAGTTCACTTTATAGTAAAAATTAAATTTATACCTAACACTTATCATGAAATAATGATAAACAAATATATATATATATAAACAACTCAAGGCTGAAATGACTTAATATTTTTGACGATGGGCGGTATCCAAACTAGAATTTGTGCTCAAAGAACATTAATTAGCTCACTATTGTTAAAGGGCAAGTGAATTAATAAGATATTGTGATTTATCTAAATTCTCCTGACCCCACTGTTGCACAGCTTGAGCTTTGTGTCCCTAGGCTCCATTCTGTTGCCAACAGTACTTGCCATCAGGGTATGTTGCATCCATCCAGGGCTTTACAATGCCCCTCATCACCTCCAGGTACTCCTTAGTCCCCAATCGGAGGCCCTTAGGGAACCAATATGGAGGCATCCTCTTGCCATCCGTTACCACGACTCGGTCATTCCTGGCGTTTCGGCTCTGGTCCACCGTCCAATGCTTCTTATCCGAGAAAACGAGAATGGTCGACGAGGGCTTCTTCTTCAGCCAGTTGATGAGCTGTTGTCCACACTCAACCCGGCTGTTCTTGGCCGAGGCAGACAACAGTTGACGCTTTCGACGGGCGTAGCTGTACATGTTTTATTATCTAAGTGCTGAGTTATTCTGCTTTTAATCATCCCAGAATAAAATCTTTGAAAATGTGAAAGTTAGTTTTATAAAATCAATGTATTGTATTATTTTTATTTCCAAAATTTATGATTTAACGATTTTATTACGACTTTAATGCTATTATAGAAAAAATATGCTCATAGTAGTTAAAGCTGCTGCTCTTACTGGAAAAATGGATGACGTATAGAATATTCCATTCATTTCCTGCCATATCAAATAAAAGCAAGATTATTTTACTTATGAATCATTTAGAATCCTTACTTTTTTCGTATCCTAACAATATGAACTATGCTAAATAATAGATTCATAAAAAGTAAGGACTCAAAATGGTTGCCAAGTTTCACAAATATTAATCGAAAGATACATTTGATACTAATGTAAGATAACATAAAAATCATTTTTACAAATTTTATTCCAACTAAATCTTGCTCTCATTTGATATGGCAGGAAATTAATTGAAAACTCTACGTATCAACCATTTTTCAAGTGACAACGAGACATGTGTTGAATGCAAAAATATTGAATTTCAGTAAACATATATGCTTGAATTTTGTAATCAAATCCTGGTAAAGATAATTGAATTACCACTATGTATTGTGTTTGAGCGTTGTCTTATAACTAGGATACGCCCTTATTTATTATAATTACATTTATTATAATTTCAAATAAACTAAATTACACACATAATATCATAGGTGAGGACATCTCTGAATCTTAGTCAGAGATAATCTAATTGGGATTGAAAATGCATGAGGAGACCATGCCTGAGTGAGGGATCATTTAATTGTTGTATAACTCTTTTAAAGTATTTTTTGTTGTTGTAAAATTCAATGTAAAATTCAAAAATATAAAAAAAACTAAAATTGCTTCAAATATACACACGTTTAAAGATAATGCAATTCCTTGTCAGTGATGATATCATTTATAAAAAGATTTCCTAAGACACCAAGAGGGGCAGCCAAGTCCCTGCATCTATTCAAAAGCTCTTCACGGAATTTACATTCTCTGTTGAGTATCCAGTTATTATATGGATCACTGGCTTCAATCAAGATTTTTATAAGCAGTGAATCGCCGGCCACTTTTTTTCTTCCATTGTAAATGTAGTTCATTTTATTTACTTGCTTTCATTTGACTAAGTTATAATAATCATATAAATTGTATGTTAAAATGATCTATTTAAACATATATAAAAAGGTCATGCAGATTACAAAAGAATATTTGTATAAGTTATATTATTTCATTATTCTACTGGGAATCAGATAAGGATGCCATAAAGGACAATTCAATACATATATTACTGTCCTTTTTATAAATGCACTTTTTATTGGTATTTAATTTTTCCTAAAATGTTTCAAGCATAATTTCACTGATTGGAGTCAGCAATAAACATTTATATAAATATAAATAATTTGCGTAAGTGCTCTTCAGGGATTTAAAGGGGGGGGGGGGGGCGAATAGCCATGGTACATGAATGGCTATATAGAAAGAGATAAGTTAACATAATGGCTACGAATACTATTTCAATGATTGCTTCGACTTGCTATGAAAAGGGCAAATAAGAGCAATTTGAGAGTGCCTCTAAATCCTAAGATATATTCAACTCTTTTCAAGGTAACTACCAAATGTAATTTATAACTAATGACATTAATTATAAGCTTAAGAATGTTTTCTACCATTTACATAAGCAAAACTTTTTTATTGCAATTGTAGAAATTTAAATTATTTCAAAATTCATATAGTTTCCCAAAAATATAAATATATGTATATATTTCCATAGCGGCTGTCATTGCTATGAATGAATTGAATATATGTGAGTAAAAAAATAATAATATATTTCAATTTATTTGCCAACGTATTTATGAATATGCTTCTTTGAGTTTAGATTTTGCAACTGAGTTCTTCTATGTCCTCTAAAATATTTTGACTTAGTATTAATCATAAATATACGAGTATGTGACAGTCTAGGTTATTGATACCACAGAATTTTTCTACTGATATATATATATATATATACATATATATACTTGAAAAGAATTTATTGCTGTTTCACATTATACACATATGCATTACAATATAGAACAAAGATATAAAACAATACACACATATATAAAGCAAATGAACACGACCACACAGAGGGGTATATGTGTTACTACAGCAGGAGTTGATCTAAAGTATTATACAATATTAAAGTTATCACTAATTATTTTTTCCATTTTTGAGCATTTCATAAATTTAAGGATACGTAGGTCTTCATCCTCTTCTTGCATGAATTGATGTCTCTCATAAGAGAGTGATGGGCATCTGTTGATTAAGTGGTCTGCGCTTTGTGGCTCTTCCATACAGATATTGCAGATTCCGTCAATATTTTTCCATTTACTTAGATGAGCCAAAAATGGTCCGTGGCCTGTATAAGCTTGAACAAGAAGACTCATGTTTTGGTGTGACAGTTGAGTAGTCTTGGATTTTGGTTTTTTTAACATGTGATGTATGTGCTTCATTAGTTGATCATCTTTGTATCTACTACACCACTCATAAAAAAAGAATTCATGTATCACCTTCTTTATGTAGCTAGGAGGTGCTCCAACACTCAAACGGCTCTCACTTTCGATACCTTTTTTTGCTAGGTAGTCAGCATATTCATTTCCTGTAATGTTTGAATGACCTCTACACCAATCAAGTTTTATAATAATGTCACATTTGCCAATGTTTAGTGTTTCTTTAAACTTTTTTACGGTTTCACTCTTTGTGAGAGGATTCAGAATAGCAGCAATTGCTGATTGAGAATCCGATCGAATTATCACGTTTTTTGATGGTTTATCTTGGTTTAGTAGAGCTATCACCGACTGAGTGATTGCAGTGACCTCCGCTTGGAAGACTGATGCTTCGTTATTCAATGATACAGAGGATTGATGAATAGACACATCACCACGAGTGATAGTCCATCCCGCTCCTGTGCATCCCTGCTCATCTTTAGATCCATCGGTGTATATAATTGTATCTGGGTGTTCAACGTTGCAGTTGTCAACCCATATGCGACAACCAGTGATATAGTCATTGACTTGATTCAGTTTTAGTTTGTCCAGTATCTTATCACTAAGAAAACGATGTCCTCGTCGCCTTGGGAGATTGCCCACTCCATCCCATGTATCACGGAGAGTAAATTTTGTTCTCCATCTTGACTTTGTTGCATGTTCTTTTATGTAGAGGTCGAGAGGAGTTATCCCTAGCACTGCCTCTAATCCTGATGTCGGTGTTGAGCGAAGAGTTTGAGTCATACCCAGAAGTACTTTTCTCTGAATGCTTTTTAATTTCCTGATTCCATCTTTCTTCGCAGTAATGGAGTACCCCCATATAAGACACCCATATGTGATGATAGGTCGTATCATAGCTTCATAGAGCCACAGGATTTTATCAGAGGTTAGTCCCCATTTTTGCCCTATTACAGCCTTTGCCGTATTCCATATGCGGGAACACTTTGCAGCTTTTGCTTTGAGGTGTTCGGTCCAAGTTAGTCCTTGATCAAACACCGAACATATATATATATATATATATATCAGGAAACGACCTGGTACCCGGCCCGGCCCGGATCCCAGCTGTTTTTGAGCGTCCCGGCCTGGCCCAGTGTCCCGTTTTTAATACACTGGGCCGGGACATCAATATTTCTGTCAATATTTCGTTTGTCATAATAAAAAAATTTAGAGAGGAATTTTTGGAGATTTTTTCTAAAAAAACGTCATCACTTTTTTTTTGGAGATTCAACGTCGTCACTTATTTTTTGGGAAATTATTTTCTTTAAAAAAACGTTGCCACTTCGGAATGTCGAAGGAACGAAAATAAAAATTGAAAAATTTAAGTCCCGGCCCGGCGAAAAAAGGTGTCCCAGTCGTTTCCTGATATATATATATATATAATATATATATATATATAAATACATATACATTTAATTATTATATATATATATGTATATAATACCAACTACTAAAATACTCAATACCAACCAATTGTGCTTAGAATTAAAAATAATAATTTAGTATATTTCATACTTCTAGGATATGTCAACTATCTTACATTTTGCAAGTAGTAAGCGTACATATTATCAATTTTGTAATCATATACACATAATAAAAACAATAAAGTAACACGTCAATAAGGCGAGAAAATAAGAATTATTATTCAATACCTTAAGATCCTTTAACTCACAAAAGCTGAATGATAATTTTTCTAAACGTTTTTGTGAAGCTTTGATTGATTAACACTGCATGACTTGGAGTTTACTAAGCCTTACTTAAAAATTGTATTGTCTTCTATAATTTGATTTGACATTTCATTGTTTTAAATGAATTGTCATAGAAATAGTTATAATTATAATGTTTCAAATACATTTCTTTTAATTTTCAATAAATATGGAACAATATCAATGCAAACAAAATAAATTTAAACTTTTCACCGATTAGTAAAAGATAATTCAATTATGTTACTACCGTAGGGTCTAAAATGTTTTGATAATTTATTAATATTTTAAATGACTCCAGAATGTGATGTATCCATACAACTGTTTTAAGCCAACTTCAAAGATATATATTTCATCAAAAAGTCGACTATATTAATACATATATTAATGATTTAAAAGTAAAATTTATGAAAGTTTCATTTCCAAGAGAAAGTAATTACCCTGTGCGAAACAAGTGCTTAATACTTAGGATAAGACAAAGAAAGCGGCTATAAATCTTTTTGAGGGCATTTCGGTAGTAGCTATTATAAGATAGATTTGGAGGAGATAATGAACTTCTTTTGAATAGATCGGTCACGTCAAATCTTCTAAGAGTCCCTCAATCTACAATTGGCAACATCTCCCTTTGGAATACTTTCACAAAGTCCACATGTCCACAAAAGAAAAGATGAAAATTATTGCATAAATACATTTTTGTGCACTATTATAAACTGAAAGTGATATATATATATATGTATATATATAAATATAATGAGTGTTCGTGTTTGTATATATATATATAAATACTAATAACCTTACATCAATATTGTATGTATTTCCTTTTAGAGAGCTAATTTTGCTTCGTCTTTAATAGGCTTAATATATTTGAATTCAAGATCAAACGAATAAAATATTATTTGAATCAAAGTATTTATTTTATCCTGTGACCGTAGTCAGTCAATGGTATAAATTTGAGTCTTATTGGTTGAATATTGATATTCCTCACTTTTGTTAGCTCATATTATATTACTGTATGAGGTTTCATAAAAAGAGACAATGGTTTTTTATTACGTTTACACTTTAAATATAATCACATTTTGTCAGTAATCAACATGAAGTGAAGTAAGCCATGTGAACGAAGTGTATGTGCTGATTGATCCATACTTTGTATTATATTTATTTTAACATACAACACAAGCCACAATTATATAAAAAAATTTTTAAATATGAATAAACAGAACATAGCTAACTGAATAATAAACTCCAAAATATTGAAAAACACATCTCTCTGTTAAGTTCATCGCCCTTGAATTACTCCTCCCTGGCATCCACCAAATACTTGGTGCAACTCTGCTATTGCATTTCCAATTTAATTCATCTTAGGAGTCGCGATACATCCCGTCGAGATTGTCCTTACGAGGCTGGATTCCCTTCAATCTCGCATGAAATAAAACGAGTAAAGATGAAGTGCAACGTTGTCGAAGTTTTGGATCTTCCACAAAGTATTGCTGAACTGCCTCACAACAATCTGTTAGATTTGTATTGATGTTCGAATTATGTTACCGGTAACTGCCCACCAGAGTCTGGGTCAGGTCATTGAGAGCTACTTCAGCTCCTCTCTCGATGATGAAAAGGACGGTTAAGAACATAAGATGTAAAGGTATCGTAACCCAAGTCATGTAGTTGACTTTTCTCTTTTCCCCTCTCTCTTTTCACGGCCAAAAACATTCATAGAATCTGTAAGCACAAAGGCTAAGCTCCAGATTTCCGTTCCTAGTAATGTGCATAGATCTCCACTTGTACCTCCAATCCTATATCAGTGTACTATAATGTACGGAAGTGGGACTAGATGATAAATTGTTGGGACCATAATAGCTGTCCAATTCTCCAGAGTACATATATTCTCAAAAAAGTAGTAATGCTCTTAGCATGGGTCTTACACAATATCTATCAATATCTTCTCTGATTCTGCTGTCTTAACAATAAAGTGAGAGAGTATTTTGAATTTACGAAGTTTTGGATTAAAATATATATAATCTGGTGTTAGAAAAATGCATTATAATAATGATATTGTAAACTAATTCCGAATCGTTTATATATTTACTCATGATATCACAACAGACATGGGGTGCATATATTTTTGAACCTAGGATTGTATCATTAATTAGGATAATGGGACTTATCGCAGAAATGATATTTTTATTGGCACCGGCGTTTCTACGAATATGATAATGAATCTATTAAACATGTGTAGATAGAGTCATGTGCATATCATTAACATAATGAATGAATAATTATTTTTTCCATTCAGTGCGATGACTATCCAGTTACTTATAAAACAATCAAATTTATTTTAAAAATATTATTAAGTTTGTTTGACGATTTCAGCATCTTACGACATCAACTGATAGTTGCTAGATTAAGCTCCGGCGTTGTGAATTATATCAATAACGTAATTACTTATAAACAGGGTGTGTATTGTTAAAAACCCACGATAATCAACACGGGTTTTATTGGGGTTTTCCAAAAAGTTGAATAAATCCACAGAATTGAGATTTTTTAAAGCATCAAACTTTTTGCAATCTTTGCGATAAAAATATCAGAGAAAATATTTTTATCATTTTTCAATTAGAATGCATTTCTTTGAACGCGTATGTAAGTACTTATACATAAAAAGTTTTCTGGAATAAATAATATTCTTGAAAAAAAGGGAAGATTTTAAAATAATAATTATGATGTATTTTTATTAGGCTGTCAGTGAAGTATTAGTTTTGAGTAATTTTGGATTCTTAAAGTTTAATTTTTTTTTTGAAATTATTGATTACTATGAGTACATATCATTGCTCTTTTACATATTTCAATTGAAGATACGCTCAATCTCGTCTCATATGATGTTATAAATACGTGATTTTGATTTCTACAAAAAACTATTTTTTAGCAAACTTAACAGAACCGTTTATAGTTTGTATTAAATTCAGATTTATATTACTTTGGGCTATAGTCAGATCATCATTATATAAATAAAAAACGTCAAGAAATTACAAAAAGGTCAACTGGGATATATTTAGATGTGAAACAGAAAATGTTTCATTGCCTAAAGTAATTTCCAATTCTGTCGCAATAGATAAATGTGCCATTAAGGAAATCAACAGCCTCTAAGTCCGTGCCATGGTGGACTAAATATCTTGCAAGCCTTAGATATAAACTCAATAAACTTGAGCCTAAGCGTCACTACAGCACACATATAAGAGTACTTAAAAACGAAAAATGAATATCGTACAGTACTCAGAAAAGAGAAGAAAGAGTCATGGAGGCATTTTGTAGTAAAGCAGCAAATGCTTAAGACATTGGAAAACTGATTAAAATGCAAAACCAATAGAAGACTCATTTGGACTACTGACAAAAGACAACGGATATACGAAATCACCTTTTCAATCTTTACTAGTACTTATGGAAACTCATTTCCCTGATAGTATAACAAATTTGACTTATATTAGACCATTGCAAGAAAGAAGTTTTGACATTAAATGTGTAGATAAAAATTGGGTTAAAGAATCATTCAATTCTTTTGGACCATTTAAATGCTCAGGACCAGATGGGTTGAAATCAGTTGTACTACAGCCACTTGGGAAAAACTTAATATGTTATATTACAACCTTTATGAATTAATTCTCAGCACTGGCTATACACCAAGGATCTGGAGAGAAATGAAAGTTACTTTTTGGCCGAAACCAGGCAAAGATGACTACAGCTCAGCTAAGGCATTCCGACCACTCACTCTTTTGAACTACATTCCTAAAGGACTCGAGAGAATTGTACAATGGAAAGTGGAAGACGTTATCCCAAGACTTTATTCACATCGCGTTTATACCAAAGGATTATCAACTGAAACAGCCCTATCATAAGTTACAGACTTAATCAAAAAATCATTTTCAAGATCATTGCACACTAGGTGCGTTTGATCATAGCTTAGTCACGGCTTGGAATTCCAGAAAGCATTCAATCGTGGTACTGCAACCTCTTTAAAACAAGGACAGTCAAAGCGAAATTAAAAGGTGAAAAAGTCAGCGTCAATCCAACACATGGTAGTCTATCTCCAGTTATATGGAACATAATCATGGACACCCTTTTGACCAAGTTTAAAGAAGACGCAATCCAAGCTGTAGGATATGCAGATGACGTCCTTTTATTAATAAATGGTTTATACCCTAGTACACTTGTCAATAAATATACATCTTGATTGGCCATTCAGACATTTCAGCTAACGAATTTGTGGACTAACTTGCGAAGAAGGGAACGCAATGTAAAAATCGCTTTGTGTAGGAGCACCACCAAGCTACACAAAGAAAGTGATAAATGGCTTCCTCTATGAAGTTTGGTGCTACAGATGCAAAGAGGATCCTGGAATGAAATATACCCATCGTATGTTGAATATTCCAAAACAAAAGGTTTTCGAACTTTCACGTCTCAATATGAAATTACTTGTCCACGCTTACAAAGGTCATGGACCATTTCGGACCCATCTGAGCAAGTAGAAAAACAGAACTGACATTTGCAATATATGCATGGAAGAGTCCCAAAGCACTCACCATCTAATCAACAGATGTCCATCGCTCTCATATGAGAATACCAAGCAATGCAAGAAGAGGAGGAAGATCTTCGCATTATTAAATTTATCAAATATGAAAAGATGCAACAAATTATTAATTCTAATTTTAATTTAGTTGCTTCATAATTAGATTATAATATATAACTATAATGTAATACTCAATATTATTTATCAATGTATATTTATAATGTTTGTATGTACTATGATAAACAGCAATAAATACTTAACTAACTATGTATAGAGGAGGACGACACTCGCCTGCATACAGCTCCTTCAAACTATTTACAGTCCTGATACACCGTATCTGTACACAACCACGAGTCCGATAAATACTCTGGTATTCAGATCTCCCTCAAAAGTGCCTACAAAAAACATAAATATTCGGAGGATTAACTAATAAAGGAAATATAAACGTATGTATATAAACGTATATCTTCATATCTCTATGCTCAAACTGAAGAACTGAGCTACGGGCTTAGAATTAGTAAATCAGTATCAATACGATTATAATACGCTATTATCTATTCCCTGTAGATATATCAGTAAATTTATAATATACTTAAGAATTAAAAAAACATAATTTTGTTTATTGAAATTGATAATTGGGTAAAGTAATTTTTTGTAATAATATTAGTTTTTATACTATTTGCCTATTTATTAACAGTCACATATTATAAAAATAACGAATGCATGTACCTAAGGAAATGGAATGAATTATTCATGAAGCAAAATGCAATCAATAAGTTTTCATCTTGGTTGATACAATATTGCCTTGGCTATTAATATGCACTTTACTCATATACAAAAATTGCAACATTATGCAATGCATTTGACCCATGTATGTACATTATGAGATCACTTGAAAGTACGTTCTACGGTAGACCATGTTTGTTGGCATCTCTCTATGAACAAAATCCTTGTTTTAATAGCTTAACATATAAACTAAAGACGTCAAAATATTCAAAAGCATCTTCCATATTTGGAGAATGAATGTCAATATACATATACTATATATATATATATTTTTTTTGAGATTGAAATATATTTATTTCATCTTTTGGAAACTGAACTGATTGACATATTTTTTAATGAAAATCTTTCTAATTGTGTCTCATGAAACTACTAAGCAAAGCTAAGTTTGTATGATTTTTAGTCTTGAGTGGGGCTGTCATACTTTTGATTGTAAATGGGGATTTTGTCAAGGACGATCCGTCCCACGGAATCTGATTTCATATAATTTCTAAATTTTGAAATCTAATGATGATATTTTATTTGTTTATACACATATTTTGCATCAGAGAAGCATATGCATATTAAAAGAGCTTTTTTGTTTTCCAAATATTAAAAATAAGTATCTGGAAACATAATTTTTATTGCTTTGAATAAATAAGAACCAATAAAAGAGGATGATAAAAAATAAAAAAAACTAAGTAAATTGTGACTATTTTTCTCTTCAATATTAGAATAATATAAGTTTCAAGTCCTTGAAAGTTTTCTAGGGAACTATATGTTATTTATGGTTATTATGTTTCACATTTTTTATGCCCATTCTTTAAACCATTACCCTTATAACTTGGCGCATTATATAATTTGGCTAGATGGGCGTATTTTACAATGTTGCTTATTTTTGTTAGTGGCTTTAAATAACCATTGTAAAGTATTTTTAACTAGACTTTATTTTTAACCATTTCACTTAATTTACAGAAACTTCTTTCTAAACGGATATTGAAGTCTTTCCTCCATCTTTGATACTGAACATTTTATATATATTGCTCTTGAAATTCATTGTTCAAGAATCAAATGAAGCTTAATAAAGTTTTTCTCCCTGCTTTCCTTAGGATTCAAATATACACATCAGTCAAATTGATTTATGAGGGATCGATAAAAAAACTATTCCAAACAAAGATTGGATCAACAAATTCTTGTGCAATTTTATTAATCCCATAATCCTTTTGTTTCCTTTTGACAAATAATGAAATTGTAGGAACATTGAACCATACCTACCATAAGTATTAGTAATTCCCTGACTCCCTTTGTTGTGTTTGAAATATCTTGATATAAGACATATAGATGAGTTCACATGATTTAATTTGTTATACTTTGAGTCATGGAAGATATCTTAACTAGTTTCCTACGATTAAGTTATGTAATTTAAAAGTTATTTAAATTTTTCTATCCTTCCACCTTAATAACTAAAACAAATTTCCTTTTGCATAAATATAAAAACAAAATATTCCACGAATAAAATACCTCTTCTTAAACTTCCTAATATCTTATGAATTCCAGGAATAACGAAATATTTACATATTGTTTTTTGAATGTATTTATAAAACTAGAAATGTTGAAAAGCGTGTGATTTTTTCACAGCAAGGAATGCAGCATGAAATATGGTCCTCAGTTTTGAGCTGTTTTCACCAAGTAATGATGAATTGGCAATATGATTCAAGTATATGCAAATGAGTATTTCTTTTTTGTATTTTTCAAACGTAAAAGAAAAAAGATTGCCTGTTACAATGTTGGACAAAAATGTTGATTAATCAAAAAATATAGTATTTTCATTTAAAATGATGTATCTATTGGATAATTTAATGGTTTTGAAGTTCTTGTGATTTGCAATTAAAAGAATAATTTTATAATGGACACACTTTAATATATAGTACATATATATAATGAACGAAAAAAACCTGGAAGGATACTTGAATGCCCTTTTACTTTTATGAAATTTGATTTATTCCGTTAAAAATGTTTGCTTCTGTACAATTAATTAGTTTTTGAAGGATTAATCTCTCGAGAGTCATCTTTGAACAGTTATTATATATAACACATATATATATTAAATATAAAACTGCAACCTATATTTCTTTCAGAAATCTCTGAAAGATTTTTTGATTTCTGTACATACCAATTGTAACAAGAGAATATTCAGATCTTTCTTCTTTATTGTATTAGATAAACAATTTCTCTGGAGTATCAAGTCAATTCAAATCTATAGATGTTCACACTAATTTGGATATCCTAGCATCTGGATCTTTATATAATATGGCTTCAGAAAAATAGATTTATTGAAGTTATATTTATGATTCATTCGATATCTTATAAGTTAATCCCATATATAAAAACCTTATTGGTATGAACACATTCATATTACGGACTTGTAGTTTAATCTTCTTTGGTACGTAGTAATTACAAATATTCAGGCTTGTGAGCGTCAGTTTTTTTGCGTTCCGCGTTCCGTCAGCGTTAAAAAAATTAGCGTTCCGTTCAGCGTTCCGTTCCTGTTTTAGCGTTCAGCGTGTACGTTAGCGTTCACGCGTTCAAATATTTTAAAAAATACTGCGTAGTGATGACGTTTTTTTTTTTTTAGAAAACAACAAAGAACTTCAAAAAAAGTACTGCGTAGTGATGACGTTTTTTTTTTTTAAAAGAACTTCAAAAAAAAGTACTGGTGAGTGACGTGTTTTTCCGAAAAAAAAACGTCCAAGAAATGTTGGAAAAAGTGAACGCTGAACGCAAACCTCGTTTTTTTGCGTTCAACGTCGGTTTCAAAAAAAAGTAGCGTTCCGTTCAGCGTTCCGTTCATTGACGTGCGTTCAGCCGTTCATAATATAGGAATATTATTATATTAGGTTTATTAAAATCATGCAACATGATCATAATTTCTAAATCCTAGTTGATGGATATATTACCATACCAATGAATATATATTTATTAGTGTAAACAATAGCCATTTATACAAAATTAGGACTATTCATTAATATCTATCAACTCTCATGTATTACATTTTTCTTCCGTGGTTCCAATTTGTAGATTGTAGATTCTAGGAATCTAGGAATTCAGGAATATTTGTATAAAAAACACTTTTGAGCAAGGAGGATAAGGGGGTCAATTTTATACAATAAGATTGAACTGAACCGGACCGAATAAATTGGGACTGACACAACATTATTGAATAGTATATTACTACCTTCATGAATAAAATACCGTTATTTATAACAAGATTATAAATAAACTTTAGGTGGTTCAAAGATCTCCAAAAATAAGTTTAAGTCATTTTTTAAAAGTTTCATATAGTCATCTAACAATTGATCTTGATAATGATACCCCTTGGCCTGTTACTTATATCCTTTACCAATCCACAATAGATTATTGTGTCCAAGTATTTGTATAAGGGACTTGACATTCAAACTCGAAATCACGCTTTTCGTCAATGGAAAAAATGTTTTAAATCCTTGAATAGTTGAATTGACTAAAAACCATTACAATGCCCACTTGTTGCTGACGATAAAAACAATGAAACCCCTTTCGTGACAACAGAATAAATTTAATTCCTTAAGATGTTCGGAAGAGCTAAATAAGTGAAAAATAAAATAAATGAATATATATAAGTTGCTAAGGGCTTTCTGAAATCGAATTCATTGATTTATGTGATAAGTAAATGTATGCTTGAGCTAACAAAAGAAAAAGGCTTCAAGGCTTAAATATTCGTCAAAAAAAAATTTTTTACTTTGGGCCCCTGGAATGCCTGCCACATGAAAATTGAGGTTTATGATGGTTTAATGGTCGAAATGAGATTTTTGCAAAAATTTATTTTGCAAATAAAATATATTTTATTTAAAAAATCAATTTGTTTTTTATTTCAAGTTTGTTTTGTAACCGACTACACATGTAGATACGTATGTTGTAAGAGAGCTATGCATATACGTCGTATTCATATATTTTATATTGGATAGGACGGAAAAGTTATTTTTAAATATTGTCGTTATTTAAGCCTTGAAGAACCAAAAATCATCTACTTGAATGGTTTTAATTAAAAGCATTAAATTTGAACAAATCTAGAGTAATGCTTACTTTTTGCGAAAAAAAAATTATATTATCTTTAACAACGAGTAAAAGCTTAATCAAGTAGCATAATGGATGATGTGTCAACGAAGCGAAAATGATATAATATAAATAAGGCAATTATAATGCAACCAAAAAATATTTGCTAAGACAGACTTATGCAAATGAAAAGACGATGATGGAACAACCTGCACATACATTCAAGTAAAGCAAAAACAATGTACTGCTCCACGTTGTACAAACACACATTAACATAATTGGAGAGTCTGAAAAATACTTTGCACTTTTGTGCGTAATACGAATTTTACCCAAAAAGTCCTTACAATAATTATCTCGAAACTCTATTCTTTGTTCTGCAATAACAAAGGCTGCTCGAGTAACTGACAACAAAGGCACACAAAGGGAAAAATGTATGAACATTTTTTTGATACATTAGTGAAGCAATTTGAAGAACTGCAGGTTGTAATGTTATTGAAGCTGTATTAAAATATTTTTGGCATTTTAAAAAGGTTTTATTTATTCAATTTCTTATTATATTTTAGGCAAATATAATGTTTTTTATATATTTTCAGATTCCATCTACCCTTTTGTGAGGCTTTGTGTTTAAAGTACAAACTCGTAACTAAGTAAATATAGTCGAGAAGATCAACCGTGTAACGCTATAAACTATCTTGGAAAATCTCAACCGTGTATACGTACGAAATGCATAAACTGTCTTGAAAATCTAACATTAATACACAAGGTACTTTGTTAGTCGTCTAAAAAACATTGAAAAGCTCATCTATGTGAGAAATAAAGGCAACACTACGTATGGCAAGGAGCTGTTTACACAAAATGTTAAAACAATGCATTAAACAAAAAAGTGTATAGCTACTACGAAGGAGCTTATCTGAAACGTGAGAAGGGCACAGATGATGGTAACCCAATTAAAGTGGGGTTTTTACGTGTGAAGTTGAACCAGTTATCTGGTTTTCCTGAAATGGCGATTTAAAAAGATGGATCAAAATATACTCCTGAGGATTTACTGAAATTATTTCATATCTTTGATCACCATTTTGGAATCATTACAGCATATTTTGTTATGGATGTTCGATAGAAGTGGTTAAGGAAAAATGGTCAAAGAATGAATTTTCATTTTTGTTTTGCGAAGACAATGGTTGGTTCTCAATTTATTCTATTATTGAAAAAAATATGATTGAGAGACTGTCTAGCATTGATGATTATAAATATTATTTTTTTAAATTGTAATTGTATTACTAATCTTAAAGCCGAATACTTAAGAGGATACGTTCTCCTTGGTATTAGAGTCCATAAAAATAAATCTGTGGAGGAACGTTCAATAAGCGCTGCATTGAGGAACTGCGAGGCCATACCCCTCAAAACCTTTCAGACAACGCATTAACAGAAGAACATAAACTAAGAGCTATCATTATTGGAGCAGCTGTCAGATATTTGGGATTGTCTTCCAAAATCCCCATATTAAACAGCCACGAACAGATCTCTGAAGCTTCAGCACTAAAATAAGTGCCACGCCTCTCGCCTATCAACGCCAAATTTCTCCATTTTATTATGAAATAATACAAGAAATTCAAGACTCCAACGAAGATTTTAGCTTTTTTTTTACTTTTTCTTCCTCTTAAGTAAACAAAACCGTTATAATCCCGTTTAAGGGAAAATAATTGTCTGAAATAGTTGATTTATGAACTTCTATACTGTCTGTTATAAGAAGTAAGACGTTGAAGTCAATCAGAAAACACTTTGTTCGAATTGCATGAAGCAGTCCATTAGCATAACACAATATAAACTTTCTGGGATAAACTCCAAACTTTTCCGGCCTCACATCGAAATTTTCATGAGAATTTAACTATCAGCATAAACTCTGCATATCCCCTCTTCAGGAGGTTTGTCAGGCGGACGTCCTGACATCATTCACTTCAGCACGCTTAGAAAAGGAAACGAAATGTCTTTTTTAAACTTCGATGCAATCGATCTCGACTTTGTCCTTCTAGACCAAGGTTGATCTAAAAGGCGATGAATAAAGCGTCTTCAGAAGTCCTGGAGATCCAGAAAAATTCCTGCATATAATTTTTATTTAAAAAATTCATGAAGCAAGAGCTATTGTAATTCTCATACCAGCTATAATGACATTTGGCACTAACAGTGACTCACGGCCACATTTTCTCTTCTTTTTCAGTCTTGTGAAGTTTAACCGTAAAAATGAGAAATGTTTTTCTGAATAGGATTAAATAATGACGTCAAATCCTGGTATGAACAATGATCTTTATATGACAAACATATAAAGTACCTATAAATAAAAATCTTAAGGTAATAACCCAGTACAAAGACAAAGAGACAAATGTTCTGAACTGTCTTTTTGTATATGTGGTTAAGATAACCACGAATAAATTTAATTTTGCTGAATGCTCCCATGGACAACATATGATTTATATAAATGGAACCTAGGTTTTATAACAGACATCCGTCATAGACACGAAGTCGCTCAACATTTAAAATTTGAGTGATTAATATTTAATCATTCTTTCTCTAACTAAAGGACAAATTGTATATTATATATTTTTTTAAAGGCTATATTTTTAAGACAACCATTCTTCAGAGATTGAAGTTTAAGTTGAATACTTCAGAAAAATAAATATCTTCTGTTTTAAATGTTAGTAAACAATATTATACAAGATATTTTGTGGAGAGGATAAGAAGAAAAGTTACGGGTTGATGGTTCACATATCACTCATTTATCTAAGTTGTTCTATGAGATAGAATAATAAAGATAAAGTTTTTGCGCCAATCTTGGGTAAGGGGACAGTCGTCCTTGGGTAAGCTGTATCACCATCAGCATTAAGTTGCTTTCATATTGTAGAGATACAATTAATGGACATGATACAATAGCAGGAAAAGGTAAAACTATTATCCATTTTTAGTAGGTCCAGTAATTATAAGGATGTAGACAGAAAATACACTTTGGTGGTGATAACGTAAAAAGGACAGAACGACAGCTCTAAGTTTAGAAGAAAAAACATAGCATAAGCATCAATAATTGGTCCAAGGATTCTAAAATACAAATTATTTAATGGAACTGATATATTTTAAATATTCATGTTTTTTTTTTTTTTTCTTGGCCAACAGGCATAATTTTATATTTCAAACAAAACAACAAACAATAGACATACTAATAATAAAAAAACTCGAAAGAACATTTGGGTAAAACATCATTTCTCACGACATGTATCCTTTAAAACTTTAATGTGGAGTTTAACCATTGATAAAATCCCCGAAATATCGGTGCATGATGCACTTCTCCTTGCATATAATACATGCTGTGTTTTTGTAATTATAGAATTTATAAAACGTTCATCGAGTCCTACATAAAAGGCTATAAAGTCACTTCTCTTAGGTTGATAAAAACTTAAATTGTCGATTAAAAGATCAGAAACAGATTTATATAAAGGACCAAGATATGTGCAATCATATAAAAAGTGGTCACTGGACTCACTCTCCGTACGGCAAAAAGAACATTTACTATGATCTTGCGTAAAAAATTTGTCTCGCACTTCGAGTGTACCAGAGAGAACACGGTATTTAAACCACTTTTCGATGACGACAGCATATCACTTTTTATCACACCTATAGCTTTAGCCACTGGAACATTTATACAACGTCTTCTTAAATAATTAATGAAAGGTTCCATTGTAGGCTTCAAACAAATTTTCCGCAGTTGGGAGGAAGAGGTTTCAGCCAGACGCAATCTGATTGGTACTGCAGGTCTGTCTACAGACTCGTACAAGCCAAAATAGACTGGAATTGCTTGAAAGCCATTTTATTTAGAAGCAAGGGGAATCTGCCGTTTCTGCAGCAAAGTCAAGTCCGACTGTATTTATTCCTTTGAAATTTATGGAGCCTCTTGTAGGAAGCTCCCATCTAATATTCATGTTTAAGAAACATAACTTTTAAAAGGAAACACGAAAGGTATGCAGAGGAATCCTTATCCGTCAGTTCATTTAATAGGGCTTGAGAAAGAACTCCTCTCTCGTAAGATAGATGATTTCGAGGGAGTAGATGCTTGAGGCCTTACATCACTTGTAGGACAAGGGCATTCCTCTATAACCCCACTTTAGACTCATTCAGTCCTTGAGCTTGTTTTTTTTATGATGATGCCTTAGGATAGTCATATAGCTAACTTTTGAAGTGAGTTTTTTTTAGAAGCTCTTCCGCACGGCAGTTCCAGGAAAGTCCAACCCAGAGGGCTAAGATCGTTAGCAACAAAAAGCTTTTTGTGAGAAAGATCCAGAAAGGTTAACAAGGGAAATCAAAACTCCCTCAGTTCACCAATATGTTATGTCTCTGACGTCACGCTGCAAGACACCCTGACGTCATGTCGTGTACTGTGCCTCACTCTTTCCTCTTCCGTGTATATATTTCCTTCCTTTTCCTACTGTTATAATAGATCGGTCTTCAAGTCATGACCTTCTCACATGTATCATTCTTTAATATTCGTTCCTGCCGTGCAACCTAAATGGCGACGACTCTGGGATATTGATATACTAATAATAATATTATTATAAGGTATCCCAACAACACAACAGTCCAGATCGTAGAAAACTCAAAAATATAATTCATATGAAAAGCTTGGCAGAGTACGTGCTGGAAGCAGCGGTTGAGAATAAAATTGAACGCAAGCCTTGCCTTGTTACCTGTTCCTTCCTCCAGAGTTTGTAACCAATAAAGGCCTTTGCACTTTAAAGTAAAGTGAATAGTCTACAATGAAGAGTTAGTCCTTTGTTTGTTTTGGAATGCCCAAAAATTGTACCTGACGAATAAATAAGATTTAAGGTTTTATAAATTCGTTTAGAATGGTGGTAAAAGGGCATTTTACAAAATCATGCATGGCATTATTAATATGGTCCCAGAATGAACGCAAGGGTTATTTAAACAAAGACAGAAGGTGAAAATTACGATTTGAGAGGATAATTTTCTAATGTCATGAATTGCCGCTGCCGAAAAATTAATTTAATGATTATTTATGTAGTAAATAATGTTTTACTGGGATTTTTACAGCCTCAAAGACTTAAAATAAATAATTTAAAGAAGATATTTTATATTATTGCAAATTAAATATTTTTTTTTACTTTGACGTCAGGTTACTTCAAATAAACAGGGTTAATTTAACGTCCTATTCGTGCATAATACATGAATATCATTAAAAAAGATATAGATCACGGAGGAGTTTTTAGATCCCCCTGAGTTTGTTATTCTCGCCAAACATTGTTCAAATATTATATATAGATAGTACTTGAAATCTGACATAGTAAATTCCTATGGGCAAATAGTTTTTTTGATTGTGCACGGAAAGGTTTACAAAAGAGCATTAAAAAATATGCATAACTCGCCCTAAATTCTACTTGATCAAGTAATATATATGTACAAAGAGTTACATATATATTAACTCGAATAATAATGCATAGTCATATTCCAGCCATACATATAGAAAGCAAATATTATACAATGAACTCACCAAAGAGAAAAAAGCTGTATAGTAATTCATTTTTATTTATTTTCTTATTGAATTCCAAACTACTATTGAATAAATACTAAGAAAAATAAAATGCACTAAGAAATGGTTGTATGTGTTTTTTGACCTTTTATTGGACAATGAATTATCTAATTCGGAAAACCACCAATATAAATTTGAACATTAGGCTAATAGTATAAATTAAATATATTACAATTAGAAACTTAATATTCTAAGCAAAACTGTTGTGTTTGAAACAATAATGGTTGAAATCCCAGCGAGGTTTGTTTATTAAATCGAAGAGCATTTATTATACCTGCTGTATTTGTTAATAAAACGTTGACTTTGAGTTTTTTGAGATCTGTCATAGGATCATGGCAAGTTCTTCTTTCATATTTTTACGGTAGATACCTTATCAATGTGCTCCCAGGTGGCGCAGTAAGATAAGTGAAGGCAGTTCAACTTGAATGGTCTGCAGAGTCTACGTTCGTCCCGAAATAGTTTATATTCATGAAATCGCGTTAAATATGTTTATGTTAGATTGCACATAATTGAACCATCTGGCAGAAGGTTTCAAACCCTAATTTAATATATTCGTGACAATATTCGATTAGATATAAATTTGTGATCCACACTGCCAGTGTTGTGTTATGTTGAACACGAAGGAGCCCAGTGACGCTTGGGTTGGGTTGATATGCCAGTGTTGAGGCAAATTAAATGGCAAGTCATACATTTAATGCAGAGGTGTCTTTTTTGATATGTGTCATGAAGCCTAAAAGACAATCTTCAAATGAAGCGTGAAACTATTCCATGTATTTAAAAGAATTGATATATATATATATATATATATACCTATATTAAAACATTTCATTTTTTTGTCAAATATATTTTTTCATAACTGACAGGTTTTTTTTGTTGTTGGGAAGAATCATCCTAATGGAAGGAAATGTATATTTGTAAAATAGTATTTGCATTAGATTGGTAAAGAAAAAAAACTTTCGTTTGATAAAGTTGGCCAGGAGGATATCATCCATTAGAGTGAATACCGTATACAAGTTTTTTAATAAATTTAGTGTCAAGAAAGTTATACAATGATGATGTATATATATGTATGATATATATATATATATATATATAATATATATATATATATATATATATATATATATATATATATATATATATATATATATATATATATATATATATATATATATATATATATATATATATATAGGGTGGTAAGATAAAATCCGGCGGGTTTTCAGGATATCCTTTAACAAGGATGACGTCATCCGATCCGCGCAGCTGATTTTTTAGCAGACAGCCAACATATGAGGATCATTTCAGTTGAATTTTATCCTCATCATGGCTGCATATGGAAATCTACAGCCTGTTATCTGGAACGAGTAAGAACGCAGGTGTGCCGTTATCCAGATTCTTTGTGGATACATCCTATTTTAAACCAGTAATTTTTTGGTTTTTTTTTCAGTTCTTTTTGCAACTCGTAAGATATTACATTTGACTAAAAGTATACCACAAAGTATAAGCTTTCAATATTCTTGATTACCAACGAAGACTATAATCAAATAAGGCTATAACATTTATTTATTTAATATTTGAATCGCTTTATTTCGAAAGGTCACCACAAACATTGATCATGGCTGTGATCTTAAGCCTGGAGTTTAAGTAGTCGAGACGATTGATTAATATAAGTCGTACATCTATATATGTTATTAAATGCATATAATAACTGTTAATGGCTTTCTCATTGTCAAATATATCTCTCATTTGTAAATTATGTTTTTGTCAACAGAGTGATGAAACGTTTTATCACTTATTGTCTTAAGAGAATCATGGTTCAAAAAATGCTTTAACTAACATTTTCCAGAGCTAAAGTATATATCAGCGATTCTTAGGAATTGTAACATTGATTATCTTTTGGCTTCTCAAGTTAAAATGAGTAAACAAATGGTTAAAGGGGTTATGAGTTCTAGAGTGGGAGCTAAGATCGTTAATTCGATTCCGCCTTCGATCCAAGACTCGACCTCAATTCGTACTCTTAGTAACAAATACAAAAACAAATAAACAAACCAAATGGTGAGCAATCTAGAGAGTGTAGCGGCCGTTATGAGCATCTACCCAGAACTTTTTGTCGCTAAAAATGTGCACCAAAGTTGGATTGCTCTTCATCTAACTTAAAAGTTTGAATACTTTTTCCACTCTTGTTGTCTTGGTCCTGATTCTGAAGAGGTGACGATATCTCCTGACATAACTATGAAGGCCTAGAATCTTCGTAGCACCTTGTATCATTGTTTTGGATAGTCCAGCGGGCTTGCCAAGCTTCCTTTTTCAGATCTCCGAATGCTCTTCGATTTTGACTTGATCTTTGCCGAAGTGGTTTCATCCATCTTTTTACTATGCCCACAACTTCAGTCTTCCTCCTCTGTCTATCCCTACTTGCTAAAAGGGCTTTGACCTAATAAATAAGACATCTTGAGCAGCCTGCTTGTCCATGATGACTGACACCAGTAAATTCGACTTCAAATTGAGCAATAATACTAATCCTTTTGCCTCCATATTTTCGAAAAGAGAAGATTGAGAGAAGTTTAATAAACATTTTTTATTACTTTTTTCTCTTCTATTTTTATTAAATCAAAAACAACAGAGTTTTGAAGAAAAAACATTACAAAAATTAAAGCCTTTCGGATGAAGTAAAAATTGAAGTAGTTTTGACCTCTTTCATCCACTGACCTTATAATTCATTCTTAAGCCTTTAAATACACGCAATCACGTTATAATGGATGGTTTAATGATCCTAAGAATTTTTAACATTTTTTTTGTACCAAGATACAAAGATAAAAAAAATATTTTATTCGTATTATACAAAAGTTTCACAAAACAAGCTGGGGACCATGATAAAAGTATAAACAAAATACTTATATAGCTTTTAAATACACGCAATCACGTTATAAAGGGATATTTGATTATCCTAAGAATGTTTTACATTATTGTTCAACCATACTTTTTTACCCAACCAACAATCATCGAATCTCATCTTACCTGTGCGAACAACAAAAGATCGCCCAAAAATGTCACTAATACATATTACATAATGTTTTAATCCACAATTAATGAAAAAACATTAGTCGTTTGGGGCGACAACTATAAACATAAGACTTTAGATCATTTGTCCACGATTTGCGTATGCAACTTGTAGAGGATGAAGTTTAAAAGTAAAATTAATTATACAGAAATTTATTAATTACTTTAGCTCCTACAAACTAATTAACCAATTAATCATCTATATATATTTATTATGGTAAGCCATCTCTTACATTAATTATGGTGGTGTATACTATCAAACCCGCGTACCTGTTTTAGCACCTTATCAAATTATTTACCAGCATTGATCCATTCCAGGTGTTTCCCTTTTTCATACAATGGCACAAAAGCGTACATTATATAGTATTTTACATAAGGAAAAGGTGGCCTCCCTAAGTGTTATTGCTGAAGGGATACAAGCATGGAACAAAAGGAAAGTAGGATAGACGGACCCTTAGAGATATAAAGACATAAGGGTTTATTGAATTCTTTAGAGGAATACGTTTTATTGTCCAATTTAAACAACATTTCTATCTCTTACTTACGATGACGTAATATAAATTACTTTGTTTATATTGGACACATAATACAGCTGAACGACGATGTGTCTCTGCTATTGAAGGGAATAAATTAATTATATTAACTAATCAAGTTATCCGTTACAAGTTTATCTATGGTAATATTTATATCCCTATGACGAACGTTCGTAACTATGTATTGACATATTTCAAATTTATTCATGCAAAATATATTTTAAAATGTGAAAACAACGATGTTATTTGTGTTTCCAAGAAAGTCATCTTCTGTAAAACCAACTAAATTTATTTTTACACATTTCAAAATGCACCTTTAGCACGAATTCTCTTGAATTTCACTTACAAAGCTGTAAAGAATGAATAAATAACTTAGGATGTAGATCATATTGAATTTATGAGATATTTCTAGTACACGATAAACTTAATACTTATCATATTCATTTTTTTGAATAATAATATTTTCTGGTGTCTGAAATACAACTTTTTTTA
>CP045891.1:15024363-15055955 GCA_013387185.1 Caligus rogercresseyi | reverse complement strand
GGGTATATAGAATATAAGGTATGTGATATTTAAAAAGTGGCGCGGACACTTAATAAAAAGAATGTACCGATGATGTCATAGTCTCTTTTATGATCATATTTTTTTGATTTACTTTCAGTCACGAAACCTCCATCAATATTAAAAAAGGGACATGAAAGAATGGTATTCTTACAAAATAACATTGATCTTTATGACTCCGTGGCTGTTTAATGCTTTCAATGCAGAAAAATCCTTGAGATTATCAACCATTGTTAATCTCAGAGGCCGCGTGATGCCCTCAATTTTTCCAAAAATCTGCAACTTCAATTTGGGCTTTAAAGAAAAAAAAACTTCTGCGGAAATATCCATGAACTCCTATAAATATTTTCTTTTTTTAACTTTTACAAGTTCTAACATTTTACATCGATATATATTCCTACTTTTGAATAGTAAACGTCACTTTTGTATAAAACGCATTTTAAAGGAAACTAATGACTTTTGATTTATATAAAATTGACCCATGTTTAATATGTCCTACGGTAAGGAAAGGTTTCGTTAAGAATAAACAATAACATCAGTCGTTGATTCCTGGACTCATTACTATCGAGGATTTCGACTGGAGTGGCGGTAATGTGTCTAAACTCTTGAACACGCCGCAACGTAGCTTCGGATCAATCATGGAGCAAGGAATGGAACCCACGGAGGAAATGACTCCCCAGAGTCTATCAAAGAGGATGATGTGTTGGAGACAGACGGACAGACCCTGAAGGACAATACCCCCCCCCCCCCCCCTCCTCCTTAAGGCTGGTTGGCTGGCTTATTCCGTCTGCATCAAAGAAGATGACGTGTTGGACACCCCGGAGGGAGGGAGGGAGGAATGGACTTCCGTGAGAGAGAGAGAGAGTCCTGTCCTGTCGTCCTACTAGCCTATCTGCCGTCGTCTTCTATCTCGAGGAGGGGGATCCACCTGTCCTCCATCCACTCCTCCTGAAACAGAGCACCATTCAACAGTAGCCGCCGTGCATGCTATGAAGGTACCACATAAGCGACCCTGCATGAACCTGGGAGACTCCCATTCCCTACACACTCAAGAAGTCAGACCAAACACCACTACGCCCTTACCTTCATTGGCCTCACTCTTCACATCATTCTGAATCCATGCTCGAACTAAACATACTTTCTAACACCCTCAGTTAGAGGTTGTCTCCCCCATGGTGCTTGAGCTCTATGCTGAGCGTGATGACATCCGCTCCTCCATAAAATTACCCAAGTGGACAGGGGCATCACAAAGGCCGAGTCCCAAATCGCCAAGCTAATCCTACCGAATATGCATCCCTTGGACATGGCGTGTTATCACCAAAACAAGACAAAGTGAGGCGTCGATGGCCATATTATTATATTATTCGTATTATAACTACTCACGCATCTTCTTCCAGCCATGTCTATTCCAAGAAGCAGTTGCTGGAGTACTTCAAGAAGCCTCCAAAAAATAAGATCTTTCTTGAGCTGTGCAAATAGCAGGAATACCGCCTGGGAACCCGACTTCGTCCACATTTCATCTACACCCGACTTCCTCTTATCAGGTTCAAACGGAATTTTTTAATGTTAACGCAGGAGCCTCAATTATGGACCTCTCTGATCACCTTTACCGAACGACATCTCTCCACTGTCGCTTATCTGGATACGTCGAAGGGTCGCTCTTACATTTCCGATCTCGCTTTAGAATTCGCATACCACGACACAAAGAGGTCTCATTCGGACAAAAAACATCGAGGGATATCACAACGCCCTCCAAATAATTAATTATATAAATATTAGAATATATGGAAATTCATTTGTATTTTTAAAAATGAGTTACCATTTCCCCTAAAAATTAATTGACATTCGAAGTGGTGGGTACCATCCGGTCAAAAAGAAATTAAAAAAATATTAATGATAGGCGGGTGCAACGTATCCGATAATATTTATTATATGTAGCCCGTAACTTACATTCTTATTAAAATGTGTTATTTATAATATTCACCTATTATATTATTTTTTAAATAAACAGTATACTTTACATGTGACTATTTTAATTATAATGAGTACATTGATTTAATTGCATGATAAAATATTATTTACTCTGCATTATCCAGCACAATAGAGTGATATGAAGTTCAAGAGCCTAGTGAGGTTCATCAAAATTCAAGAAAATAAATTTAGTTGTTGCTTATTCTGATTAATTTGAATTACGGATGAATGATTTTCAAAGCTCATTAACTTTTAAAAAATCGAAAGGGATATGAACAATTACGTATAAAAATATATTAAAAAACGTATAAATTTATGGTCATTTTTAAACAAACGACGACGCTGATCAGGAATGCATCCTTTTATATTTTGATTTCAGTAAACATTCGATGAAGTGATGAAGTTTGTAATGGGACGCTTTGTCCTGGATTCAACTATAAGTGTAATTAAGGTCTCAGAGAGCCATGGAAGGCTCCCTTAAGTTACAGCTTCATATAGAACAATAAGCGAGTATCCATCTTCACACTTTACTTCTAAAAATAAAATGAGGTTTTGGTTGTATGAAGAAACCTCGGGTATGGATTTTAGTTGACCACAGATCCCAAAAATACACAAGGATCAATGTATAGATCAACTAACTGAGTATATTTAGTTCTTTGAGAAAGAGTATACTGATAGAGATAAAAGCAAAAAAACTATAAATAAGAGCGAGTAAGAAAATATAGGATGCAAAATAAATTTGAGGTCCAATGAACTCCGTCCTCATTCAAAGTGCAGCACTCTTCCCTGAGCTCTGACCATCGTCTGGGATTGAGAACAGCTTCCTTCTGATAGGGCTATCGTGGTGATCAGTCGTGGAGCAAGTGCCCTAGCATACAAAGAACTGAAGGGATCCTGTGATTGTTTTGGGGATACAGAGTGGTGGAAATCTGGAGAATTTAGGGATCCATTGTAACCGGAGGAGGGGGAGGGTTCTCCAGATAATAAACAACTGTATAGATATTGTTTTATAATGATTTGTTTGAATTATAAGTTTATCAATATTTAAATGTATTTGTAATAGGGCACTAAGTAACTGCTAATTGTATCAAATACAAGGCTAAACTTAGTAAATCAAAAAAATGATTATTTGGTGTAGACCATATCAAACTTTATTGTTCTGCTATATTGTTTTTATTAGAGTTCAAATTTCTATAAGCTGGTTAGTCTTTATTATTTTCTAAAGGAAAAGTGAAAATAAACTGAGAAAATGTTCTTAAAGTTAGTTGAGTTAATATCTATAACGAGTTCGAGGTCGGTAAGGCAAGATGAATGGTAATTAAGAATATATAATTTTTACAGTCTTATTATCAATATATATATTATATATATATATATATATATATATATATATATATATATATATATATATATATACAGGGTTGTGAACGGAACGTAAAATTGAACGGCGTTCCGCGGAACGGAATAAATTGAACGGAACGGAAAAAAATTAACGGAACGATGAACGGAACGCTAAAATTTGTCTTTTTGCGTTCCGTTCAAATAATATTCGAGAGGAAATCACCCAACCTCGATTTTAGTATGTATTATATAATTTTATCAGGTTTGTTGTCGGTCAATATATTTAATTATTTAGTTACTAACAGAACTTTATTTATTTCACTCTTTATCCCTTTCGATCATTATCGTTCTGACCTCCAAACTAAGGAGAGGGAAGCTGCGTCCAGGTGTAGGGTGTAAATTGATGCACTCTCTTTGGGATCAAACGAAGATTTGGAGCCTACTTTGAACGTAGGGAGATGCTAATTGCTTCAGCATATCTCCGTGAGTTCAAAGTAGGCTTTTTAGACATCGCAAAGCAACAGTTAGCAAAGAATTATTTACTTGAAGAGGCCGAAGAACTAGGAGATTTTCCTTTTAGTCAACTTTTGCAAGAACCAGCAGCGGAAGAAAAAGGCAATTTCTTTGCCAAGAGGCCGAAGAAGACTGACTCAGCTAAGCAGGAGGTTGACCGCTTGAGTCTGAGGCAATGGAATCAATTATTGCTTATAAAAGGATTAAAAAGATTTTCATTCCATATAATGTTATACTTCCCAGTGCCAGTTTGGAGAGACTCTTCTCCAAATCTAAACTTTTATTGCGAAGGACAAGACAAAACAGCTCCTTTTGGCAGTAAATAAATAGTGTAATTTATAAACTAATGTTATTCTTTAGATTGTAAATAAATAAACTTTTCATAATTATTCTCAGATAACGCAATAATTATGAGTAGTATAGACCGAGAAATTCGGTGGACCATATGTGGGTGGGATTTTTACATGTTTGACTTTTCATATTGTAACATTTTTCGGTCGGGGTAAAAAAATATGTTAATTTTTCGGGCCGAGCCTCTGGTTCAAAATTTTTATATCTTAAATATTATCGAAGTTTGTAAAGTTTTTGGAACTTTAATTGTGGTAACTAACTTCAAGCCGAAACTATTAAAGCCTGGTTTAAAATTTATACCCGATACTTACGAGGATGCAGTGAAAAGTACAGAGCCTTCTTATGAGAAATTTTTTGAAATCCAATTTTTGAACGGAACGCAAAATTGAACGGCGTTCCGCGGAACGGAAAGAATTGAACGGAACGGGAAAAAAGTGGAACGCGTGCAAGCCTGTATATATATATATATATGGTCTTTATCCAGGCTTGTGTGCGTTCAGTTTTTTTTGCGTTCAGCGTTATAAAAAATAGCGTTCCGTTCAGTGTTCTGTTCAATGTTTTTGCGTTCAGCGTTCCGTTAGCGTTCAAATATTTATAAAAATTACATTGTGTAATTTTGAAAAGTGAAAGTACTATTTAGGGTTTTTATAATAAAAATGAGCCCGAACCGATTTTCAAATGATATAAATTTGTTGACTGGATCTAACCCAGGGGTTCCCAACCTGGGGTCCACAGAACGTCTATATTCACAACATCAGAGGGTATTTTTTAGAAAAGAATTTCCCAAATAAGTGACGACGTTTTTTTAGAAAATAATCTCCAAACAAAGTGACGACTTTTTGTAGAAAAGAAGTGATGACATTTTTTTAAAAGAAAATAATCTCTAAACCAAGTGACGACGTTTTTTTAGAAAATAAATGATGACGTTTTTTAAAAAAGAAATTCCAAAAAAAGTGACGACGTTTTTTTAGAAAATAATCTCCAAAAAAAGTGACGACTTTTTTTAGAAAAGAATTTCCGATAAAAAGTGATGACTTTTTTTAGAAAAGAGTATTTCGAAAAATTCCTTTCCAATTAAAAATAAAAACTACATTAAAAATGTTTTGAAAAATTGAACGCTGAACGCAAAACTCTTTTTTTGCGTTCCGTTCACAAGCCTGTCTTTATTTAATATGATAATTTAATTTAGACAGGTTACTTGTGCAGAGGAAATACTATATTGGTTGATGAAATTGATATAGGAATATTTGAAAAAATATATTTGCTATATTTTATCAAACTGTGTGTGTTGTTTATTAAATGCGATGTCCTCCTCGCTAAAAACGCATTTGGATAATATTAACAATAAATAACACAGGTCAACAAAAATCAACTAAAAAATTTAGGTCGGACTAATTTTCACTAATTCTTATAGAGTTTTATCCACTGATTCCGAATATGGTATTCATTTTTCAAAGTTAGTGATAAATTCAGAGCTAAATGGATTTCAAAATTTTCAGGACTTTTTCGATTCAGATCCATTATTGACATACAAGGACTGAAGTATAGAAAAAATAAATCCAGCTTTTGTTCTTAAAGTTGCTCGATGTCTGTCTCTAGCAGATGGCCCGTCGGGTGCCCAGGCGGTGTTCCCGGAGGGCTGATTGTATATGGAATGCTTATTGGGAAGGGTTAGCTTAACGATTTGTGACTCGGCCTTTGCGATGTCCCTGTCCACATTGAAATTATCTGGAGGAGGTTGTCCTTGGTGGAGCGGATGCCATAGCGCTCCGTAGAGGACTCGGGCCCCATGGGGGAGATGGCTTCCACCTGAGGGTGTTGGAAAGTCTTTGCTTAGCTCCCAAGTATGGATTTAGAGTGACGTGAAGAGTGAGACCAATGCAGGCGAGGGCGTGGTGGTGTTCGGTCCGCCTTCTTGAGTGTGTGGGGGATGGGAGTCTCTCCCCAGTTCTATGCAGGGTCGCTTGTGTGGTATCTTCATGGCATGCCCGGCGGCTACTATTGAAATGGTTCTCTGTTTCAGGATGAGTGGATGTAGGGCAGGTGGACCCCCCCCCCCCCCGGAATAGAGGACGGCGGCGGATCGGTGGGTAGACAACTGCGCGTCTCATAAATGAATGATGTGTATCATTGTGATTTGTGGCTGGTGAAAGGATTGTGTTGTTGGATGTCTTCACTTGAATAGGATACTCCCTGATAGAATATGCTAGTAGGACGACAGGACAAGGGCAATGACTCTCTCTCTCTCTCACGGGAGTCCATTCCTCCCTCCCTCCGGGGTGTCCGACACGTCATCTTCTTTGATGCAGACGGAATAAGCCAGCCAACCAGCCTTTAGGAGGAGGGGGGGGGGGGGGTAATGTCCTTCAGGGTCTGTCCGTCTGTCTCCAACACATCATCCTCTTTGATAGGCTCTGGGGAGTCATTTCCTCCGTGGGTTCCATTCCTTGCTCCATGCTTGATTTGAAGCTACGTCACGGCGTGTTCAAGAGTTTAGACACATTACCACCACTCCAGTCGAAATCCTCGATAGTAATGAGTCCAGGAATCAACGACTGATGTTATTGTATATTCTTAACGAAACCTTTCCTTACCGTAGGACATGTGAAACATGGGTCAATTTTATATAAATCAAAAGTCATTAGTTTCCTTTAAAATGCGTTTTATACAAAAGTGAAGTTTACTATTCAAAAGTAGGAATATATATCGATGTAAAATGTTAGAACTTGTAAAAGTTAAAAAAAGAAAATATTTATAGGAGTTCATGGATACTTCCGCAGAAGTTTTTTTCCTATTATAATAACCCGATCCTTGCGACAAAACAAAGTGATTGAATTGTCTCATTTTACACTCGAGGTGTGCTTGGAACTTATAGTGTCAATTATTCCTTTTACAAAAACGTTATCATAAATTCCTTATGCAAGAGAGTTTTATAAAAATATTCTAAGACCCTACTCCCACATAAATCCCGACAAAGGTTTCTCATTATGTTCTACAATAATACAATCTGAATGTCTCTAAGGCATTTTATTTAAAAGAGGTTTGTTAATATTAAGTTAAATCAAGTATTGTTTGTAAATAAATTGATGGATATTAGTTTGATTTCAATTGCTCAATATCAATTTTATTTTAATTCATCAATATTTCTTCTATTCAGACTTTTACTTTTTTATTAATCTTGTTTATAAATTTTAAATAATAATATATAATACTCCATTAAACTATTTAATAAGAACAAAAAAATAGATGTCTTATATTAAATCCTTAACATCAAATTATTAAACTGTTATTTGAGAAGTTTCTATGTGAGTTAATTTATTTTGTCCATAAAAGGTAGATGTCCTTATTGTAGTTGAAATAAATTGCTGTATCATATATTTCATGATTTGCGGAATAGAAAAAGAAGGTGATATAAACACATATCCAACTATGTCATATCACTTCTTCACATTATTTACTTTATTTATTACAATTACATCACTGGAGAGTTTATAGCTTTTATTCCTTTCTTTTCTACATAGCATTATTATAATCATCCTTTAATAAGCGATAATTCTTCCAAAAATGCATGATTTTCGATTCTTTCAGATTAAATAAATGACAATTGAAATATTCCTTTTAAAATATTAGTGATTTTTGTTTGTAAATCATCTTGATATTTAATTATAAGGAAATTTAAAAAATATCCCCAGCTAGCACGGCAGATGAAGTCGGACCAATGACGACTGAGAGCACGCCGGGGATTTATAAAAGTTTATTAAGTAAAAATTCTAAATGTAACATACCTTGTATTCTATATACCTTGCCCACCATTCCTATTCAAACATTCTCCCTTTCACACGCCCGATTTTCTATCTCTAATCATTGTTTCCTCTCTGTTAGCTCATTTTGCATATTAAAAAAGCACTCAGAGATGGGAAGACGGAAGAAGTTTAAGCTACGTCACTGGGTTAACATAGTCCTGAGCTGATATATGAACAATAATACGTCAATGAATATTTTTTAGCGTTTGTTCTTTCCTACTCCCTGAATAGAGACCCCATTTCATTTAGTATTTTGCTCATTTTGCATATTAAAAAAGCACTTAGAGATGCTAAAATTAATCACTTGTTTCTTTTGGCATTTCCAACAACTCCACAAAGTTTCATTCGAATCCGTTCAGTACTTTTTGAGTTATCCTTCTGACAAACAATACCAAACACACGCCAGTGAAAACAAACCTAGGTATTTGCAAAAAAAATACAAACTTTGCCATTATTAAAAACGCATAAGAGGTGATTACAAAATTTATGCTATCAATTTCTTTATGAATATTTGTATTTCGAACAAACTCCACAAAGTTAATACATTCGCGATGCCTGTCAGTTTGCTTTAATTGATGTAGTATCTCCATTAAGACATGAATCAAACCAACGAAAAATAAGTAGATATAAAAAATACAATAACTTATTATACGGATGTAATTATATTATATTAGCTACCTAATTTATTGTTTTAAAATATTGTAGATATAATATTTCTATACGTCAGACTTCCATATTGATATATATGATATCTATTTAAGGGAATCACTCTATGTATATATAAATATATATAAATATATATATATATATATATATATATATATATATATATATATACTAGCGAATATTACCGGGCGCTGCCCGGGATTTTCCAACTTGACAATAGTCTGGATGAAAAAAAAAATCACACCAATAATTTTAGTGATGTCATAACGTGTGATTTTCATATTAAAATAAATTCTATAAAAAGTCGTCATAGGGTTCATTTTTTCCGTTTTGTATTCCTTAAGGCTGGGTATTTAAACATAATAAAAAGAAGAAATCACACGAATAATTTCAGTGATGTCATCGCATGTGACATTTCATATTATAATCAGTTCCTTCAACAGTTGTCATTGGGTCTTCATTGCCATTTTTTCCGTTTCGTATTCCTTTTGGCTGGGAATTTAAACATCATTAAAAAACACACGAATAATTTAGTGATGTCATCGCATGTGACTTTCATATTAAAATCAGTTCCTTCAACAGTGGTCATTGGGTCTTCATTGCCATTTTTTTCCGTTTTGTATTCCTTAAGGCTGGGAATTTAAACATCGTAAAATGAAGAAATCACATGAATAATTTCAGTCATGTCATCGCTTTTCTTTTCATATTAAAATCAGTTCCTTCAACAGTTGTCATTGGGTCTTCCTTGCCATTTTTTGTTTTGTATTCCTTACGGTTGGGTATTTAAATATCACACAAAGAAGGAACCACACGACTAATTTCAGTGAAATCATCGCATGTGACTTTTCATATTCAAACCAGTTCCTTAAAAAGTTGTCATAACTCTTCATTGCCATTTTTTCCGTTTTGTATTCCTTAAGGCTGGGTATTTAAAACTCGTAAAAAGAGGATGAATAATTTTAGTGATGTCATTACATTTGATTTTTCATATTCAAATCAGTTCCTTAAAAAGTTGTCCTTGGGTCTTGATTGCCATTTTTTCCGTTTTTTTTGTTCCTTAAGGCTGGGAATTAAACATCGTAAAAAGAAGTTATTTTTAAGTCATTTCATAGAGTGCCTATGTTATTTTCTTATGAGAAGTAGTTCCTTAAAAAGTCGTCATTGCATCGTCATTGCCATTTTTTCCGTTTTGTATTCGTTAAGGCTGGGTATTGACATCCCTCTCCATCTCTAGGCATCTCTAGTAATTTGATTAGCACGATGTTGCAATATAAAAAAGTGTTGTTATTTTCCACAAAACTTACATTTGGGGGGACATACAGGGACAGAAAGAAAAATATTTTTAAGTAATCATGTAGAAAACGAATTTTCCGGGAAACACTCAATAAAACAAAACACGTCTTGGTACCTCAGTCTTATCCACAGAAAATTGGGCAAAATCTAACTTGTAAATTTTAAAAATCGGCAAAAAACGTTTTGGCGAACAAAATAAGCATGTCGATGACGAATTTTCCGGGAGTTGACAACCCCACTAAAACACTCCCTGAGCTCTCAAAACTATTCACTGAAAATTTCGTCAAGATCTAATGACCCGTTCGGGAGATACAGGGAAACGAACGAACGAACGAACGGATTCTTTTTATAGTATAGATATATATACATATATATATTATATAATATATATATATATATGTATATATCAGGAAACGTCGGGGCACCTTTTTGGGCCGGGACTTCAATTTTTCAAGCCGGGCCGGGCCAAAACCGGGCAGGGATATCTTCGTTCCTTCGACATTCTGAAGTGACGACGTTTTTTTAGAAAAGAATGTCCCAAAAAAAAATTCTAAGAAAAAGTGATGCAAGTTTTTTAGAAAATAATATTTCCAAAATTCATTTCTAAACCAAAGCGTCCTCACTTTTTTGGGAAATTCTTTTCTAAAAAAAATTATAAATGAAAAACGAAAGAAAATATTTAAGTCCCGGCCCGGTGTCTAAATAAAACGGCACGCTCAAAAATAGCCGGGTACCCGGTCGTTTCCTGATATATATATATATATATACATATATATAAATATTTATATTAGATATATGTATATATATATATAGTGAACGGAAAAAAACCTTGGAGGGATACCTTCTGAGAGCCCTTTTGCTTTCATGTAAATTTGATTTATTCCGTTAAAAATGTAAGCTTCTGTACAATTTATTAGTTTTTCGAGGGATTAATCTCTCGAGAGTCATCTTTGAACAGTTTATTTAATATATAAATGAGAAGTAAAACTGCAACCTATATTTTTTCGAAATCTCTGAATGATATTATAATTTCCGTACATGCCAATTTCTTGCTAGTGAATATTCATATTTTCCTTCTTTATTATATTAGATAAACAATTTCTCTAGAGTATCGAGTCAATTCAAATCTATACATTTTCACACTAATTTGGATACTACCTAGCATCTGGATCTCTTATATCAATATGGCTTCAGAAAAAAGATTTATTGAAGTTAATATTTATGATTCTTTTGACATCTTATAAGTTAATACCATATATAAAAGCCTTATTGGTAGGAACGCATTCATATTACGGACTTGTACTTGTAGTTTAAACTTTTATTTGGTTGGCAATGCCACAAAACAGGTTTTCTGACGCACTTATTTTCTGTCCACGCCAAATGATGCGTTGTCTACAGTGTTTAAAGTTCTTTATACTTTTTATTATTTGCTTGTTTATCTTATAGATCAGCCCCACCACACTGGCACTCAATCTGGCATCAGTGTAGGGATTGCTGTATTTATCACTTAATAAAGGTGAATCCAGCAAAATGATTCGCAAAAAAATTAGATGGAGATCAAATAGAAAACTACAATTATTATTTATTCATCATGAGATATTTTCTCTGAATTGATGTTCACTCCTGAAGAGCTGCGAGTGAAGTGATACTTTAGTGCATAATGTCAGTTATTTTTTATATTCCTTCTCCTTTTTAATAAGTATTATTATACTCCAAAAAAATTATATCAGAAAAATAACCACTAGAAAAGCTTCAAACGTTAAAATAATCCGATTCCATATGATATAGAATCACCCAAGTGCTTGATCTAAGCAATTTAGGTTTTTTTAAATCTAATCTCTTGACTTTTTATTATATTCACTAGGGAGTTAAATATTCCGTCATCCTTTTTGAATTATGTTCCTTCATCAACCAAAACCATAGATATTTTGTTTTGGAGCCATAAAAACGTATTTTTTTCTCCTTACATTCATTGAGATCATTTGTATTTGGGTATTTTTAAAATATTTCTACTGCATCTCTTATTCAACGACACAAAATGAAATTAAATGAAATTGCACGGATATAAAAGAATATTCATAGGGAATAGTATAATTTTTTACTTACATATGCTATGTATATATATAGATATGTATAGATATTTGTAACGCTAAGTTACTTCAATATAAGAAAGCTTTTACAAAAGTATATTTTTAGTAATCCTCTCAAGCTCAAATGAAGTGGAGTAAAAATATTTATTCTGTTTCCAACTTATTTCTTTAGTTGTTGTACAAATATGAGTACATATTTTATTTTCAACCCAATCTTTGTTTTCTTACAATTTAACGGCATCCTTTCACATATTATAATTTTTTTATAGCATGGATGGTAAGAGGAAAAATAAATATTAAAAATAAGTATTTGACACCAAATTTTAGTTTTTTCCCCTTTGAAAAAATATGTTTGGTTTCTTTTTAGTATATTTATTAATATTTTGTATGGAGAATATATCATACTAATGATTTCCCTGTACGATCAATTTGTCAACAATAATTGCCTTTACCTCTACGTCAAAATAGGGATACAAAATGGAGGATGAAAGCATTTTTTATATGTCTACTTAAGGGCTATTCATATCTTGTCAATAAACATTTTTTAGATGGTTAGGCTAAGTATTATGGGTGGGTTTATTTTATATCAAAGGAATGCTAATGATATATCGAGTATCACAAATATCTGAATATTCTCATACTTACATTAAACATCAAGCGACATGATCATAATTTCTAAATCCTAGTTTGATATGCATTTATTACTCTAAACCAGGGATGCCAGGGTGAAATCTGTCAGGGGACCAGATTGTTTTCAAGTGGGACCTCGGGGGGCCAAATTACCGGTACACTTTTGGTCTGGCAAGACCAAACACTAAATAAATAGACATGCTATTTGATATAATTTATGAAGGCCTGTACATTAAAAATGAATTGCAATACACAATATCCTCGCAACGAAGCATACAATTATATGGCAACCAAAAGCAATTTACCCTTTTTAACTGTGTAACATCAACCTCTGTATGTCAGTAACTTACATTTATAATATTTTAAAATAACAAGTTGACTAGGTCACATAAATAACACAAGTAAACTGTAAATTACTTTCATCAAATTTATTGACAACTTGCACATAAAATAATCTGGATGCACAGGCCTAATTAGGCAAATAAAAAGATGGCCAGGCTAAGTAGCCAAGGCCTAAAGAAGTCAAAATATGTATAAAGGTTAAGCACTCAAACAGGTCAGGTGATTAAACATTAAGTAGATAATTAATTAATAAAATAAAAATATTACAACATTACAACCAGCAACTGATAGCACATTAACTTTGTCAATCAACTCCCACAAAAATTTCCACATACCTATCTCCTTTATTACCTCCCCATCTGTTGAATGTGCGCCGATTTCCTCCGTTAGTGGATAACTCCCAATAAATAACCCTCCCAGATTCCGAATAACGAAGACGAATGAGGTTGAAAATGGAAGTTTATTATAATGGAATTTTCAATAACTATGAGATACTATAACTCTCACTGTACAAGCTCTCAGCCCACACTGAGTAAAATATGCAAACAAAAAGGGGGAACACAAAGTATCTATGTACATGAGGTTAAGAAGGCTCCGGATTAGCCGGCTGCTGCAACACTCCCAACCTTGAAAAATTCAATTTAACAAAAATATTTTTCAAATAGGTGCAGTCTTTGAATGGGACGAGAGAGAATTTTTCCTTTGGCGGTCCTTCACTTAAGAGTCCGAATGTTGCCATCACGACCCTTCATTAGCTCCACCACTCGAGCTAAGGTCCATTCACTGCGAGATGTGTTTTCCTCCGAGATGAGAACAATATCATTGACATCGACATCGTCCGTCTTTGATCTCCATTTCCCACGCGTTTGTAGTCGGTGGAGGTATTCTCTGGACCATCTTTTCCAAAAGTGTCCCCGAAGCCGACCCAAATACTTGTACCGAATTTTCAGATCCACTTCCTTGCCAGGAAAATCTGAAAGTATAGAAAGGGGTCTAAAAAGGCATAAATGAGCCGGAGTTATAGGCTCCATATCTTGCGGGTCAGAGCTCAAAAAAGTCAGAGGTCTCTGATTTATAGAAGACTCAATATCTGTCAAAACTGTATACATTTCATCATAGGTTAAAAGAGCTCTCCCCAAAACTATCTTGAGGGGTCCCTTGACGGACTTTTTCTAACTGTCTGGAATGATCCAAAATACCAATGGACTCCATATTCCAAAACCTCTCAACCAATTCATTCAAACCATCATCCTCAACTTGAAACTAAGTCCCTTGAAACTAAGGTCTTCGATTTTCGAGAGGGTGATGCTTGTTGAGAACCCATGACAATGAAGCCAAATACGGTTTCCATTGCTGCAGGAGCATTGATTTTAAATGGATGTTTGACCAAATTCCCAGCTACAAAACGAAGATAATTGTCCATTCCGATAAGAATATCTACCTCTAAATGCTGACAGCCTTCCTGGACAACAAGATCCAGATTTGTCAAATAAGGGCAATCATCCCTACTCAAAATCAGTGATAATTAGGTACTCGGGTGGCAAAGACTGGTAAAATTATTCAATACCAGTAGAGCGTACGCATCTTTCAACCACGCACAGCATTGCAAGTCTATCAGTTCCATTTGCATCCCCTCTGGGACCTCGGAAGCATCCGTCGTGAATGGAGAGCGAAAAAGCGCAAAGTCCTTTTTCAGTTCAGTGAAAACCGTGAATCGATTGTCAAACTCGTGCATGAGGCCGGAAAGCAAGCTTGCATACTTGACCATGCTCTGATGGTTGACAGACAGAGATTTTAAACATGGGAAATGGGCTGCATTGTGCTGGCTGAGCTGTGCCTTCCATAACGCAAGTTTACTTTGAAAGGCACGGACACTGTCATAATACTCGGTAACGAGTTTGTTGCGACCTTGCATAGTAACATTAAAGACGTTTAAGTGTTCGGTAATGTCCACTAAGAAGGCAAGGTCTCTGATCCATTCGGGGTCGTCCAATTCCTCCACAGGCTTCCCTTTAGCCTGCATGAACTCGGCTATTTCTTTGCGTAATTTGTAGAACTGTTTGAGCACTGCGCCTCGGCTCAACCAACGCACATCGGTGTGATAGGGAAGCCTCTCTCTCTCTCTGCGTGTGTGCTATTAATCAGTAGTGTTGTCAGCTATGTACAAGTTGTTGTTGCACAAAAGATCAGTTTTTTCTTCTTCTCAAGCTGTCATCAGTTGAACATACTTTATGAAGGAGTAAGACACATATAATAAGACATTAAATAAACGATATTTTGATCACACGATACGTTTTTATAGGGATTCGCCACTAAGACCCTGAGTACGAAGTATACTATTTCAAGACTAATTTAAAGACTTATTCTCATTTATTGAGTTCATATATCTTCTTTTATATTTTACCCACAAAAACAGCATCACATCATCTCAACAAACAAATTAGCTGTTCTTAGTTACGCTCGCGTTAGCTGACGACAGCAATGCAGGGTCCTATTTGAATTTGATGTTTTTATGAACACATTTGACAAGTTTATTAATCAGTGACACAGACACATATCCCTTCATTATAGCTTAAATAAGTCCCACTGCATTGTAAGTGGCATTTGTGTGTTGTTTTAAGCGTCATTTTATGTGCGTTCCGGGACCTCCGCTTGCCTCATCATACCTGCGCTGTCATATGTACCTTGCGTTCCGGCACCTCGTGATTTACAAATTAAGCACTGCTTAAAACCATTAAGCATAAAAAACAAAAGTAGATTTACATTTGTTGATATTGTATCATAATATTATATATATATAACTCTTCCCAACCACTGATGTAACGGAGCCGGATGTTATGTCCATTCGGGCCAGATCCGGCCCGCAGGCCGCCACCACGGCATCCCTGCTCTAAACGATAGCCAAAAATACAAATAGGAGCGTAAATATTTGGAATTTATTTAACTGAATCCGCCATGAAAGTTAAGATAAATAAAGTCTTTTTGTTGAGCATATTATTTATCAACTCGATTTGTATTTCATTTTTCTTCTGTGGTTCCGATTTGTAGATTTAGGTAGTTTCCCAGGTTCTAGAAATATTTGTATAAAACACTTTTGCGCAAGGAGGATAAGTGGGTTAATTTTATACAAATGTTCTCCTTGATAAACGAAAAAGGTCTAAAATGACCTCATTTGACTAGTTTTATTGAATATAACTAAACAAATGGACTCCTTAACGATTCATAAAGCTTTGCGCAAAAGTCAGTACTTAAAAATGCATTTTACATAAAAGTGTCGTGTATTAAAATTCCATGCAGCAATAATTCCCTATACAAATAGCATTATCAGAAATTCCTTATGCAAAAGTGTTTTATACAAATATTCCTAGATCCAGTTTCTCATATGATTCTGGTGAGTCTAATAATGACTTATTGAGGTGAAATTTTTTCTTGTTAAGCTCCTAATGAGGTTAGGACTAAGTTTATGACAATGCTCTTCATCCCTTAGTACTCATTTAGGGAATTTCACGGTGCAGCTTAGATACTTGCCAGTAAAATTAAATTTAACAACGGAAGAAGGTTCCGGACGGTACACTACTTTTTTATTTACTAAAGACACCATGGATGAGGAAGCTCAGGCTAGATCAATTTTTGAGGTTTTATCCATACAGTAAAACAGTAAATTATTGAAGCTTGGTCAGTTTTGATGGATTTCCTTCTTTGCCTGGCGAGGTAGATGAGTCTGGCTTGCTCATCTCTTTATCGTTGAATGTGCAATAGTCTAACACCATAATAGGGTCTAAATGAGTTCTTTAAATTATCCTTGCTCTTTTGTCTCGCATCTTCTTTGATATGAAATTCTGAAGTAGTTGCAATCGTTGATACAAATGGACTTGCGATTTCATCGTTAATGAAATGAAAGTTTCCTCTTCCTCTGAAGTCTCTTCAATAGATTTCCTTCGATTCTTAACGGAGTGTCTTCAAATTGATGTCTCATAGATTTGTCATAGGCTACAATTTTTACCTTGAATTGTATTAAGCACATTCAAAATCAGCGATTCATGTGCACTTTTGAATGTAATATATAATTAAGTGTCCATAGCATCTTTGACTGTTGAAAATGAGACACTATTAAAACTTATAAAACATTGTGAATGTGCCAAGAAACCGCTTCTACTTACCATGGATTCCAACTCTCACAATCGTCTTTGGGGTAGTAAGGATACTGACGTAAGGGGAGAAATTTTGGAAAATATCATCGAGGTAAACAACCTTATCGTTGTGAACGAGGAAATGAGCCTACTTTTCTCACTCAACGTGCCAGCTCAACCATTGATATCACAATTATGAACCAACACGCCTTCAGAAAGTTTGAAATCAAGGGATGGCATGTGGATCCTAGGCCATCTATGTCTGACCATCGATACATAGTATTCACCTTTGGAAAATATAAACCAAGTGCTGAACTATCTAGAAACTTTAGAAAAGCTGACTGGAACTCCTTTAGGCACCACACAGAAATGATGACACTACCAAAAATATCTCCCGACGCAAATGCTATTGATCAATGCCCGAGATGCTTATCAAAGTAATAAATAAGGGGCTTGATATAGCCTGTCCACTAAAAAAATGTTTAATATTAAATCAGTGCCATGGTGGACTAAAAATCTTGCTAGTTTGAGACAAAAACTTAGAAAGCTCGAGCCAAAACGTCATCATAGTTCTTTTCGAGAAGATTACCAAAACACTAGAAAAGAATACCGAGCCTCATTAAGAACACAACAAAGAGAATCTTGGAAAACTTCTGCACCAGCGCTGAAAGCACAAAGGACATTGCCAAACTAATTAGATGTCAAAAAGCGATAGATTATTCTATAGGTCTTCTACAAACAAAACTGGATATTCACAGTCACCTGATGAATCCCTGAGAATACTCATGGAGACACATTTTCCTAACTGCAGATTCAATGTCAACTATGAAAGCCCCTTACAAATAAATAAGTTTGACATCAACTTTGTTGATTGCAACAGGGTCAGGAATTCCTTTAATTCGTTTAGTCCATACAAAAGCGCCGGGCCGGACGGACTCAAGCCTATTGTACTTCAACAACTTGGTAGTAGACTAGTGGAATACATTACGGACCTTTACAAAGTAATTGTCAGCACGGGCTACACTCCAAAAAGCTGGAGAGAAATGAAAGTAAGATTTTTGCCAAAACTTGGTAAGGCTGATTATAGCTTGGCAAAGTCATTTAGACCAATTACCCTATCGAACTTCCTTATTAAAGGACTTGAAAGAATTGTGAAGTGGAAAGTTGATGAAAGCATCCCTATACTTCACTCACAGCACGCCTACACAAGAGGCCTATCAACAGAAACCGCCCTATCACAAGCCGCAGACATAATAGAGAAAGCCATATTCCAAAAAGAATGTACTCTCGCGGTCAGTCTTGACTGCACAGGTGCTTTTGATAACGTATGATTTCTCTCTGCGGACTATGCAATGAAAAGACTGAGAATTCCAGAGAGTATCAGATTATGGTATAAAAATCTTCTTAGTACAAGAACAGTTGAAGCCGAGTTGAGAGGCGAAAAGGTCATCGTCAATCCAACGTGTGGCAGCCCACAGGGAGGAGTGCTATCCCCATTAGTCTGGAACACTATAATGGACACCCTACTGGCGAAGTTTAAAAAAGGTGCAATCAAAGTTGTTGGTTATGCTGACGACATTTTATTACTAGTAAGTGGAAAAAATCCCACCACACTTGCTAATGCAATGCAAGAGGCAATCAACACGGTTGTTGAGTGGGGAAGCCTTACCTTTAATCCAATCAAATCAAACGCCATAGTATTCTCTAAAGCATACAAACTCCGGTCTAAATACTTCCCATGCTTAAAAATAGATGGTAAAGTAATTGAATATTCACCACGAATGAAATATCTAGGCTTAACCTTTGATCAAGGACTAACCTGGACAGAACATCTCAAAGAAAAGGCAGCAAAGTGTGCTCGTATATGGAACATGTCTAAGGCAACCATAGGCCAAAAATGGGGCTTCACTCCGGATAAAGTCCTATGGCTATATGAAGCAATGGTCAGACCAGTCATCACATATGGGTGCCTTACTTGGGGACATTCTATTACTTCAAAGAAAAACGGGATTAAAATCCTAAATTCAGTTCAAAGAAAAGCACTTCTGTCAATAACCCATACACTTCGCTCAACACCGACTGCAGGGATGGAAGCAGTACTGGGTATAACTCCTCTAGATATATATGTCCAAGCGCAAGCAACGCAATCAAAATGGAGAACAAGACATTTTCTGCGGAACAACTGGGATGGTATTGGCATCCTTCCAACACGTCGTGGACATAGGTTCTCTAGCGACAAAATTTTGGAGGAAGCCATCACAAACCATGAAAGTGACTTCATTAAGGGACAATTCATTTGGGTGGACAACCTTGAAATCCCCAATCCCGATACAATTATCTACACGGATGGTTCAAAAGATGATAAAAGTAATACTGGGTCTGGATGGGCAATTACTAGGGGTGACATATCATTACACCACTCAATGGTATCGTTGAACACAGAGGCATCAGTATTTCAAGCAGAAGTTGTGGCAATTACAAGATCTGTAGAAGATCTCCTTAATCAAGAAAAGTTCTCCAAAAATATTATAATTAGATCAGACTCCCAATCAGCGATTGCAGCTCTTCTCAACCCACTTACAACTAGCGAGGTAGTGAAGAACTGTAAGAAGGTCCTGATTGAAGGAAAAAAGAAGAAAAACATTCATATTGAATGGTGCAAAGGTCATAATGACATAACGGGAAATGAATTTGCGGATCATCTAGCAAAAAATGGAAGTGTGAGCAAAATCCGGAAAAATGTCGGTGTTCCTCCAAGTTATATAAAGAAAACACTTAACGATTTCTTTTACAACAAATGGTGTCACCGATATAGAAATGACCAAAAGATGAAGCATACACGCTCCATGCTTAAAACCCCGAAGCCAAAACCCATCAAACACCGACATCAAGATGCCCAACTTCTTGTCCAAGCCTATACCGGACATGGACCATTTCTCTCTCATTTGAGTAAATGGAAAAACACGAGTGAAATATGTGATCTCTGTTTGGAAGAACCACAGACTGCTCATCATTTAATCTACAAATGCCCCGCTTTGTCCTACGAAAGGCACCTAGTTTCGCAAGAGGAGGATGAGGAAACAAAAATAATCAAGTTTTTAAAATGTACAAAGATGAAAAATGTTATGATGAAAATTTTTAATATATAAATATGATTACTTTACTTTTACTGTCGTAACACAGATACCCCAATGTGTGGTTGTGTTCTTTACTTTAGTTTATGTATATCTGTATATGTTTGTCTATTGTAAACAGTAATAAATTTCTAACTAACTAATTAAACATCTTTGACGCTTCACTCCAACAAACTTAAAATTGACCCAGTTACCTTCGGAAGGCAGAATTCGGAGAATATGTAGACGCCAGGTCCGTAATGATGCTGACAATATAGTCGCATTTCCTCTACACCTCCTTATAGTTCTCATATTTTGAATCCAATGGTTCACACAATTTTTGTTCAAATATTTTGAGCCACTCCACTAATCTTGACTCATTAAAGGCATTGAGGAATATCAAAGTTGTTTTTTTTCTTCTTTTCAATTATGATCTTATCTAGTAGCCCTTTTAATTTTAAGGAGAGCTCTTCAATGTAATCAACTGAGTTCTTATTTATTTTCTGTGTGTGTGAACACATTTCCAATGATTCAGACATCTCCTGACCTCAATGGGAAACTTTGTATAGATTATTGCTATCCGTGCACTATTTTTGGGTTTGCAATTTCATGTTTACTAAGGACTCAAGAACTTGTTACAGTGGTCACATTCAAGTGCTTAATATTCCAATGATTTTATAAATCAATCCATCCACATTACTTAGAGTAATTAAAAATGTTTCCCATTTATAATTATTATGAAGGCTTAACAAAGCCGCATGATCTCTTCGAGATCCATTATTTCTTAGTAGAATAGCTCTTTACATTTTTAGAAGATGTTTTCTTTGAAATCATAGAATCCTAATCCAGAGGCTTGTCCGTAGGTAAACAGTGGACTCCATTCATATTATATATTATTAGAATGAAAAGAAAAAATATTTTAACCTACTCATTTTCTATAAATAAAACAAGCATCTCATTTTTTAATATTACCTTTTTGAAATAATTTTTTATTAACTAACTTTTGGTACTTGAATTTATATCTTATGTTGTAACAATGAAAAACAAAGAAAATTTTATATAAAACATACAGCATCATTTCAATATGCGAGTTAATGATTCAATACTGTGTCTTTTGAATAAGCATTAAATTGTCCAGTTTAAATTTCACGCTCCATTCGATTTTCAAACTACTGAATAATAGTGTTGTGTCGGTCCTTATCTAGGACCGAGGACTGCAGTCCGGTCCGGTTCAGTCAAGTCCTTTTTTTCGGTTCTTAAAACAGGATAAATTGTTTCCTTATGACGTCATAGCCACCGTGATGTAGTCAACATCTATGAATGCTATGAAAAGGAAAAATCCTTTATATGAGAAAAAATAAGATCTTCAATGAGTTAATGACAGATATAGCATTTTTAAATTATCTTATTATTAAGTATTAATTATTGTGTTATATATATATGTGTATATATATATATATATATCTATTATATATATATATATTGAATATATCATAATATATAATTCTTATATATATAATTAATATAGCATGCATTAATAAACTTCTAACTAATCATCATAAGTATTAAATTAAATAATAATCGCCGATGCTTAATGATAATACCTAAAAATTAGCCCATAGCAATTGAAACAAATGTGTTGTGAATTATTTTTTTACTGAAACATTTAATATATATATATTATAATAATAGCAGTTAGAACTTATTAATTAGTACTCTTTCAACATTTTACGGAAAATTAAAGAATAACAAGAGACAATCTCAAGGACCAACGGTCCCAAGGACCACTCCAAGGACTGATGGTCCTAAGGACCGATCCCAAGGACCGACAGTCTAAGGACTGATAACCAAGGACTGACGGTCCTAAGGATCGATAGGCCCGGTCCTAAGATTGAACTGAACCGGACCGAATAAATTGGGACTGACACAACATTATTGAATAGTAAATTACTACCATTCATGATAAAATATCCGTATATTAATAACAAGATTTATAAATAAATTTAGGTGGTTCAAAGATCTCCAAAAAATAAGTTTTAGTCATATTTTAAAAAGTTCATTTATAGTCATCTCAATTGATCTTGATAATGATACCCCTTACCTGTTCCTTATATCCTTTACCAATCCACAATAGATATATTTTGTCCAGGCATTTGTATAAGGGACTTTGACATTCAAACTCGAAATCACGCTTTTCGTCAATAGAAAAAATGTTTTACATCCTTGAATATTTGAATAGACTAATAACCATTACAATGTCCACTTGTTTGCTGACGATAAAAACAATTAAACCCTTTCGTGACAACAGAATAAGTTTAATTCCTTAAGATGTTCGGACGAGCTAAAATAAATGAGAAGTTGAAAAATATATAAAAGCTGCTAATAACAAAAGACAAAGAAGGCTAAATAAACAGAGGGCTTAAAACCTTCTTAAACAAGTGAACGTTTTCATTTTTTTTTGTACATTCGTACAACGTTTATTCTTGAGTGTTACCAAACATCAAAAAACTTATTACTACATGTACAAACATAAAATCTAACACAACCAATATCAAACAAAATCAAACATCATCAACAATTCTATTTGCATATTTAAAAACATTTTCGATAGGGGGATTTTGTGCTTCTTAATTTATAAAGTAAAATCTGAATTTAGGTACAATAAAATTATTTCCGTGCTATAAAAACCATAGTAAATAAACACAAACTCCTTTCGTGGTTAAAACATGGCCAAATTTCATATAAACTTTTTGAACAACCATATCCCATATTTTTTTTTAATGCGTTACACTCAAAGAGGAAGTGCTTACTCGTTTCATTTTTTTCTTTGCAGAAGAAAAACAACGCTTCCTCACGAGTCCTGCCATATTTACTTCCAAAACACAAAGTGTGTGTTGCTATTCTGTACTTTAACCAGTATAAAGATAGGATTTTTTTTTGGTTTGGTTGGAGTATGACTTGCGTCAACGAAGCGAAAATAATATAAAATAAATAAGGCAATTATAATGCGACAAAAAAAATGTTTGCTGAGACAGACTTATGCAAATGAAAAGACGATGATGGAACCTGCATACATTCAAGTAAAGCAAAAACAATTTACTGCTTCCACGTTGCACAAACACACATTAACATAATTGGAGAGTCTGAAAATACTTTGCACTTTTGTGCGTAATACGAATTTTACCCAAAAAGTCCTTACAATAATTATCTCGAAACTCTATTCTTTGTTCTGCAATAACAAAGGCTGCTCGAGTAACTGAACAACAAAGGCACACAAAGGGAAAAAATGTATGAACATTTTTTTGATACATTTAGTGAAGCAATTTGAAGAACTGCAGGCTGTAATGTTATTGAAGCTGTATAAAAATATTTTGGCATTTTTTAAAAGGTTTTATTTATTAAAATTCTTATTATATTTTAGGCAAATATAATGTTTTTATATATTTTCAGATTCCATCTACCCTTTTGTGAGGCTTTGTGTTTAAAGTACAAACTCGTAACTAAGTAAATATAGTCGAGAAGATCAACCGTGTATACGTACGAAATGCATAAACTGTCTTGAAAATCTAACATTAATTCACAAGGTACTTTGTTAGTCGTCTAAAAAACATTGAAAAGCTCATCTATGTGAGAAATAAAGGCAACACTACTAAAGGCAAGGAGCTGTTTACACAAAATGTTAAAACAATGCATTAAACAAAAAAGTGTATAGCTACTACGAAGGAGCTTATCTGAAACGTGAGAAGGGCACAGATGATGTGAACCCAATTAAAGTGGGGGTTTTACGTGTGAAGTTGAACCAGTTATCTGGTTTTCCTGAAATGGCGATTTAAAAAGATGGATCAAAATATACTCCTGAGGATTTACTGAAATTATTTCATATCTTTGATCACCATTTTGGAATCATTACAGCATATTTTGTTATGGATGTTCGATAGAAGTGGTTAAGGAAAAATGGTCAAAGAAATGAACTTTCATTTTGTTTTGCGAAGACAATGATTGGTTCTCAGTTTATTCTATTATTGAAAAAATATGATTGAGAGACTTGATTGAGATCATTGATGATTATAAATATATTTTTAAATTGTAATTGTATTACTAATCTAAAGCCACATACTTAAGAGGATATGTTCTCCTTGGTGTGTGTAATCCTTTATTTGATTTAAATTATCAGCTTTTTGCTGGTCCGTTTTAGGTAAAATAATAATATAAAATATAAAAATATAAAACACATCATTCCTGTGTATGAACACATACACATATATATAAACATTAAAAACACGTATAAAATTAAAAATACTAAAATAAATAAATCCCCCTAAATTGGGGTACTGCGGCCAATGGTCCTGGCTACGTCCCTTGCCGCAGCTAGTGTCCTGGCCGACCTCAGGGACTCAAAATTGTTCCACACAGACACTGCGTGGGACGCAAATGTGTCTGTGCCGCCACCGAAAGTCGTAGACCTCGTCGGTCTCTTTGGGGTTGGGAAGACGAGATCGCCAATGGGGTTTCTGGCACCACATCCCCCATCATTGGAGTGGAAGCACTTCCAAGTCTCTACTGCCACAGCCATGACGGTTATCTCGTTGAGGGAGGGAATTTTGCAATACTAAGGAGATCCTCGATCCGAATGTGGTCCCGTCTCCTGCAACCGGCGATGCTCCTTGCCACGTCATTGATGGCGACCTGGACGGCCCTGTGTGCGGCGGTTCTCAGTTTATTCTATTATTGAAAAAAATATGATTGAGAGACTGTCAAGCATTGATGATTATAAATATTATTTTTTAAATTGTAATTGTATTACTAATCTTAAAGCCGAATACTTAAGAGGATACGTTCTCCTTGGTATTAGAGTCCATAAAAATAAATCCAGTGGAGGAACGTTCAATAAGCGCTGCATTGAGGAACTGCGAGGCCATACCCCTCAAAACCTTTCAGACAGCGCATTAACAGAAGAACATAAACTAAGGGCTATCATTATTGGAGCAGGTGTCAGATATTTGGGATTGTCTTCCAAAATCCCCATATTAAACAGCCACGAACAGACCTCTGAAGCTTCAGCACTAAAATAAGCGCCACGCCTTTCGCCTATCAACGCCAAATTTCTCCATTTTATTATGAAATAATACAAGAAATTCAAGACTCCAACGAAGATTTTAGTTTTTTTTCCTTTTTCTTCCTCTTAAGAAAACAAAACCGTTATAATCCCGTTTAAGGGAAATAATTGTCTGAAATAGTTGATTTATGAACTTCTATACTGTCTGTTATAAGAAGTAAGACGTTGAAGTCAATCGGAAAACACTTTGTTCGAATTGCATGAAGCAGTCTATTAGCATAACACAATATAAACTTTCTGGGATAAACACCAAACTTTTCTGGCCTCACATCGAAAGTTTCCAAGAGAATTTAACTATCAGCAGAAACTCTGCATGCCCCTCTTCAGGAGGTTTGTCAGGCGGACGTCCTGACATCATTCACTTCAACACGCTTATAAAAGGAAACGAAATGTCTTTTTTTAAACTTCGATGCAATCGATCTCGACTTTGTCCTTCAAGACCAAGGATTGATCTAAAAGGCAATGAATAAAGCGTCTTCAGAAGTCCTGGAGATCCAGAAGAATTCTGGAATTTAATTTTATTTAAAAAATTACATAAAGCAAGAGCTTTTTGTAATTCTCACACCAGCTATAATGACATGTGGCACTAACAGTGACACACGGCCACATTTTCTCTTCTTTTTCAGTCTTACGAAGTTTAACCGTAGAAATGAGAAATATTTTTCTGAATGGGATTAAATAATGACGTCAAATCCTGGTATGAACAATGATCTTTATATGACAAACATATAAAGTACCTATAAAAAAATTCTTAAGGTAATAACCCAGTACAAAGACAAAGAGACAAATGTTCTGAACTGTCTTTTTGTATATGTAGTTAAGATAACAACGAATAAATTTAATTTTTCTGAATGCTCCCATGGACAATATATGATTTATATAAATGGAACCTAGGTTTATAACAGACATCCGTCATAAACACGAACTCTCTCAACATTTAAAATTTGAGTGATTAATATTTAATCATTCTTTCTCTAACTAAAGGTAAAATTGTATAATAATTTGTTTTTTTGAAAAAATACCATATTTTTAAAGACAACCATTCTTAAGGTATTGAAGTTTAAGTTGAATATTTCAGAAATATAAATATCTTCTGTTTAAAAATGTTAGTAAACAATATTATACAACACAATTTTGTGGAGAGGATAAGAAGAAAAGTTACGGGTTGATGGTTCACATATCACTCATTTATCTAAGTTTTTCTTTATTGTATGAGATAGAATAATAAAGATAAAGTTTTTGCACCAATCTTGGGTAAGGCGACAGTCGTCCTTGGGTAAGCTGTATCACCATCAGCATTAAGTTGCTTTCATATTGTAGAGATACAATTAATGGACATGATACAATAGCAGGAAAAGGGAATGCTATTATCCCTTTTTAGTAGGTCCGGTAATTATAAGGATGTAGACAGAAAATACACTTTGGTGGTGATAACGTAAAAAGGACAGAACGACAGCTCTAAGTTTATAAGAAAAAAACATAGCATAAGCATCAATAATTGGTCCAAGGATTCTAAAAATACAATTATAATGGACTGATATATTTTAAATATTCATGTTTAAGAAACATAACTTCTAAAAGGAATCACGAAAGGTATGCAGAGGAATCCTTATCCGTCAGTTCATTTAACAGGGCTTGAGAAAGAACTCCTCTCTCGTAAAGATAGATGATTTCGAGGGAGTAGATGCTTGAGGCCTTACATCACTTGTAGGACTTGGGCATTTCTCTATAACCCCACTTTGGACTCATTCAGTCCTTGAGCTTGGTTTTTTATGATGATGCCTTAGAATATCATATAGCTAACCTTAGGAGTGAGTTATTTTGTAGAAGCTCTTCCGCACGGTAGCTCCATGAGAGTCCAATCCAGATCGTTAGCAACAAAAAGCTTTTGTGAGAAGATCCAGAAAGGTTAACAAGGGAAATCAAAACTCCCACAGTTCACCAATATGTTATGTCTCTGACGTCACGCTGCAAGACACCCTGACGTCATGTCGTGTACTGTGCCTCACTCTTTCTCTTCCGTGTATATATTAGAAAAAAGTATCTTTAAAAAAATGTACACCAAACTCGTTGCATCCCAACAAAGATATTTTATAACATCTTCGAATTCACAAAGAAGATGACTAAAAGTACTTAAGCAAAACCTTGTGACTTCATGAAAACTATGACGCTCTAGCATCTTCAGCCTAAACAAATTGATAGATAATACAATCACATCAATTGAATATATTGATTAGAGCCTCTTCTACTCCTTATCAACCAGAGCTTTAAATTTAACTTGAATGATGTTGCGTTTTATCATATTATAGACAAATTTCAATGACCTCTCTGATACTTGACATATGTGAATCGTACTGGAAATAAAATATTATATATTCAATCGTATATTTTTGCAACATTGCCATAGATAAACTTGTAACGGATAACATAATTAGTTAATATAATTAAGATCTTATATCATAATTATAGGTTAATTATCGAAGAAAATATATGAAATAGAATAATGTATACAACTATTTCGAAGATAAGTTAATATTTATTCATCAATATGAAAGATTACTTTTTGGATATTGTAAAGCCTTATTCTTTAAATATATGCACTTTCAATTATAATTAATCATATCTCTACATATAGTTCTACATACATCTCTCTATATGTAGTTTCTTAACCGAATGGTTGTTGTATCAAAGTATTTATATTAAATATTATAAGACATATAGCCTTTAAATAAAGTTTATTACAAAAACGTAGAAATATATTTTATATATTTAAAAAAAGATATAATATTTTATGCATATAATTAATACAATATATTCAAGAAACAATGAGATAACCTATATAACATTTGAATATTGTTTTAGAAATGTCGACAACAACAAAATACTTAATTTTATAATAGTAACACTAAGGCTAAATCAAAAGATTTTTTTGATATTGTTACCCCCATCATAACATCTAAACTTTTTTAACTACTTTCTTGATAACTATTATTTGTGATATAAAATATTATATTATTTTCAACAATTCAATATATTGATTTATTTGCAGTTTTTTAGAAAGCTTTTTCACACTAGGCTCTGGCTAAAGAAATTTCGTGTATTACTTAGTTTATATTCTCTTAGATTAATTTATTCTTCTTTCAACATTATTCACATAGGATTTCGAATATCTTTGTCTGAAAAGAAGTTATGAGCATCTACTTTCTGAATAACAATTCGGTTTATTTAATATGTAATAATATTCATAAACTTATTATAATTCCTTACTAGAGTAAAGTAAATAAAAGAAAGAAGAAAAAAATTCGTAGAGAGCCTTATGAGTCCTCCATTAATTATAACTTATTTATATATAAAGAATAAAATATAAAAATATAAAAGTATAAAAAAGAAAGATGAAAAAATATTTAATTTAGAAGAGAGCCTTATGAGTATATGACTTATGGTATATATATAAATATATATATTTATATATATATAAAATATATATATATATATAGATAGATAGATAGATAGATACATAGATAGATAGATATAGATAGATAAATACCATATATATATATATATATATATATATATATATATACAAAGTTACTGAGAAACGTCCAGCTCCTTGGCGACATCCCTGATGGACCTGCTGGGGTTGTGCTCGAAGATGTCTGACACATCCTGATGAAGTCGGGGGTGCTGCCCTTGTGGGCGCTGCAGGAGGGCCTGAAGGCTCTTTCGCACGGCACAAGGGTCCCTGGTATCCTTAAGCTGCTGCCTTAGTTCAGCAACTCTTCTTCTGTCGATCGAGCAGCTCAGAGACCTGGGTGCTGCTGATGGTGTTGCCCTTTATAGAAAGAATCTGGATAACGGCACACCTGCGTTCTTGCTCGTTCCAGATAACAGGCTGTAGATTTCAATATGCGGCCATGCCGATGATAAAACTCAACTGAAATGATCTCTCATATGTTGGCTGTCTGCAAAAAAATCAGCTGTGCGGATCAGATGACGTCATCCTTGTTAAAGGATGTCCTGAAAACCCGCCAGATAAAATCTTACTACCCTGTATATTTTTATCGTTAGCCGATATATCGGCTGGTTGTTATATAAGTGCTGATAGTGCATTGCTCAAGCTATCTTTATTGGTAAATTTGGAACACGATAATGGCGATAATTACATATTATGTGAAAATTGTGTGATAAGAAACTTAATGATCGTAGAAAAATGGTAGAAAACCCCTATCCCCGCCCAAATTGCGTTCAAATATTTTTATTTATTACCTATTTGGTTCGATGGAAATTGCATCCGATAGGATATAAATAAGCATTATAGCATTAAAATTAGTCTATCGAACATAGGATCTTATCAATGAGGTAGACAAAAATGAGGATTCGAACATGCGCCCCCGACATTGCGAGTTGTGCACGCCATAACAAACACGGCCATCGCACTCCAAAGTTTTTGTTATGAAACAAACCTTTATTGTTTCCGTTTATTACGAAGAAAAAATACTTTCTTTTACTTATATACATACAACACATAAATATAATATGTTCTTGTTCTGATAAAAAAATGGTATTGTAATAGGTGCATGCCTTATTTTATATTATATTAATTATATATATTAGCAGGGCTGTAGGAATCTGGTAAATACACTCTCTGGGCATAAACGACCTTTTAACGCATATTTGGCCTTTTTCTGCATATTTATCGCATGTTTGGAACAAATTTGGAGTATATATATATATTTAGTATTTACAGGCCTAAAGTTCCCCACAATGGCGCCATAAGAAGAGGAAGAGTGTTTACACGTGGCTACAAAACAGAAGAATAATGAATTCCCGCCCGATTGCCTCACTCCAAACTAAAGTCTCTTTTGTCTGACTAGCGAACCAGTCTGACAGAGAGGCATGTAAAAGATATGCTCATTCTTCAATGGAACAATGATTACAAGATATAATTTTTATTTATTTAGAATGTACATTAATTTTCCTCATATTATGGCGTGTTTTTTGTTTGTTGCTTATTTACTTTTTGCATATTTTTTGCGTCTTTAGGCATTTTTCCAGCATATTCTGGGCATATAGGGCATTGTTTTTATCCAAATTCCAACAGCCCTGTTGATGACAAAAGGAATATTAATATTTCTACCCTTTTCTTCTTTGTTTTATGAGTTGCTAACTCGGACATTGATCTTCTCTTTTTTATTCAATTTATTTTCATTCACATAGATGGGATGGCCAGACGCTGCAACATCTGCCCTTTCAATTACTCATCTATGCATGGTCTTTTATTTATGATAAAGATTTAAAGTTTAAACAGTCAGGAAGCACTTGCTTGTGTATATTATATGATGCCCTGAGAAAAAGATGTTATTTTAAGCTTTCGGAAGAGGGAAAGACTTATTATTCGCAGATAAGAAGTGCATTTTAAGTGAATAAACAAATAAATATATACTTAGAGGCAAAATAAGTTTGCCTGAGGATCCTTGTCGTTTTTTGGTTTTCGTGTGAAGGGCATTTAATTATATTCAAACGGAAATATACTATACATAACGTTTGACCGAATTGTACAAAAAATATTTATAGTCGCTTTCTTTGTACCCTCCCGCTAATATTTGGGAGACTTAGCCTCAAGGATGCTCACCTAATAAAAGCCTATGAAAAGCTTTGTTTTGTACTGGATGAGAGAGTAGGGCTGGGACGGTAACCGCATTAACGCTATACCGCGGTACGTGACGCATACCGTGGGTCTTAGCACGTCACCGTCATGACCGGCAAAAAAAAAAAATTGAAACATTGGCTTGTATATGTGGGGATGTCATATGTTTGGCGGAGCGCGGTCATAACCAGTAGGCCTATCACCGTTTTCAAAACGAAACTTCAAACAACTTTTGATCAAAAGATGGAGCAAACCCGACCTTAGGATGTTGGGGAGCGCAATTTCCATAATCCATAATAAAATTCCATTTGCGTTTCTAGCCTATCCTCGTTGCCTACGATCTGTGTGTAATGTTTCGTACTTTTGAATTTAATTGCACACATGAAAGCATAACATACAGGCGTGTGGGAGCCTGGGGGAAAACGCAGGACTCACTTCTTTTTTTTACTGCACGTGCTTTAAAACACAATTACTTCACGGGGGGGGGGGGGGGTTTAAATATAGCGGTATATCGCAAAACCGCGGGAATTTGTTGATTACCGACCGCAGTAAGAAAAAATCCAAACCG
>CP045891.1:15000511-15024263 GCA_013387185.1 Caligus rogercresseyi | reverse complement strand
ATATATATATATATTATACAGGGATTCACTTAAAGGTTGAACTCACATATTACAAACTACAATCTTTATATAAATTTTACAACAATAATTTTTAAACAAAATATAGCACAATATTTATTTACAAAATGTATTTCATTAAATTTTCACATATCCTTCTTTGGCCTTCACTACAGCTTTGACCTCCTCACGGTGGAGGCAAACAGCAGGATCTCTTCCTCAGACAAAGAGGCCAGGCCTGGATCAGTTTCTTCTTTAGAATCTCCACCGATGGCCAGGACTTGCTACACACCCTTGTCTCCAGAAGACTATATTCCAAAGTCCATTGGTTCAGATCTGGGAGGAGGGAGGCCACAAGTCTTTGGACCAAAATCTGCGATCATATCAGTGCAGAAGCTTTGAACCATTTGCTGGTAGGGATGGAGCTTCATCTTGTTGGAACAGGAAAAGAGCCGTAGGATACTCTCTTTGTACCCATGGGACGACCTCCTCTGAAAGAAAATGCAGGTATACTGCCTGGTCGATCTTCCGCCCCTCCTCGACAAAGATAGTGGGGGCCTTCTTCCCGTCCGACGTCACTTCCGCCCGAACCATGACTGAGGGTGGCTTTGCCTTCTGAAGAGAGTCCTCAGCTGCACGGGGATGTCTTCCTTTTTTCTAGATAAAACCCGGTCATTCTGACTGTTGTGGGTGGCGGACCGTGAAAATCTTTGTCTAGGAAGAGATTCGCCTGGTTGCCTCCACCGTGAGAGTTTCAAAGCTGTAGTGAAGTCCAAAGGAAATATGTGAAAGTTATGAAATACATTTTGTAAATTCACACATGTGCTATCATTTTTGTTTAAAATATTTGTGTAAATTTTATACAAAGATTGTATCTTGTATATGTGAGTCTCAATTTAATGAATCACCCTGTTATATATCGATATATAAATATATCTAGAATATATATATAATATATATATATATATATAATATATATAATAGATATAGATATATATATATATATATATATTATAGATACATATATACAAATTACGTGAGAGACGTCCAGCTCCTTGGCGACATCCCTGGTGGACCTGCTGGGTTGTGCTCGAAGATGTCTGACACCCTCCTGATGAAGTCGGGGGTCCTGCCCTTGTGGGCGCTGCTGGAGGGCCTGAAGGCCCTTTCGCACAGCACAAGAGTCCCTGGTATCCTTCAGCTGCTGCCTTAGTTCAGCAACCCTTCTTCTGTCGATCGAGCAGCTCAGAGACCTGGGTGCTGCTGATGGTGTTGCCCTTTATAGAAAGAATCTGGATAACGGCACACCTGCGTTCTTGCTCGTTCCAGATAACAGGCTGTAGATTACCATATGCGGCCATGCCGATGATAAAATTCAACTGAAACGATCTCTCATATGTTGGCTGTCTGCTAAAAAATCAGCTTCGCGGATCAGATGACGTCATCCTTGTTAAAGATGTCCTGAAAACCCGCCGGATAAAATCTTACTACCCTGTATATTTTTATCGTTAGCCGATATATCGGCTGGTTGTTATATAAGTGCTGATAGTGCATTGCTCAAGCTATCTTTATTGGTAAATTTGGAACACGATAATGGTGATAATTACATATTATGTGAAAATTGTGTGATTAAAACTTAATGATCGTAGAAATGGTAGAAAACCCCTATCCCCACCCAAATTGCGTTCAATATTTGTATTTATTACCTATTTGGTTCGATGGAAATTACATCCGACAGGATATAAATAGCATTATAGCATTAAAATTAATCTATCGAACATAGGATCTTATCAATGAGGTAGACCAAAAATGAGGATTCCAACCTGCGCCCCCGACATTGAGAGTTGTGCACGCCATAACAAACACGGCCATCGCACTCCCAAAGTTTTTGTTATGAAACAAACCATTATTGGTTCTGTTTATTATGAAGAAAAAATACTTTCTTTTACTTATATACAACACATAAATATAATATGTTCTTGTTCTGATAAAAAAAATGGTATGTAATAGTGCATGCCTTATTTTATATTTAGTTACATATTATTAGCAGGGCTGTAGGAATCTGGTAAATACACTCTCTGGCATAAACGACCTTTTAATGCATATAACGCATATTTGGCCTTTTTCTGCATATTTATCGCATGTTTTGAACAAATTTTGAGTATATATATAATATATATACACAGTATTTACGGGTCTAAACTTCCCCCCAATGGCGCCATAAGAAGAGAAGAGTGTTTACACGTGGCTACAAAACAGAAGAATAATGAATTCCCGCCCGATTGCCTCACTCCAAACTAAAGTCTCTTTGTCTGACTAGCGAACCAGTCTGACAGAGAGGCATGTAAAAGATATGCTCATTCTTCATTGGAACAATGATTACAAGACATAATTTTTATTTATTTAGAATGTACATTAATTTTCCTCATATTATGGCGTGTTTTTTGTTTGTTGCTTATTTAACTTTATTGCATATTTTTTTTGCGTCTTTAGGCATTTTTCCAGCATATTTCTGGGCATATAGGGCATTGTTTTTTATCCAAATTCCAACAGCCCTGTTGATGACAAAAGGAATTTAATATTTCTACCCTTTTCTTCTTTGTTTTATGAGTTGCTAACTCGGACATTGATCTTCTCTTTTTTATTCAATTTATTTTCATTCACATAGATGGGATGGCCAGACGCTGCAACATCTGCCCTTTCAATTTACTCATCTATGCATGGTCTTTTATTTATGATAAAGATTTAAAGTTTAAACAGTCAGGAAGCACTTGCTTGTGTATATATATTGAGTGCCCTGAGAAAAAGATGTTATTTTAAGCTTTCGGAAGAGGGAAAATACTTTATTATTCGCAGATAAGAAGTGCATTTGAAGCGAATAAACAAATAAATATATACTTAGAGGCAAAATAAGTTTGCCTGAGGATCCTTGTCGTCGTTTTTTGGGTTTTCGTGTGAAGGGCATTTAATTACATTCAAACGGAAATATACTATACATAACGTTTGACCGAATTGTACAAAAAAGATTTATAGTCGCTTTCTTTTGTACCCTCCCGCTAATATTTTGGAGACTTAGCCTCAAGGATGCTCACGTAATAAAAGCCCATGAAAACTTTGTTTTGTACTGGATTAGAGACTTACAAAGTTCTAAGAACATTGGATCCCAAAAAGGCTATTTTTTGGTGAACTATTATTAGAAAGGAGTATATAGATCCTAAGGCAGCTATGACATGAGGATAGTGTCGGTTTTTATCTTTGTCCTGCAGAAGAAATATGAGACGACTTCATAAGAGGCATTATACCCGCAAATATGATATATGTGGCTTATATAAATATAAAATGAAAATATAACAACAATAAGATTACACATTAGAATACAATCACTAAGGAGTAAAACAAGAGCTTTCGTAACCCAAATATCTGAAAACAAAACTGTTACCTATGTAGAAAAATTGACGAGAATGTTATTAATATGAAATGTTCCTTTCTTAAAATTGTGGGAGTTCACACGGGGGAAAAGGCGTAAAATTGTTTTTCCCACATTTTTATTGCTCTAAAAATGAAAAAGAGATGAGAAAATACTCGACTGTCTCCTTTTTTCTCTACATTTTTCAATCAAATGAATTAAATATCTGGAGAAATGAATTGCAAAATATGCAAAAAAACTAGAAAAGACGAAATATACAAATATGACAAACGTGTATTGATTCCAAGTTTTTATTTGTATATTTTTTGCTCAGCCTTTTTCTGACGGCATGATGTGGACAAGGAAACAAGAACTCCATGCAATCATTATTTTATTTTGTCTATAATTTTAAACAATTGGTCACAATTCGCTTCCAATGCCTGAAACAAGGAGGAAGGGGACAAAAAATAATTTTACGCATTCATCCTTAGTGAGCATTTCCTTTGCCAAAAGTAACTGTTTGCTCGGCTTACATGCTATATATCTTAACTATATGACAACGTTATTCTTTGTAAAATAATATAAGCCAATTCATGTTGATTCAAAATGAAGACCTTCGGCGGAGGTAACTATAATGTAATACTCAATATTATTTTAATAATGTTTGTATGTACTATGGTAAAACAGCAATAAATACTTAACTAACTATGTATAGAGGGGACGACACTCTCCTGCATACAGCTCCTTCAAACTATTGAGAGTCCTGATACACCGTATCTGTAAACAACCACGAGTCCGATAATACTCTGGTATTCAGATCTCCCTCAAAAGTGGCTACAAAAACACAAATATTCGGAGGATTAACTAATAAAGGAAATATAAACGTATGTATTCTATATTATGTTTGGTTTGAAGATGATCCAATTTATTTAATCTGCTTAGGATTTACATAAAGTGGGATTATAGTAGCATAAACTTAATAAATATATAATCCCTCAAACTCAAAGATAAAAGATATAGTGAACTTACTCCCTTCATCTGTATTCTGTGTGTCCACTATAAACAAAGTAATTTGTACTATGTCATCGTAAGCTGACCATAGAGATAGAATCTATCTCTATGGTCAGCTTACGATGACGTAGTACAAATTACTTTGTTCATACTGGACACAAAGATACAGATGAACGATGTTTCTCTGCTATTGAAGGGAATAGGCTTTCTATATCTTTATATCTCTATGCTCAAACTGAAGAACTGAGCTACGGGTTTTAGAATTAGTAAATCAGTATCATACGATTATAATACGCTATTATCTATTCCCTGTAGATATATCAGTAAATTTATAATATACTTAAGAATTAAAAACCCATTATTTTGTTTATTGAAATTGATAATTGGGTAAAGTATTTTTTTAAATAAGATTAGTTTTGTACTATTTGCCTATTTATTAACGGTCACATATTATAAAAAATAACGAATGCATGTGCCTAAGGAAATGGAAATGAATTATTCATGAAGCAATATGCAATCAATAAGTTTTCATCTTGGTTGATGCAATATTGCCTGGCTATTAATATGCACTTTACTCATACACAAAAAATTGCAACATTATTCAATGCTGCCATTTGACCCATGCATGTACATTATAAGATCACTTGAAAGTACGTTCTACGGTAGACCATGTTAGTTGGCATCTCTCTATGAACAAATCCTTGTTTTAAATAGCTTAACATATAAACGAAAGACGTTGTCAAAATTATTCAACAGCATCTTCCATATTTGGAGAATGAATGTCAATACAATTCGGTATAAATTTATCACATGAAATAAACTTTTACATACATTTCGAATTGTGTGCGCACTTAATAAAATACATTTAAATCTTATTTTAAATGAGAAGTGTTCAAAGTATCACGATAACAAGTGCATATGTAAAACAAAGCTGACAACTCAAAGGTTTCCCTTCGATGTAGTTTATATCAAGTAAATTTTATATCGTCAAAAAGATGTCGGATAAGTCTTTAAAAGAATATTGACCCTTAATTATGAACTAAAAAATGTAGTTGTAGGACTTTAAATACCTCATATTGTTTCAAAATAGATTCAAAATATTATCTATTAGAGTCGTTATTCAATATCGGATACCGTCAGTTTATAGCTGTGTCTAATTATTTATTTGAATTATTGTCACGCACATCATTTATTTTTTCAATTCAACTAGTTTCCTGTATGGAAGTTCTATTACTACATACATTAAGAACAGATATCTACAAATGTGTATTTGCCTCTTATTTCATATCTTGGAAGCAAATAAGCCACTTTGAAGTTTTTCAAAGCACTCTATGTAAAAGCTATTAAATATTTTTGAGAAAAGGAAATTACCTTCTATGAGCAACTCGTACTTTCCCCCAACATTAGTTCTTACTAATACTTTTGAGTTACATGCAATACGCTCATAAAATGATATGTTTTTTTCGATTTGAAATGATCCAATCTCAAAATACAAACATGTGGTTTTATTGCATTTACTTCAAAGTTATTTTACTTATGTTAATATGAACTGATTTTTTTGTAATTCATAGGCTTTCCTCCTTCCAAAAGAAAATTCTTATGTTTATTGAGGGTCTAACCATGGACCCCTATGAATGGACCCCTATAAAAAATGGATCCTAAACAAATAATAAAACTCAGTTCACTTAAAGAGTTAACTTAAAATGGCAGTCCCCACTGGCGGTGATCCAATTAATAAATTAATTAAGAAATGTTATCCAGTGACGTCACTAAATATTACTTTTGTCACTATCCCTTTTTCACTCCTTGATATTTAGTCTGCTCAAGGGATAATAAATAATACTAAGACTTCCTTCATTCTCTTCTTTGTTTCATCAGTTGTTGACTCGGACAATGATTCTCCCCTATGTTATTCCGTCTATTGTAAATTCAGTTATCTTTCGCCATTGAATCACTCTCAGGTTTCACAGGCCAAAGCTTTGGTATTTGGGAGTTTCAAACAAAGCATCACGCGGCCTCTTGTATTCTCCAGAACATAATTATGGAATCTTAGGGGTACAAGTCATTCTTTAGTGAGTAATTGGACTTCAGATAATTTTTATATTTAGGCTTCAAAACGATTGTTAAAAACAATTTTTATATTTAAGGATACGCAAATGGTCTTTTATCAAACTTTGCATTTTAACTCTTCTTTCGGTTTACTTGGATTATTTCAAGATACATATAAGTTTTAAGAGAACTGAATTTAATCCCGTAAATTTTGAAATATATGATGATATTTTACTCTTGTCCATACACGTATTTTTGCATCAGAGAAGCATATAGAAATTCAGAGCTTTTTTTGTTTTCGCAAATATTAAAAATATACAGTATTAGATCTGAGATAATTTTTATTGCTTTGAATACATAAAAACGAATAAAAAAGGATGATAAAAAAACTAAATAAATTGTGACTATTTTTTGTCTTCAATATTATAATAATCTCGAATGGAGCTCTATAGCCGTGCGTGTTAAGGCGTGTTGAACTCTCAATGTTGTGGGCGCAGGTTCGAATCCCGAGAGGGGATGGTCATTTTTGGTCTACCTCATAAAATCCTACGTGCGATACTCTAATTATGATGCTATAATGCTTATTATATTCTATCGAATGCAATTCTATCGAACTATACAGTCAAAAACAAACAACCAAAAAATAATAACATAAGTTTCAAATCCTTGAAAGTTTTCTAGGGAACTAATATGTTATATATGGTTATTATGTTTCTGATTGTTTATGCCCATTTTTTAAATTATTACCCTTTATAACTTTAAGCATTTATATAATTTGGCTAGATGGGTTTATTTTACAATGTTGCTTATTTTTGTCAGTGGCTTTAAATCATCATTGTATGTGAAGTGTTTGAATTAAACTTCATTTTTACCAGTTCATTTAATATAACGAATATTCTTCTATAAATGGAATATTGAAGTCCTTCCTCCATCTTTTGATACTGAAAATTTTATATATATTGCTCTTGAAATTCATTGTTCAAGAATCAAACAAAGCTTAATAAAGTTTTTTCTCCCAGCTTTCCTTAGGATTCAAATATACACATCAGTCAACTTGATTTATGAGGATCGATAAAAAACTCTTTCCAAACAAAGATTGGATCAACAAATTCTTTGTGCAATTTTTATTAATCCATAATCCTTTTTGTTTCCTTTTGACAAATAATGAAAACTTGTAAGAACATTGAACCATACCTACCATAAGTATTAGTATAGTAATTCCCTGACTCCCTTTGTTGTGTTTGAAATATCTTGATATAAGACATATAGATGAGTTCACATGATTTAATTTGATATACTTTGAGTCATGGAAGATATCTTACTAATTTTTCTACGAATAAGTTATGTAATTTAAAATTATTTAAATTTTTCTATCCTTCCACCCTAAATATATATAACAAACTTTCCTTTTGCATAAATATAAAACAAATATATTCCACGAATAAAATACTCTTCTTAAACTTCGTAATATCTTATGAATTCAAAGAATAACGAAATATTTACAATTGTTTTTCTGAATGTATTTATAAAACTAGAAATGTAAGAAAAGGGTGATTTTTTTCACAGCAAGGAATGCAGCATGAAATATGGTTCTCAGTTTGAGCTGTTTTCACCAAGTAATGATGAATTGGCAATATGATTCAAGTATATGCAAATGAGTATTTCTTTTTTGTATTTTTCAAACGTAAAAGACAAAAAGGTTGCCTGTTACAATGTTGGACAAAATTGTTGATTAATCACAAAATATAGTATTTTCATTTAAAATGATGTATCTATTTTTTTTTTCGTGTATTTCAGTTCTTTAATAAAAGTCGAAGTAGTTGCGTACAACATACATAATAAGACATTATAGTCTTAAATTAATACAACGACAAAAGAACAAACCAAATAGAACAAACTAGAATAAATAAATACAATGATATCACAATGGTAAAACAGACTTAGGTAAATAGCAAACTACAATTAACATTACAATAATGAAAGGTTAGCGTTGAATTAAAAGACTAAAACAGACATAAAAATTAATATAGCTAATAAATTTTAATAACTTCTTAATTATCTTAAAATGGCTGAGAGACTTGGTTGGGAAATATTTGATTTCCCTCGAAGCGAGTGTCCACGAGTTGTCGGTTACGGAGGGGATTTTGAGAGTGAGAGCTCCATATCTGGCGGCGGCTGCGAGGATAATTCCACGGAGATCTTGGGGACTTAAAAGCTCATTTGAAGTTAGTTTGCTCGCAATATTTGCCTTAGCATTTAAAACTGCAAAATCGATTGCCTTAGAGACGTTTGATCTATTATGTTTGGACAGTCCAAAGAGGACCACAGCTTTAATTATGCCTTCATTGGCATTGCTCATTCCTTTTACGTTTATTGCAATTAGTCTTTTTAGAATAGATATAACTGGGCAATCTACAAATGCATGTATGGTATTATTATATAATTTGCCACAGTCTTTACAATGTGAGTTAAATACAATGCAATTAGAGGCCACTTGCAGCTGGGCCGTAAATTTTCTCCCGTCATGTATTCCCTTCATAGAACATTCAATTCTTAGCCTCCAGTTACTCGGTAGTTCCAGAGCTTTAACAAAAACATCTGTTATTCGTTGTGCTTCCTCACGAACACTCGGAATTGACATTTTTAAATGCCACGGACAAGGAGTTAGGTGCATATTAGCGGCTCTGAAGAGGGGATATTTAAATCTCCCTTCATTGAACGGATGAATAAGCTGAGATGAATGAACTGATAGCGCCTTATTGACAATAGCTTTTTCTTCTAAAGAAGCCGGACTACTCAAATTTTTAAAGAAAAAAGGTTTGTGGACATTTTTATGAATAATGTCTACCGTCGAATCACTATGATAAAGGGGTATAAAGTTCCAAATAATTCTATGAGCTGAAGCCCACACTTCAGAAAAAGCCCTGATAGAGTTATTTGTTAGGTTTGTTCCAAACAGTAGCCTATAAAATAGTTCACTACTTGTAACTGAGTTCCTCCATTCCCTTTGTGGGAATTTGGTTATATCAATAAAAAGTTTTATGTATATCTTGGGAATGATAGTGGACATTTTGGTCAAACCTCCACCGATGAGGGACCTAGGCCTCGTTACGGCATCTATATATCTCTTGTGAAAGATAATTGACAGCCATTTTTTCTCCTCTTTTTTTTTGCCTATATGGTTCGATAGGATATAAATAAGCATTATAGCATTATAATTAGTCTATCGAACCTAGGAACTTATCAATGAGGTAGACCAAAAATGACCATCCCCTCTCGGGATTCGAACCTGCGCCCCCAACATTGAGAGTTGAACACGCCTTAGCACGCACGGCTATCGAGCTCCCTTGTTTTCGCAAATATTAAAAATATACAGTATTAGATCTGAGATAATTTTTATTGCTTTGAATACATAAAAACGAATAAAAAAGGATGATAAAAAAAACTAAATAAATTGTGACTATTTTTTGTCTTCAATATTATAATAATCTCGAATGGAGCTCTATAGCCGTGCGTGTTAAGGCGAATTGGCAATATGATTCAAGTATATGCAAATGAGTATTTCTTTTTTGTATTTTTCAAACGTAAAAGACAAAAAGGTTTGCCTGTTACAATGTTGGACAAAAATTGTTGATTAATCACAAAAATATAGTATTTTCATTTAAAATGATGTATCTATTGGATAATTTAACGGTTTTGAAGTTCTTGTGATTTGCAATTTAAAAGAATAATTTTCTAATGGACCACACTTATATATATATATATATATATATATATAGTGAACGAAAAAAAAAGCCCTGGAAGGATACTTGAATGCCCTTTTACTTTTATGAAAATTTGATTTATTCCGTTAAAAATGTTTGCTTCTGTACAGTTTATTTGTTTTTTGAAGGATTAATCTCTCGAGAGTCATCTTTGAACAGTTATTATATATACATATATATATATATATATATAAATATAAAACTGCAACTATATTTCTTTCAGAAATCTCTGAGAGATTTTTAATTTCTGTACATGCCAATTTGTAACAAGAGAATATTCAGATCTTTCTTTCTTTATTGTATTAGATAAACAATTCTCTGTAGTATCAAGTCAATTCAAATCTATAGATGTTCACACTAATTTGGATACTCCCTAGCATCTGGATCTCTTATATTAATATGGCTTCAGAAAAAAAGATTTATTGAAGTTAATATTTATGATTCATTCGATATCTTATAAGTTAATCCCATATATAAAAACCTTATTGGTATGAACACATTCATATTACGGACTTGTAGTTTAATCTTCTTTGGTACGTAGTAATTACAAATATTATATTATGCCAAAAATAGATTTTGTAACTATGCAAATATCTGAATATACCTTTATTAGATCAAAATGTTTCGTCTTTAAATTAGAACATTGTAACAATTAATAAATGAATTTGAAGAGTATATTGTATATGTATATTTACAGTATTTACATGTAGGTACATTAGTATTAAAAAAATCGTTTCATTTACTCATATTTCTCATATTATTACTCCAAAAAATTGTTTGAAATATCTGTAAAAGTATATAATAATGTTTCAAAATATTATGTAAAGAATAAGTTAAAATACAAACCGTTAATAATTTGCTTGTTTATCTTATAGATCAGCCCCACCACGCCAGCACTCAATCTGGCATCAGTGTAGGGATTGCTGTATTTATCACTTAATATAGGTGAGTCCAGTCAAATGATTCGCCAAAAAATAGAGGGAGGTCAAATAGAAACTATAATTATTATTTTTCATAATGAGGTATTTTCTCTGAATTGAATTTCACTCCTGAAGAGCCACAAGTGAAGTGATACATTGGTGCAAAGTATTATTATACTCCAAAAAGAATAATATCAAAGAATGACCTCTAGAAAAGCTTCAAACTTTAAAATAATCCGATTCCATAGGATATAGAACTCCTTAAGTGCTTGATCTGAGCAATTTAGGGTTTCTTAATCTAATCTCTTGACCTTTATTATATTCACTAGGGAGTTTAAACTATTCCATCATCCTTTTTAAATTATGCATATTCATCAATCGAAATAATTTTTCACAGCATGGATGGTAAGAGGTAAAACATATATTGAAAATAAGTATTTGACACCAATTTTAGTTCCTTTTCCCTTTGAAAAATTGTGGTATTTTTGTATAATTATTTATATTTTGTAAGGAGAATATATCATGCTAATGCTATAAGATCAATTTATCAACAATAATTGCCTTTACCTTTTCGTCGAAATAGGAATATAAAATGGAGGATGGAAAGCTTTTTTGTATATCTACTAAGAGCTATTCATATCTTGTCAATAAACATTTTTTAGATGATTAGGCTAAGTATTATGGTTGGGTTTATTTTATATCAAAGGAATGCTAATGATAATCGAGTATCATAAATATATGAATATTCTCATACTAGGTATATTAAACATCACGCAACATGATCATAATTTCTAAATCCTAGTTTGATCGATATATTACCATACCAATTAATATATATTTATTACTGTAAACAATAGCCATTTATACAAAATAGGACTATTCATTATTATCTATCAACTCTACATGTATTACATTTTTCTTCCGTGGTTCCAATTTGTAGATTTAGGTAGTTTCCCAGGTTCTAGGAATATTTGTATAAAACACTTTGCGCAAGGAGGATAAGGGGGTCAATTTTATACAATAAGATTGAACTGAACCGGACCGAATAAATTGGGACTGGACACAACATTATTGAATAGTATATTACTACCATTCATGAATAAAATATCCGTATATTAATAACAAGATTTATAAATAAACTTTAGGTTGGTTCAAAGATCTCCAAAAAATAAGTTTTAGTCATATTTTAAAAAGTTCATTTAAAGTCATCTCAAACTGATCTTGATAATGATACCCCTTGCCTGTTCCTTATATCCTTTACCAATCCACAATAGATGTATTTGTCCAAGCATTTGTATAAGGGACTTTGACATTCAAACTCGAAATCACGCTTTTCATCAATAGAAAAAAATGATTTAAATCCTTTGAATAGTTGAATAGACTAAAAACCATTACAATGCCCACTTGTTTGCTGACGATAAAAACAATGAAACCCTTTCGTGACAACAGAATAGATTTAATTCCTTAAGATGTAATAGCTTCTGAAATCGAAATTCATTGATTTATGTGATAAGTAAATGTTTGCTTGAACTAACAAAAGACAAAGAAGGCTAAAGAAACAGAGGGCTTAAAACCTTCTTTAAACAAGTGAACGTTTTTCATATTATTTTTTGTACATTCATACAACGTTTATTCTTGAGTGTTACCAAACATCAAAAAATTATTTACTACTTGTACAAACATAAATCTAACACAACCAATATTAAACAAACAAAATCAAACATCATCAACAATTCTATTTGCATATTTAAAATTTTTTTCGATAGGGGGATTTGTGCTTCTTAATTTATAAAGTAAAATCTGTATTTTAGTTACAATAAAATTTATTTCCGTGCTATCAGGACCATTGTAAATAAAACAAATTCCTTTCGTGGTTAAAACATGGCCAAACTTCATATAATTTTTTTGAACAACCATATCCCATATTTTTTTAATGCGTTACACTCAAAGAGGAAGTGCTTGCTCGTTTCATTTTTTTCTTTGCAGAAGAAACACAACGCTTCCTCACGAATATATATATATTTCCAAAACACAAAGTGTTTGTTGCTATTCTGTGTTTTAACCAGTATAAAGAATAGGATTTTTTTGGGTCTCAATAATCTTAAAAGATCCTTTGGTTTAAAACTTAAATCTAGCCTATCACACTTCCTTTTAATCTGGTTTAAAAAATGGGTTTGGTATCTATTTTAACTTAAAAAACCCGAAGCATGGCATTGCTGCTCAGGTTTATAAAATTAAAAAAGGAGTCCCTTGGACCGCATTGTCTTCGTTTGAATTTGACTTCTCTTTTTATTTTCTCCCTCGCTAACATTTCACTCCCCGTAAAAAGTAGAGTATTGTTAAAAATTTCACCCAAGAAAGTAATTTTTTTCATAACAGAACAAATGAACGTTTTTCATTATTATGTTGATTAGAGGTGTTGGAATGATAATAGTCACTGGTATGAGTATACGCTTACTTTTATGCGAATAAAGATTCACTATTTACTTACACTTTCCTATATAATCTTTAACAACTAGTAAAAGCTTAATCAGAGTAGCCTGCGTCAACGAAGCGAAAATAATATATAATAAATAAGGCAATTATAATGCGACAAAAAAAATATTTGCTAAGACAGACTTATGCAAATGAAAAGACGATGATGGAACCTGCATACATTCAAGTAAAGCAAAAACAATTTACTGCTTCCACGTTGCACAAACACACATTAACATAATTGGAGAGTCTGAAAAATATTTTGCACTTTGTGCGTAATACGAATTTTACCCAAAAAGTCATATCAATAATTATCTCGAAGCTCTATTCTTTGTTCTGCAATAACTGACAACAAAGGCACACAAAGGGAAAAAATGTATGAGCATTTTTTAAATACATTTAGTGAAGCAATTTAAAGAACTGCAGGACTGATGATACCAGTGTGCCCATGGACAGCGATAGAGCTATTTTCACAGGAACAAATTTTACACGGCTTAAAACGCACGCCTTATATACACATGCATAAACATGAGGGGGGGAGAGAGAGTCAAGAGTGACGTCACCATCAACAATCATCAAATAATAGAGCCTCCACTGATCATAGCTGGGAATCTATTTTTTTGGGTGTGATGAAAGCATTCTGGCCTAGACTTCAACTTGTTGGATATCCTCGATCCCTTCCTCCATCCCTCCTTCTATCTTCCCGGGACTCCGGATAAATGCCTTGGACACCAAGAAGCGAGTCTCCTCCCTCCCAGTAAGAGACACATCCCCTCCCCTTGACTTCGTGAATGGAGTCCTACCCCTCGTCTTCGTCAGTCAAAGGAGTTCCTTCCCTCATCTTCGTTAGAGAGCTCCCCGTCTTTGTCTTCGTGAATGGAGCCCTACCCCTCGTCTTCCTTAGAGAACTTCCCATCCCTCGTCTTCGTCCAAGGAGGCCTTCCTTCGTCTTCGTTAGAGGGCCCCCGTCCTCCTCTTCGTGAATGGAGTCCTGCCCCTCGTCTTCATGAATGGAGCCCTACCCCTCAACTTCGTGATTGAAGTTCCGTCTTCCATAACCTCCTCCATATTGAAGACTTTTCCTCTTTTTGGAATTTGCTATTGGACGCCTCAGTCCTGTATTTCTATGAAATAAGTCTCATGATGTCCTGATGAATTTAACAGTCCAAAATCTCGGTGAAGGATCCTTGATCATCAACCCTAACAGGACTACCCACCCCCAGACTAACGCACCTCGGACTATCACCCCCCGTGCCATTTACTCCCATTCCTAATATTTTTTATTCCATGAAGTCCGCTTATGAAGTTAACTATGTTTTTTTGTGACAATTGACCAGTTTAAAAATTGGAATGTAATCAGATAAAACAATAATAATACTTTAGTTTATCATTATTTCATAAACTTATGTTTCTCATTTCATATCCCGCAATAATGTAACTAGGCACCAAATCGTCAAAATTAGTATTAAAGTGCTAATTAATTTTTATTTATTTTCTAAGATATGTCGTTAACTGATTAGCTAATAAAATTTTACTTTAACATGATTTGAAAGAGTTTTTAACTATTGATATATGGTCTCTTTTACAAAATTTCTTACAACCCAAGAAGTATAGGCGTCACATTGAAATAAATCATTTTAACTACTTTGTCACTAGTGTTTATCACTATTAAAACTTATTGAAGTTAACGTGAAGCGTGTTTTAAACATATAAATAAAAAAATTAGTTTTAATTATACATTATCCGGTGCACAAAGGTAAAGGGAACCCCAAAGGACCCAGCCTCGTATCGGCCAGTTTCCCTGCTCCCCGTCCTCTCCAAGATCTTGGAGAAGGTAGTTAAGGCTGATATGGAGTACATATGGGAAAAATTAGCGCCTTACCCAACAGCCAATTTGGCTTTCGGGCTGGCCGCTCACTACTACAGCCATTGGAACGGCTCACAGCAATGGATAAAGGCTGTCCAGGAAGGGAAGGTCGTAGGCATACTGGCCTTTGATCTATCCTCCGCGTTTGACACCGTCGACTGCGACCTCCTACTGGAAAAAAATCAAGGACCTTGGCGTCACAAGGAGAGTGGGAGACTGGGTTGGATCCTACCTGAATGGAGGCAAGCAATGCGTCAATGGAACGGCACCAGGAGCGACTTCGTCGACGTGAAGTATGGGGTCCGCCAAGGTTCTATCCTTGGTCCTTACTCTTCTCATACTCATGGCTGGCCTCCCAGTGGAGATGGGGGTGGGTGAGAACATTGTTGCTATGCAGACGACGTCAGCGTCTGGACAGCGGGCAGAGATGTTGATGTGGTGGAGACCAATCTGAACCTCCTCGCCGCCAAATTTGTGGAGTTTGCAGCGAGAAATGGGCTCTTTAAACCACACAAAAACCCAGCTACTCCTGGCGGGTGGTAGGGACAGTAAAGAGAGAAGGAAGAGGGTTGAGGTAAAGGTCGGCCCCTCCACAGTCTCCCCCTCCAGTGAATTGGAGTTGCTAGGGGCAAAGTTTGACTCCACCCTTTCACTCAACTTAAATGTTGACATCATGGCGAGGGCAGCCAGGGTCAGGGCCAACATGGTTGTAAGGTTGGCGAAGCACATCCCAAGGGGTCCTTACCTCCACCAACTTGCCAAGGGCATTGTTCTTGGGAAGCTCGGCTATGCTGTCTCAGCGGTCACACCCGTACGGTTTGGAGGCAGTAACCCCACAGGACCGCTTGCAGCTGCCCAGGTAGCTCTGAATGATGTTGCCAGGACTCTCACTGGCAGTCTCAGGAGAGAGCACATACCCGTCCGGGACCTCTGAAGTCGGCAGGGCTTCCATCCATCAACACCATGGCCGTGCGGTCGGCAGCCATGGAGGCGTGGAAGGCATTTGGAGTAGGGACGGCGAAGAAGGAGGGAGAACCCACTTGGCCTCATGCTCTTCGAGAAAAAAAATGGAAAGGAGACCAGATCCGACGCAGCCGGAATCGTCCCCAACCCCCTCCTCTGGCAGGCAGATACCCTGGTATGTGCTGCAAGAACTGCCTGGAATAAAAGTCCACAGTTGCGACAGGCCAGGACGTGGAGAGCTGCCAGGGATGCAGCAATAGCTCTCGCCGAGGGAGTGGCGCTATAGATTACTCCGATCTCATGGCATGATTTCCCCAAAAATCGATGTGGTTTTTTATTTATATTTTATATATTCATGTATATATATACGCTTATTAATTAGTTTGTGTTTTTATTATTGTTTTGTTTTATTTTAATTAAATTATATTTATTATTTTAGACCAGCTACTTCGTGCTGAAATATAACGGATTACACACACACAGAAATAAAGTCAATAAAAAATAAATTCTAGTATTAAAACATCAAGTAAAAATATAACTATAGTCAATATACACTCAGAGAGTGCAAACCTCCGCCGTATGAGCCTTCCGAGGCGGATTTTTTCACGACTGGGGAGGCGTAGAGAGACGGGGGAGGGTTCCCCTAGACGGAAATTCCGAGAGGAAGACGCTCCCGGCACCCAATTTCCAGCACAGCGACATCTATTGACAGAGTAGGCTAACTTGAAAAATTTAGTAGTATTTAGCTCATTTGGGCCTTAATTCTGCACTCAGAGATGCCAAAATTTAATCACTTATCTTTTTGGCACTTCCATCAACTCCACAAATTTCATCCAAATCCGTTCATTACTTTTTGAGTTATCCTGCTGAAAACCAACAAACTAACAAACCAACCACAAACGCCAGTGAATAACAATACCCTTCCTTCGGCGGAGTAATCAAAATCAACTGATATAAAAAATATAAAAAAATTTAGGAAATAATATTGTCATTCAATTTGAGACTATAATTTTTTGTAGAACCGTAATAAACCTTCAGTAGGGAGAGGTCCTCTCGGAGCAGGAGGGGAAGTACCGAACGATGTCATCCGAAAATCACCTGCTTGAAACCTACGGAATCCTTATGTAGAGCATCATGTACGAGCTGCTGCTGATATGAAAAGGCTTTAGGTCTCCCTCATAATTAAGATATTATCTTATCAATTTATTATATATTAGATACAGACATAAATTAATACACTACAGATGAGAAAAAAAGTAGTTTAAACGAATTTACTGTTCCTACACTTTAATTCATGAAAGTAATTAATTTATATTATATGGCAAATAAATTTCATTCACATTTATCATAATATAATACAGAATAAATTCAATATTACTCTAGAGGATAATAAATATTTTAAACGAATTTACTTTTCCGACACTTCAGTCGTTTTTTTATATTCTTTCTGAAGTATATCCAAACACTAAAAACGTTGACCTTTTTACTCTTCTTCGCGCTACTGCAACTCAAACATGTGCTGATCGTCATTGGCTTACTTCCTGGAAAAGGTCATCTCACCCATTACTCCCCTCTCCTAGCATCTCATCTCAGCTTTCATCTACTCCCACCCCTGAGAAGCATGAGTTCTATCTCTTGATCGATTTCCTCCCTGATATTGAACTGGATAGTAATAAAGTCGCAGCACTAGAGTCGGCCAACTACATCCTTTAAGTTCTGACGTCCCTCAAGTCTGCTTGTACTAGCTAAAAAGTTTTGCTGAAGAGGAAGGAAGGAACTCTTGGACGAAAATAGATTCCCAGCTATGATCAGTGGAGGCTCTATTATTTGACGATTGTTGATGGTGACGTGACTCTTGACTCTCCCCCCCCCCCCCCCCCCCCCCCCCCCTCATGTTATGAATGTGTATATATGGCGTGCATTTTAAGACGTGTAAAATTTGTTCCTGTGAAAATAGCTCTATCGCTGTTCATGGGCACACTTGTATCATCAGTCCGAACTGCAGGTTGTATGTTATTGAAGCTGTATAAAAATATTTTGACATTTTAAAAGGTTTTATTTATTCATTTCTTATATAGTTTAGGCAAATATAATGTTTTTTATATATTTTCCATTCCATCTACCCTTTTTGTGAGGCTTTGTGTTTAAAGTACAAACTCGTAACTAAGTAAATATAGTCAAGAAGATCAACCGTGTATACGTACAAAATGCATAACTGTCTTGAAGATCTAACATTAATTCACAGTGACTTTGTTAGTCGTCTAAAAAACATTGAAAAGCTCATCTATGTGAGAAATAAAGGAACACTACGTATGGCAAGGAGCTGTTTAACAAAATGTTAAAGCAATGCATTAAACAAATAAGTGTATAGCTACTACGAAGGAGCTTATCTGAAACGTGAGAAGGGCACAGATGATGTTAAACCAATTAAAGTGGGTTTTTTACGTGTGAAGTTGAACCAGTTATCTCGTTTTCCTGAAATGGCGATATAAAAAGATGGATCAAAATATACTCCTGAGGATTTACTGAAATATTTCATATCTTTGATCACCATTTTGGAATCATTACAACATATTTTGTTATGGATGTTCGATAGAGTGGTTAAGGAAAAATGGTCAAAGAAATGATTTTCATTTTTGTTTTGCGAAGACAATGGTTGGTTCTCAATTTATTCTATTATTGAAAAAAATATGATTGAGAGACTGTCTAGCATTGATGATTATAAATATTATTTTTTAAATTGTAATTGTATTACTAATCTTAAAGCCGAATACTTAAGAGGTTACGTTCTCCTTGGTATTAGAGTCCATAAAATAAATCCAAAGTGAAGGAACGTTCAATAAGCGCTGCATTGAAGAACTGCGAGGCCATACCCCTCAAAACTTTTCAGACAGCGCATTAACAGAAGAATATAAACTAAGAGCTTTCATTATTGGAGCAGCTGTCAGGTATTTGGGATTGTCTTCCAAAATTCCCATATTAAACAGCCACGAATGGACCTCTGGAGCTTCAGCCTAAAATAAGCGCCACGCCTCTCGCCTATCAACGCCAAATTTCTTTTTGTATATGTGGTTAAGATAACCACGATAAATTTAATTATGCTGAATGCTCCCATAGCAACATATGATTTATATGAATGGAACCTAGGTTTTATAACAGACATCCGTCATAGACAAGAAGTCTCTCAACATTTAAAATTTGAGTGATTAATATTTAATCATTCTTTCTCATGCTACCGTGTAAAATAAATAAAGGACAATTGTATAATAATATTTTTTTGAAAAAAGGCTATATTTTTAAAGACAACCATTCTTAAGGTATTGAAGTTTAAGTTGAATACTTCAGAAAAATAAATATCTTCTGTTTAAAAAATTTAGTAAACAATATTATACAAAACAATTTTTGTAGAGGATAAGAAGAAAAGTTACGGGTTGATGGTTCACATATCACTCATTTATCTAAGTTGTTCTTTATTCTATGAGATAGAATAATAAAGATAACAGTTTTCGCGCCAATCTTGGGTAAGGCGACAGTCGTCCTTGGTTAAGCTGTATCACCATCAACATTAAGTTGCTTTCATATTGTAGAGATACAATTAACGGACATGAAACAATAGCAGGAAAAGGGAAAACTATGATTCCTTTTTAGTAGGTCCATTAATTATAAGGATGCAGATATAAAATACCCTTAAGTGGTTTTAACTTAAAAAGGACAGAACGACAGCTCTAAGCTTAGAAGAAAAAACAAGCTCTTGCATTAAAAAATCCATTTAGCCATGATCAAATTACAGTCTTCTGACTTGAGTCAAGGATGATAAGCATCAATAATCGGTCCAAGGATTCTAAAAATACAAATTATTTTAACGGAATGATATATTTGACATATTCATGTTAAGAAACATAACTTTTAAAGGAAACACGAAGATATGCAGAGGAATCCTTCTCCGTCAGTTCATTTAATAGGGCTTGAGAAAGAACTCCTCTCTCGTAAAGATAGATGGTTTCGAGGGAGTAGTTGCTTGAGGCCTTACATCACTTGTAAGACAAGGGCATTCCTCTATAGCGGCCCTTTTGACTCATTCAGTCCTTGAGCTGGTTTTTTTATGATGATGCCTTAGGATAGTCTATAGCTAACTTTTGAATTGAGTTTTTTTGTAGAAGCTCTTCCGCACGGAAGTTCCAGGAAAGTCCAACCCAGAGCGGCTAAGATCGTTAGCAACAAAAAGCTTTTTGTGAGAAAGATCCAGAAAGGTTAACAAGGGAAATCAAAACTCCCACAGTTCACCAATATGTTTGTCTCTGACGTCACGCTGCAAGACACCCTGACGTCATGTCGTGTACTGTGCCTCACTCTTTCCTCTTCCGTCTATATATTTCCTTCCTTTCCGACTGTTATAATATATCGGTAAATAGATGGGAGTAAATGGCACGGGGGGTGATAGTCCGGGGAGCGTTATCTGGGGGGAGGGGTAGCTCCTGTTAGGTTTGATGATCAGGCTCCTTCACCGAGATTTAAATGTCTTCATGTCCTTTGGACTGTTAGATTCATCAGGACATCATGATACTTATTTCATAGCAATACAGGACTGAGGCGTTCAATAGCAAACTCCAAAAAAGAGAAAAAAAGTCTTCAATATGGAGGAGGTTATGGAAGACGGAACTCCAATCACGAAGATGGGGTAGGGCTCCATCATGAATAAGAGTGGCAGGACTCCATTAACGAAGAGGAGGGACGGGGGACCCTATGCCGAAGACGAAGGAAGGAATCCTTGGACAAAGACGAGGGATGGGAAGCTCTCTAACGAAGTCCGACGAGGGGTAGGACTCCATTCACGAAGAGGAGGGAAGGGAGCTCTCTAACAAAGACGAGGATGGGTAGCTCTCTAACGAAGTCCGACGAGGGGTAGGACTCCATTCACGAAGAGGAGGCACGGGGAGCTCTCTAAAGAAGACGAGGATGGGAAGCTCTCTAACGAAGTCCGACGAGGGGTAGGACTCCATTCACGAAGGAGGCACGGGGAGCTCTAGAACGAAGACGAGGGATGGGAAGCTCTCTAACGAAGTCCGACGAGGGGTAGGACTCCATTCACGAGAGGAGGGACGGAGAGCTCTCTAACGAAGATGAGGGAAGGAAGTCCTTTGACTGACGAAGTCCGACGAGGGGTAGGACTCCATCACGAAGAGGAGGGACGGGAGCTCTCTAACGAAGATGAGGGAAGGAAGTCCTTTGACTGACGAAGACCGACGGATGGGTAGGACTCCACTCCACGAAGAGGAGGGCGGGGCTCTCTAACGAAGATGAGGGAAAGGAAGTCCTTTGAATGACGAAGACCGACGATGGGTAGGACTCCACTCACGAAGAGGAGGAAGGGGAGCTCTCTAACGAGATGAGGAAGGAAAGTCCTTTGACTGACGAAGACCGACCCGATGGGTAGGACTCCACTCACGAAGATGAGGGACGGGGAGCTCTCTAACGAAGATGAGGAAGGAAGTCCTTTGACTGACGAAGACCGACGAGGTAGGACTCCACTCACGAGAGGAGGCCGAGGGGAGCTCTCTAACGAAGATGAGGAAGAAGTCCTTTGACTGACGAAGTCCGACGATGGGTAGGACTCCACTCTTGAAGTCGAGGTGAGGGGAATGTGTCTCTTAATGGGAGGGAGGGAGGAGATCGTTCTTGGTATCCAAGGCATTTACCCGGAGTCCCGGAAGAAGAAGAAGAGGGGAGGAGGAAAGGAAGGGATCGAGGGATCTCCAACAAGTTTGAAGTCTAGGCCAGGCAAATGCTTTCATGACACCCCCAAAAAAAAAAGATTCCCAACTATGATCTGTGGAGGCTCTATATTTGTCGAGTTGATGGTGACTCGTCACTCTCCCCCCCTCAGTTATATAAGGCGTTGCGTTTTAAATCGTGTGTAAAATTGTTCCTGTGAAAATAGCTCTATCGCTGTGCTGGGACATTTCTATACTCAGTCCTATATATATATATATATATATATATATATATATAATATACAGGCTTGTTGATCGGAGTTTTTTCTGATCGGCGATCAATAGCGTATAGCGATATTTGATCGCTGATCGGAGTATCGCAAAAGGTCCTGATCTTTATATCTTTTGATCGTAAGAAAATCACTTAAAAATAGCGATATCGATCAATTTGTATAAAATAACTAAAAAAAGAAAAATGTTTGAATAAGGATTTTTGAGACAACCCCTACCTTTCTTAAAACTTAATTAGCTGTCACATGACCAAAATCCATTTAACACACTAATATTTGTTTAGAAAAACACAAAATACACACTAAATACTATGGAAAAAGCCAGTTTGTGCTATCCTGATAAATTTTGTCCTAAAATATACAGACAGGCGACTATGTAGAGTCATTGTTTTGGAGCTCATAGGTATGGGAACATTTATTCTGGCATCTCCTGTCTTAAAATATGCAGACATATGTCAATTGTAGAGCCAGAGTGTTTGAGCTCATGGCTATGAGAAACTATCATTCTGATATTTTTGTCCTAAAATATACAGACAGGCGCCTATGGAGAAGTCGGTATTTTGGAGACCATAGGCTAGGGAGAACAATCATCCATTGCCATATAAAGATGAATACTGTAAAGGTTTGACTTTATATACATTAAATTTTTTAATTAATAGTAGTATAACATAGGTACTTTTGTTGATCGCAATTAAATTGATCGGATCGCTGATCGGAAAAAACCCTTCTGATCGTTATCATCGCTATATCGCAAAGAATTTCTGATCGCTATTTTTGATCGGATCGCTATTTTTTCCTGATCGCTCACAAGCCTGTATATATATATATATATATAGTATATAGGGTGGTAAGATAAAATCCGGCGGTGTTTGCAGGATATCCTTTAACAAGGATGACGTCATCCGATCCGCGCAGCTGTTTTTAGCAGACAGACAACGTATGAGAGATCATTCAGTTGAATTTATTCTCATCATGGCTGCATATGGAAATCTACAGCCTGTTATTGGAACGAGTAGAACGCAGGTGTGCCGTACAGATTCTTTGGGATACATCCATTTTATAACCAGTAATTTTTTGGTGTTGATTTTTCAGCTTCCTTCTTGCAATGTAAGATCATACATTTGACTAAAAGTATACCACAAAAAGAATAAGCTTTCAAATTATTAATTACCACGAAGACTTAATCAAATAAGGCTATAACATTTATTTATTAATATGTGAATCGCTTATTTCGACAAGGTCACCACAAACATTGATCATGGCGTGATCTTAAGCCTGGAGATAAGTAGTCGAGACGAT
>CP045891.1:14980613-15000411 GCA_013387185.1 Caligus rogercresseyi | reverse complement strand
AGAAATGAGCTACATAATGAAAGTGATACAAAGTGTAATGAATATTGATGCTGCAAGAGGATGATAAAAATATGTCTCTAATCGACGTTCCAATCTTTGAGTATCTCCGTGATATGGTTGTGGTTAACTATGCAAAAAGATCTTGGCATATGCCCGTATAAGATCAAATTGACAATGAAACCACTGACCATGTCAAATTTTGGAAATTCGAAAATGGGATGAAGGTAATTTCGAAAATGATCTGATTTTCAAAGTCTTCAGCGATGAGGTACATTTATGGATCAAAATGACTTTGTTAGCATGCAAGAATATGCGCTTTTGGTCTGGCAAACCCACACTTTATTACCGAGGCTCCATAACATCTCCCAAAAAATACTTTTGTGTGTACATTTCGTCAACGATGAAAAAGAGTAATATGTGATCTTCAGAAATATACGAAACAATTGACCGCATCGTTCTAGACTATATTCTTTGGACTCAGAAGAAATGTTAAATGCGAAATTACTGCAGTTTAAGCAAATTTATGCGGAAAATTAGGTTCAACGATTTGACTCCATAAAGTGTGCTCGTGATTCAACTTCATCGAGTTACATCATAAATTAACTCGAATATATTTCAACGGTAACTAAATAAATAGTAGATATTTAAACATTTTTGATTACTTAAAACATGTTAGTGCTCTTAATGTAAGCCCCATACATATATATATATAATATATATTATATAAATAATATATATATAATATATATCATCAGTAGTATATAAGAAGTCCATATACCTTCAATGAGAATATGAGGAGTCTTCTTATTTTTATTTCTTCTTCTTTTTCTTTGACGCTGCTCCATGGAAATAATAAAAATAACTCGTATATCTTGTAAATGAAGGAAAATCCGTCAGTTGTGTTTACTACTTAGATCGAGAAGAGGGACGCAGGAATAGGGAGAGAGATAGAGGGCTAATATCTGGCCACCATGCTGTTCATGCTTCACATTTCCATCATGTTTTTCTTCCTTGTCTCCCCTCCTCCACGAGTTCAATCCTTTGGGGACGAGTTCAAGCCCAAGGGCTACCAAAACATCCGCTCCGGCCCCTGGGTCTATCAAACAAGGAGAAGTCTGGCCAAAGCCCCAGTTTCAGGACATCTCTAATGAGGCATTCCTCGTACAGGGTCTTGAGTTTGTGGTAAGCAAAAAAAAAAGAAGAAAAAAGAAATGTTCATTGACATATTATATAGTTAATGGCCTTTAATTGGTTTGCAAAGAAATAAAAGGGACAATTATTATGGCTTTGACCTTTTGTGTATTATTAAAATAAGTGTGGTTTAAAAAAAGTTTTGTATTTGATCAGATAGATAAGCTGAAGAAGTGTTTAAATATTCTCAACAAATGCTTTAAAAAACAAAAACTTTTTTACCTCTCATTTATACAAAAGGAATACTAAAATCTATACAAAAATATAAATTTGTCCTCAAACGATTCATTAGATCTTGACGAAGTGTTCAGTGAATATTTTAGAGGGCTCAGGGTGTTCTTTTCAAAGGTGGTGAACACTACCAGACAATATCGACATGTTTTTTTTTTTGTTTTGTTTACGGTTATAATTTTTTTTATTCGGCTATCAAATATTATAAGACAGTGTAAAAATAACTACACTAAAATACAGAAAACTATAAATAAAAAAATAAAAATACTCTTGACAGTTGCGTTAAAATAAATAACATGAATGAACATTGTAGAACATATTACTGTCAAGAGATTATAACCTTATATACATGTTTAGTTTATTGGGCAAAACCTTTTTTTGCGATTTCTTAAAATTGCCAAGTTAGATTTGGACTTCATTTTTTGGATGACTTTGAATTGTTAAGGACATTTATTTGGACTATATGCCATTCTTGAAAAAATCGTTTTCCTATGCTTATTTTATGCAACAAAACAAAAAAAAACTACGATTTTCTGAGATTTCTTGATAACGGCATGTAAGATTTAGTCAAATTTATGTGGAGGTTTTTAGGTTGCAAATAATCATTTTTGAGTGGGTTTTGGTTGTTTCGGGGAAAAATATATTTACAAATACAAATATATACGTTTATTTCTTTGTTCGGTTCTCTGTATCTTCTTAAAACTTGTTTTATATTGATCAAATTTTCGTTTGGAAAGGCTTGAGGTGCCAAGGAAATATTAGCCAAAGTGGTCATTCCCCGGAAAATCCCCGGAAAATCCCGGGTAATATCTGCTAGTAATAAAAAGAAAATAATACTTTAATCTCATTTACGTTCTATATTTCCAAATGCTATCAAATTTTTAAGGTACTTTATTTTGCTTTAACAAAACTACTTAATACCTGTAAAATGAATCCTTTGTTATTCAATTTTATGTTATTTTTTATATTTTTAAATAACAATTTTTAACTTTAAAAAAACTATTTTTTGCTTCCTTAATAAATTAGGGTATTATAAGCTAATGGTATATACATTAGAGATAAAAAACGTTTTGGCATTCAGGGCATATTGTATTCTATATTTGAAATCATTCTGAGATTTCAAGGTAGAATACTTTGGGGCAGAATACACATTATCTGTTTTTTGTTGTTGTACTAAAGTACAGCTTTGTTCATATATTATTATATCATATAAAATTCACAAAATGCATTAAAACGGCGTGTTATTAACAATATAATCAATTAAAGGTGTATTTGTTTTAGGAACAAGGACTCGTGTATATCCCATTTTATAAATAAAATACTGAGTTTTAAAGACAATAAAATTTCTATTTTAGTTTATCATCATTTAAATTTGCATTGTGAAACGGTTCCCTTGTAAGAAAGTTTCATTTATTTTACTTCATTTCTTAATATTATATTTTTGTTAAACTTATTTTAAGAAAATAAAGTACACTAAAAGTACAAATAACACTTACAAAATTAATAAGTTAACATTATAACTCACAATTACTGTTGAATAAATAAATATACAAGTATAGTTTTATTACTAACACCAAGTTAAGTTGTGACAAGTTATCATTAAAAAAATAATTATTTGCACTACAATGTATAATCTCAAATGTTGGTGAGCCTTAAATATCATAATATTTGTAAGAGAGACATGTGGCAATTTCTGAAGCAGGTGTATTTGACTACATCATGTTTCCATAATTGTAAAGAGCATTATTATAAAAATGATCTACATGGCAATTATACTCTTACTTTACCTTTGACATATTGAAAGCAAAAAATGTGGAGCTATTCATGTTCCTTGTTTCAAGAATGAAAAATAGTAAATCTATAAAAAAGTTGGTAAATAAGAAAATCTTCTGATAACAAATAATATAATCTTTAAAAATCGATTACAAGAAATTAAGGAATGTTGAATATACATATATTTATTGTTGTTTGTACAAGTACAGAGATGTACCAAAGAGTAATATGAATCCAAAGTATTGGTTTCAAATCCCTCCTACCAGCCTTACAGGCAGACAAATATTTTAAACCGTATTCAACATATTCAAGATAATTTTATGAGATTTTACTCCATGTATGACTTATGTAGTTTTATGATTTTAAATGAGTTTAATGTAACAATCCTCCCCGAAGGATTAGTTTTACGCTAAACTGTTTAATAATTATCTTTTTCGCAACTGCTCCGGGTTATGTATATATGTTTTCTTTATATTCTATTTTTATAAGATGGAGAGAAGTAATTTTTAATTTAAATAAGTTTAGATGTATTAGTCGAATAATCTCTTGATTTACGCAAGAAGTTACAAAACTAACATGATGAGGATGTGAGTCCTTGGACTTGGTTATTTTATATCCCCTTTTATTTTTGCATATCTAATTATCGAATACCCTACCCAAATGATAGAAAGTAAGATATTGTTGCCATATAGACCGTTTGATAATTTCATTACTTATTATTAATATTAGTAAAACAGATTTTGTAATTACTCTAAAGTTAGACATTTAATTGTAAAATGTATATATATATATACATAGGCGTAGGGGAGATGTTTGGCTTGGGGGGGGGGGGGCAGCATTCAATTAGCCCGAATTTTAACAAGAACTGTTAAATCAGTGAAAAATAACCGAATGAAGAAAAGCTATGTAGATTAATATTTTCGTTAAAGTAATTTCATACTATGCATTACATTATATTTATTTTGTTATACTTCAAAATCCGGTTACTTTCATAATTTCATTTTTTTCTTCAACGGAAATGCCCGAATACCTCAACCAATTTGCCCAAATTTGAAACTCACCCGTATTTTTTTTTTGGGGGGGGTGGGTCAGTTGCCCCCCTTGCCCCCCTGTCTCCTACGCCTATGTATATATATATAGCCGCGATCTCAAATAAAAATTATTTTAGCCATGTTTATTTAGCACTTGAGACAATGAACATACAAGAAGTTCATTTAATTACGCAAGTCCAGAACGAAACTAATTTTTACGGTTTTTTCTCCTGTTACGGTGGCTTAATTTAAAAAAATGTGTATATCAAATATTACTTTCATACATGAAAGTAATAATTTATAAAAAATCTGGTTTTCTCACATGATCTTTTATCTTTCCAACCTTTTTGCTAGTTTTGTTTAGAAAAGAACAACTCAATTGAGTTTCGGTTGAAGTTATAACACGTCTTTAATTATACGTAGGCCTAGACTCAATGTGCCATTGTTGATAGACAAAATTATTTGTAAAGAAAGAGAGAACAGGACATGAGAATAAGAAAGAATGCGGGGAATACCCATTCGGAGGAAGAAGAGAAGTTCCTCAGTGCAATTTATTAATGGAATATTGACTCATATGTCTTTTAGCTCATGGAGCTGACCGTGTTTACTGTTTTATTTGTATTTAAAATATGTCTATATGAAAACAACAAATATGTTTATTGTATTTTTCTCACATTATATATATATAGTATCAGTGATATTTGACTTTAGATCAGATATTAATTTGAAACTATAATGTTTGTTTAGTGATGATTCTATTTATGAAGCTTATCTTTGTCCGTGAAGTTGCAAAGAAATATTTTTTTAAATTAGGAAATAGAATATTTAATAATAAAATATGAAATGAATTACTGCCAAAAAGTTATGAAATCAATGAAACTAAATTGCTTGGGGATCTTGTTAGGCTATGAATACTCAATTATATTGCATTTGATATCATTGGTTGGATCTTTCATTGTAATGCCATTCTCATAAGTAGGAACAGACGGTACCAAACGAGGATTCAGAAAAAAAAGTAAAGAAGGGTGAATTAACAGACTCCGGATTCACAGGTCTTGGAATTGGGTTCCAAAAACATCCCAAAGAACCTCATATGTAAAGATAACACTCTGGTGCTTTTTTTGTAGAGCGTGATTGGATGAAAGAAACGAAATGTGTATTTTATTCGTGACTGTTGAAGTTTGAATACCAACTCAGAATATAATCCTGAAGACCACTGAACGCTTTCTTCAAAGGTTTCAATCAATATAGTTTACAAATCCTTTGAAAATACTATCTCAATATTATTAGGCTCATATTTATATCATATTTGAGGATAAATGTGATCATAAGGTGTAGATGAACAAATAATCGTGCTGCCAACTTACAAAAAAAGTGTTTATATTATAGTTAGTGAGAAGTACAAACACTTTTGTCCGTAATTATATTTTTTTGCTTGTAACAGCAGCTTGCTGCACATGCAATAGTTATTCTAAAATTGATTTTTAGTCTTTGTAATTTTAATTAAGATCTCCATTGTGGATCTCTATGCGAACGAATTATGGCTTCAATTTTTAAGGAAGCTCACTTTCTATACTATTTATGAATATGTGTTGTGTACATCCGCCACGATGGAATGCATTAATAATAAAAATAATAACAAGAATTATTATAATGGTCTCTCACAGTTTTTAAATAACAAAAATGTAAAAAACAACATATTTATTTTCTTTAACGGTATTCCAAAAGACCCATCACACATAATGTTTTCTTTTTTTTCTTTTCATTTCACATGCAAGGGGGGAAAAAAATCAGAAAACAAAATGTTTACCTTCTTCTCAAGATCATGTTGGATTTATCATCATACGAATTCATATGTCTTAAGCTTTGAATATGCTCTCCAATAAGGGCCGTGCTATATAGGCGGAAGTGAACTGGGGTATGAAAACTCCAAAATACACGAGAATAATGATACCATGGTTCAAGGATGCCATGGGTGTATCTCTTGTCTACGTTACTTACTTGAGGACTCCTAAATATGTAATTCAAGGCTATGAAGTTTCTTTTTAACATTATTAAATACTATGGATTGTCATTTCCTATGTCATTTATAACTTTTAAGGGATCGGATAAATTAAAGGATTACATAAATTAACTAAAAATTCACTTGTTTTTTATTTTGAAATTCTTTTACTCTGAAGTCATGTGTTTTATTTACTCTTTTTAGTTTGTTTAACAATATACACAATATATTTGTAGTTTATTTAATCCTTGATGTCGCATTCTTATCGAAACATTGATGTAGTTAAATTTGTTTAAAAAATATTCATGCCAAAGGCATATGAATGTCTGTGACACTTAACAAAATTATATAAGTTCAATTTAAGCCTCAAACTTTCAAATAAAGGTTTGGAACGAGAGACATCATGAAATGTTTTTGCTTTTGTCACACTGCATATTGTTTAGTAACATGTTTAGACTTCTATCCTTTGAAAAATGTATATTAATTTTAAGATTTTGCAACATATTTGAATATTCAAACAAATACTCACATTGCATATTGAAACATTATAGAATTCAAAATAAGTATTGATTTAGTAACGTCCTTATGGACGTTCTTATTCTTAACCCTGTAAGACCCACTGTTGCAGAATTACAACAATTTTTGCATCCCCCAAAAAACTTTTTTTCCTTTTTTTTTGTTCAACCACATTACTATACTCATTTGGTCCTATGTTCAGTCTCAGAAAGCTATTGGGTCACACATTTGTATATAAGGCCTGCCCTCAGGTCAAGAAGTCACACAGCCTCCAGATTTTGAGAGAGCATCAACCCCTTCATTTACTGGACTGGATTTATCTGATTGAATTAAGTAAAATGCTTTAAATATTTTTGTGTGTTTATACAGTGTCTAGAACGTGTCCATAAGTATTCATTTTGGAAAATGTGCATTACATTATATTTAGAGCTTGTTTTGTAAGCGTTGTAATATTACAACGTTGGGTGAATGTGGTAGTCAAAATATCCCTGTTTTGAGAGGAACCTCTTCAGAGGACCTTCCATTTACATTTTTTCTATATAACTTTAAACTACACATGATTTATACATTCTAGCCTTATATTAGATTACATATTATTCCTCGATACAGTGTGACGGATGTGATTGAGATGGTCCAAAATGTAGAGAGTGATGTGGACATAGAGTTTGGCGACACTGATGCGAGTGATGAGGAGTCAGATAACGATGCCTGTGTGGACAAAGAAAACCAGGAACCCACTGACTGCACAGCCAGGACATTGGACATTGAGCCCCAATCAAATGAACACATCAAGCCCCGTGACAGATATCGCTGGCAAAAAAGGATTTCATCAGTCCCAATACTGATTTTTCTGGTCCAGCTCTCACAGATGATGCAACTGTCCTCCACACACCGCTGTAGTACTTTGAAAAGTTAGTCTCAGAAGACATGATTCAAGCTCTGGCAACCCATACAAATGAGTACAGCGTTCAAAGTAATGGAAGATCTGTGAACACCACAATCAAGGAAATACAGAAAATGTTAGACATGTACCTGAGGATGGGCTTGGTCCAAATGGCTGGAACCCGTATGTGTTGGGAGACAGATACGCGGCACTCCCCAGTGCTGATGTGATGCCCCGCAACAGATTCCAATCTCTTTTGACAACATTACATTTTGTGAACAATTCAACAGTGTCAGAGACTGAAAAGAGACTCTGGAAACTCAGACCATGGCTTGAGTCATACAAAGAGAAATGCCTGCAGGTGGTACCCGAAGAGCACAATTCTGTGGATGAGATGATGATTCCTTTCAAGGGGAGGTTCAGCAGCATCAAGCAGTATATGAACTGTTTCTGGGACTATCACTGTACATAAATGTTCTATTGACTACACACTGATCCCAGACCCGGAACCCTCTTGGCATGTGTGTGTGTCTGTGTTTCTTTGTTTGTTTTATTATCACATCACTGCACTATGGAACTTTTGATTACACTATGGAAATACTGACTTCAAGAAATATGTCTCATTTCATTTACTTCTATATCTCTATAATATATCATAAATGTATCTGTCAACACTCTTTCCTAGTCATGTTAATTTTGTCTGCCTCAACTGACCTAGTATGTTTTTTTGCACATTTTTTTTGCAATTCATAGAATGTTCTTTGCACAATTATCTTTATTACTCTACTAAATTCTTGTTATTGCAATAAATGACTGTTCAGAACAACATGACTGAGGTTATTTTTTATGTAATACTGTTCTGAGACAAAAGCAAAACCCTGCAAAAGAATCCTTAGTTCTGTATTGTTGTTCAGACAATGAGTGCAAATGGAGGAGATTCTGCTCCCCATTGAGCCCAACGTTGCAATATTACAACGTTTCCGTAAAAACTTAACAAAACATATTTTTTTAAACACATCATTTTCAGCATCAAAGGCCTCCTACAACAACATCTTAATGGTTGAATTTTTTTGGGGTGTTTTTCTAAATCTAGGTCTTACAGGGTTAAATACCTTTTTAGTGAAAAGACAATGAATAACTTCGTGGAAAAAGATAATGGTTGTGATAGACGTGTTTAAGAGACTAGAAATGACATTCATATATTTTTTTTCTTCCGCAGACTTTATTCTATATTAAGCATGAATATCAAATACATGAAAATTTGGGTTAAAAACTGTTACCCCGAAATTTATGCATAAAGAAAAATGTATATTCAAGGTTACTTGGAGAAAAATATATCTAAAAAGGATATTTTAAATTACTTCACTTCCTAAGTACTATTGAATTACAAATATATTATCCATGTAACACAATTTGAAATAAGAGAAAGAACAACAACTCCTCATTCAATTCAAGGAGAAAATTATTGTACAAATAAGTGAATTGTAGCAAAACTATTTAACTCAAGGGCATAAAATTCACTCAACGGAAGGGAAATGTTCTATATTTTTTAATATAATTCCAAGATGGTTTGATGAGGCTTTTACTAGAAATATATCGAATATATTCATTCGATGATAATACTTTTCTCTGATCTGTTGTATTTTTGGGTTATGACAAGACAAGGAGAGAGAATCCTTAATTGAGCTTGAAATAAATATTTTTAAATTTAAGGTATTTAGACGTAATAATAGCTAGGATTCGTATACGATATATCTGCATAATATGTCAAAAACTTGAGCAAAGTATGTCTGACAAATTATCAATTGTTATTATTTCACTTCAGTACTTTACTCTTGACGATTCCTTCTTGAAATGTATTGATAGCTATAATTAATATATTTATTATACATAATAAGGATAAAAATACGTTTCGAGAAGAACCTGCCAAAAGTTGTATAATGTTAAAAACAAATATATAAATATATATTTTTATTCCATCAAGAGTAATTATCAATAGTGGCATAATGATATATATATTAATATCCCTCTACTTGAATATAATTATTGTTTATGTGTACATCTTTCGTGCTATGGTTATTATATATATATTTACAAAATAAGCTCCCTAATATTTTAACAATTGATGATGCATATCAGGAAAAATGGGCACTATTTAAGAATTTGCTCCTTTTCCAGGGCCTCCTTTATTCAATTACAAGTCCATAGTGATAAAGGAAGTTATACTCAATTTAAAGAGAGAGAAAAGAGGGAAGGAGAAAGGATGAAGAGAGAGGGAAGGAGAAAAAGGGGATTGAGAGAGAAGGAGGAGGGGGTAATCAGTGCCAATCACCGACCATGTCGAAAGAACCAATAGACAAAAACAATGTCCGAATGAATTATACTTGAGTATAGCTTCCTTAATCACTATGGACTTTTAAAGTGAATAAAGGAGTGGCTGGAAAAGGAACCAATTCTTCAATAGTGCCGAAAAATGTATAAAACATTGTTTTTAAGTAATTTGAAAAACATTGAATCCTTATTGTAAAGCTGGAAGTCTGACATCTTGTTATTACATATTTGTGCTTTTATTTGTTTGTTTAGCTCCTAGAATAGACCCAACTCATCAGAACCTAATGCGGTATCAGCCGGTAGTGAACTATCTAGTAGTTATATAATTTTTGTTGTTATTGTAACGAACATAATTCTTTTAAACAACTAAATTTTGAACACTTAAAGGGATTACAAAATGCATAAATTTTCATTTCTAAATTTAAACATGATATTCAGTTTTGGACACTATGCATATATATATATATTGTATATATATTATTTATATATTCTTGTACATTACATGAAATGATACCTAAATTAAATATTTTAAATAATCCAAAGTCATAATCAACTCCTTAGGAGGTTATAATTCAGATCCTCGCAATTATTAGGTTCTTAATTTGCCCAAACTAAATACTTTATTGAATTATATATGTTTCTTAATTTACAGCACTATCCTTTCCGATATCAATGAACCTATAAATAAGCTTTGAGACATTGTTTTCACATATTATATCCTTCTTGGCAAGGTGCTCAGAGGCAATAAATACCACTTACGATGGACCAGTTCCCCTTATTAGTGTTTGTAAAGACCGGCACCATTATAATATGTTATATTTTATCTTTAAGGATATATATTTTATCCTAAAAGAGTATTATTGAATCATATTGCTAATAAATAAATGATTAATCATAAAAATTATCAGAAATCATTAATGTAATCAATACATTTTCAAAAAATATTAGTCAAATAAAAAAAATAATATATTTGTTTTACATGTAACTTTAGTTTTATTCCAAAGAATGTATATTTAAAATAAATTGGAACATGTTGTAAATTTTCAAGGATGAAATGGATATGTTTAAAAGCTTATACAGTAGTATTGATACGTCCTTTGTTCATTCTATGAATATATTTATTATAGTAGTCCTCAAAAACGAATTCTAGTTTATCAGCTGATTGCTTGATATGAACTGCGATTGAGCCATGTTAAAATAAATGAAATCCTCTTTACAATTTTTTTTTAAAATTAACTTTCTCTGATGTGAAAATAAAATAATAGAAGATTGTTATTTTCAAAGTAGTTTTTTAATATTAAAAATGACTCGAACACTCAAGTATGTTTTTCGAATCATTTGAACAACAAAATGAGTCATTGTAATTTCAAATTCAAGCACTCTCCAATGACATACAAATATAAACCCCACAAATTGATTATCCACTGAAACAAATAAAATTTGATCACCGTTGCTTAATTATCAGAGTTACATAGCAAAGAAGCTGGGAGAAGATGATATCGGCCGCCGTTGGTTACGTGGATTTACCTTAAGGATCCCCATGATACATGGATACATGATACATGCTACGGAAGCCTACAAATCACCAGCCTGATTTTTTATTCTCTTTGCACCAAGTCCCTTAAAATAATTATTTGGCAAATCAAGAAAACCAAGAACAACGTTGCTTTTAGGTTTTTTAAGATAGTTATCAGAAGAATTTTATGTCTAGAAATTAGTTGACTTTTTTATATAAACATTTTATAAAAAAATAATTTGAAATAATTAATATTATTTATATCTTTATCAACGAGAGTTTTCCTTTAATATCTATTGTATACAAATTTTATAAATGTTCAAAACTCCGACCTTTATTATAACTTGAAACTCAGATGAGAAAAAATAACTCTATTTAATAAGCTCTTTAACTTACAATGCCTGTTTCACTTCGTGAAACAATTCAGTATCCTCGTGAATAGAAAAAAGGAACCCATGCATTAAATATATGTCAGTTTATGTTATGTCTCATAAAAAAGTAGTCACTTAAAATGACGTCACTGGACACTCACTTTGCCATTTATCTCTTAATTTTCCTTAAGACTTGGACTTAATACCACTTTGACTGTTCAAAGGATAATAATAAGATACCTCTTTGTTTATTGTTTGTTTCATCAGTTGCTGAATTGAGCATTGGTCTTTTTCTTTCTTATTATTGTCTATTGTGCATCCAGTTATTGGTTAGGTCTGTGGGTCAAAATAAATAAAAACTTGCTTATGACGAGAAAAAAATAACTCCAATTAAAGAATTCAAAATATATCAGTACTTAATCTTTTTTTTAATCATGATTTTCATTCAAAAGAAGGAGCGGAAAGGAAAGTATCAATTGCTTTTATTGTATGCTGATTTATTGAGTAGGTCTTTTGGTGATATATTCGTAATATGAAACATATATTGTTTGTTATTATTTAATCATCTATTTATAACCGATGTATGAAGTGGCTTGGACGATTTCTTTTAACATTGTGTTCCCTATTACTTAATTGCAAAAAAATATCTTCATACACGATGTATATATACTTCGATATATATATATATATATATATATATATATCTATATTATTTTCATTATAAAAATGAAGGAATCCAATTCTTTATTGTTGTAGTTTAATATATAAAATGTAAAGAAGTATGTAATCCTTTCTTATAATCGTTTAGAAGAAAAGGGGAATAAGACAACAACAACATAAACATCGTTTTGCTTCATCTCCAAAGGATTATTATTTGCAGTAAGCACATAATTTAGTTCAAGGCCGAGTGTTTCCTTAGTCCTTGCATTTTAATATAATAATAATATTCAAACAACAAAAGACCTCCGACACAAGGAGACTACATACGCCAAGAAATCCCTAACATCAAAGAATATGCTGCAAGTAATGTCATTTCATAAGTTTTTGTCGGTTTATCGAATTGGAAAGCTTAGACAACCGGATGTTCAAAATCCTTTATGTTATTTTTATTTTTTATTCAACAATTCAAATTTTAAAATATGTACAGGAAAGTAAATACATATAAACCTAAGAAAATACGTGAGAATACACATAAATAAATATTATAATTTAAAATTTTGTCTTAGGAGCTGAACAATACAATTTTTACATGATGGACATACTAGACTAAAGAAATACAAATTTTATAAATAAACTTATTATGATAATAACATCAAAACATTTATACTTCCTAACATGGCATGATGACATAAAGAATACACAATTAAAAAAAAAAGACTTATTATGAAATAAAATACAGTCATTTAGACTTCTTAAAATTCTTTAAAATTGTTGATATAGTCTTCTGGTGGATGGAGGCAAGGGACGGGAAGAATTTTACTTCTTTGACGCCGGAGTCCAGGAATCCGTTGAAAGAGAGGGTATCTTGAGGTCCAGAACAGCATATCTAGCCGCAGCTGATAAAAGCACTGGTTTAATGTCCGACTCATTATAAGATCCCCAGTTGTTATTTTATTAGCGATGAGGGCCTTTGTGTTAAGAATAGCAAAATTTATTGCCTTCTCCCGTGGGGTGTTCCTATTTTTGCCCAATCCAAATAGAATTATCGCTTTGCTGTATTTGACAGAATTGTCCTTTTGTAGTCCTTTGACATTTAGGCAAACAAACCTCTTTAACATTGCGACGGCGTGGCATTCCACAAAGGCATGGATGGTGGAGTTAAATATCTTGCCGCAATCTTTACAAGGCACCCAGAATTTAATTGTATCGGTCGAGATCTGAAGCTGAGCTGTGAATTTTTTGTCATCGTTAATATTGGAGAGGGAGCTCATTATATTTATTTTCCAGTTTTGTGGAAGGTCTAGCAATTTTAGATGTTTATTTACAATCAAGTCCACTTCTTCGCCGTGGCACATCCTAGACAACTTAAGGTGCCAAGGTGTAAGGAGACAGTGTTTTACAGACGATCTAAGTAATGGGTATCTAAACCTTCCATCACTGAAAGGCCCCTTAGGACCCAATCATGGAGAGTCAGAATTCCTTCCTCAATTGCCTTTTCTTCTAAATCCTCCGGATTCCCGAGATTTTGGAAAAAGAATCTCTTATTTTTGTTTTTTCCAATAATATCCACGAAGGAATCGCCTTGAAACGATGGTGTATAATTCCAAATGATTCGTTGAGCAGTTCCCCAGGTTGGAGAGATACTTGAAGTAATATTATTGGTCAAATCAGTTCCGAACATGAGCCACATAAGTAACTTATTACCAGTAACTGATCTTCTCCATTCAATTTCTGCATTCCTCGTTATATCAATAAAAATATTTATGTAAATTTTTGGTAAAATCACTGAGAGTTGAGAGATTCCTCCTCCCAGAAGTTTTTTGACCTTTTAATTGCAGGTAAGTAGCTGCGGTGAAACAGGTTATTCAGCCATATTCCTTCCTCATTGATAGCCTTCTCTGCAATTTCGGGGCAAGCCGATGCTTTATAAATAATTTTTGGTACAATTTGTGTGTTATATAAGTCAATTCTTTTCTGTATATTATATGATCTCCACTTCAATGTTGATTGGCCCGCTAGAGATGAGATAAAAGTCCAATTGTTTTCATGGATCCACACCAATTTATGCCCAAGATGTTGACCTGCTTTTTAATCTCACACGAGGCGACCTTCCTCCCCTCCTGCGGACTCCAGGCTCCAATAGGTAGAATTGCTGTTTTATCTTTGTTTAGGGAAAGCCCAGACATTTTCTCAAATTTAGAAAAATACTCAATTAATATTTCCACTCGTTTTGAGACTTGTGCAGCCGAGTTTCCCTCCACCGTTAGGGTGATATCGTCCGCATAAAGGTCGATTAAATGTCGGTGACCCTCGAAATCTATTCCAAAGCCTCCAAATTTTCTTACAACTCTTCTTACAAAGTTCTCAAGCGCAATGATAAAAAGAAGCGGGGCTGATGGACAGCCTTGCCTACAACTTTTTCCTAAGGTTATAGGCTTACTTTCACATCCAATGATAGAGATTGTAGACGAGCCTTTAATAGCAACGCTCGCACTGGGTTGAAAAATCTTTTGGGTAAGATTCTCGAAACTTCTCTGAGAATATGACAATGATGAATTGAATCAAATGCTTTGGAAAAATCGATGGCGACTAAGGCTCCATATTTTTGCCTTTTTTTCACCGAGTCTATAGACGCTTGAATATTGCGAGAGATGTCAGCGATTTTCCTGTGTTTTAAAAATCCCTTTTGATTAAAACTAATAGAATTTTGAAGTTCTTGGGCCATTTCTTGGGCTAAAATTCCTGATAAAACTCTGTAAGATTCATTTAAAATTGTTATTGGCCTCCAATGGCTAAAATCTGTCCCGTTACCTTTTTTAGGAATTAGTATGATCCTTCCTTTCGTTAGAGACTTTGAAATTTTGCCTTTTTTCTCCATGTCATTGCCAATCTTAAGGAGATAAGGGACAACTTCATTAGGGCAGAGTGAGTAAACTTTGCCTATTATTCCATCGGGACCACATGCTTTGTTAACCTTTAATTTCTTCTTTAGATATAGAGATATGTTTGACGATGAAAATATGAAAGAGTCTTGAGTTTTTCTTGGTTTTGGTCTAGGGAAATGACCCTCCCTAGACCCGACTATAGCTTGGAAAGAGGCTCTAAAATATTGAACAATATCTTTGGAGTCGGTTAAGGGCTTTCCATCGTGAATAATCTTTTCGACAGATGTTGCTGATACCCTTACATTATTAGTGAGGTCTTTCACCCTCTTGAATGGATGATTTTCCTTGTGTACTTTGGCTTCGAGCTCTGCCTCTGCAATCTCCGCAATTCTACAACAGTTTACCGAATCGGACATAATCGAGCGGGCAAAAATCGATTCCTTATTAAGAATTGCTTCAATTTGGATTGATACTTCTTCGAATATATTTTTCTTTTTTTAAGAAATTGAGATGTTGTTGTAATAATTGTTCTATTCAGTTTGTTCAAAGCGTGGTTAGAGGATATAAAATTAGTGTGACCTCTTACTAGGTTTTTCTTTAATATGCTTAAAAAGTGATCTTCTTTAAGTACCCATTTGGGAACTTTGAAGTGGCCGTTGGGGAGACTATATTTTAAGTCCAATACTAATAGCTTGTGGTCTGATGAAGGTTCCGGAAGGTAACAGGTTCCTTTTATGTGACGCAACAGGGCAGGGGATATTAAGGCTAGATCAATTCTGGACCGTTGGATGCCTCTAGACCATGAAAATCCTCCAGAGTTTAAAATATCTAAAACGTCAATAAGATTTAGCTTACTGATTAGACTTCTTAAAATATAACCATTGGGGTACTTATGGGGAGGCTTGTCTAAGTCCACGTTGAGTCCTTTATGTTTATTTTCTTTGAAAGATACCCTTTTTTGGGATAATTCGTTTAGTTTATCTGATTTTGAGGATTTAATTTTGTAATGCTATTTATCCACAGTTTTAAAACATATACGATCAAATTAATTTAATTCGTGGTAAATACGTAGACCTAATCACTTAAGCATTATTGTTTCAAATGTTTATCTCTCATACAAACCTACGGATTTAAGAATACAATAATGGATATTTTATAAAGTCGTTTTAAAGAGATCAAACTACTTGTTTTATTACTCTTCATAAGATAAGTACGATATTGTTTTATTAACTTATTTAAAAAGTTGTGATTATGAAGGAGTATAGTACATTGAATCCCACCATTTGAAGACGATCAAAATCCGTGAGCTTTGCTCGTATCAATGATTGCTCTACTAATACTTGGACCATATTCATTTATGACATTTCTGTTTGCGGTTAAAGTTTTAACGGTTCTCAAAAGTGATGACGTTTACTTAATCCAGTGGGGCATCTAATCTTTAGACAAAACATTGCGTTTGTCTTATGTACATTCTTTATTTATTTCTGTGTTGATGTTTTTGTTTAGGATTATTATTTTTGAAGGCTTAATTAATTTCAATATCTTGTGTTTATAGAAAATAAGATATGATTATTTCTCCATTAAAATTTAACAATTTATTCTAGAAGCTTCTCTCTAGGGATAATATCATATTTCATATTAAGAACAAAATATTTATTATAGTTTTTGTAAAAGAATATTACATTTCAACCAAATTGTTTGATGGACCGCTGAAATTATTGAAAACTTTAGTGTTATCTACCTTTAATAGTTCTATACAAGTTTTGCTTTCGTGATCGATAGCTATGATATATCGATTGTTAGGTGATAGAACTCTATAATTCGAGCTGGAATAAATTGCTAAAAGTTTGGCACTCTACATCATCTTCATGCTGATATATTTGATACAATAATTATATATGTGCTTTCTTAGCTGTAATCCAAGTTTAAGCGGGTGAAAATTTGTTAACGGCACCATGACACTTTTTATATAACATTTCAAGGGCTTAGTGATCAAATGCTATGACTACTTGACCACAAGATTTGAAAAATGCCCAGTATATACAAAAGGTGTTTTCCATATTCATGGATATTAAATCTATTTGACGTATATGGTCACTAATTACCTCCGCCGAAGGAGTATTGTTTTCACTGGCGTTGGTTTGTTGGTTGGTTTGTTTGTCAGCAGGATAACTCAAAAAGTACGGAACGGATTCGGATGAAACTTTGTGGAAGTTGTTGGAAATGCCAAAAAGGAACAAGTGATAAAATTTGGCATCTCTGAGTGCAGAATTAAGATGCAAAATGAGCTAAATACTAATAAATATTTCAAGTTAGCCTACTCTGCCAATAGATGTCGCTGTGCTGTAAAATCGGGTGCCGGGAGCGTCTTCCTCTCGGAATTTCCGTCGAGAGGAACCCTCCCCGTCCCTCTACGCCGCCCCAGTCGTGAAAATTCGCCTCGGAAGGCTCATAAGGACCCCGTGACGGCGGAGGTTTGCACTCTCTGAGTGTATATTTTAGTGTTGTATTTATAATAATCATAATTTGAAGATTATTTCTCTCACAAGGGCAAAGAATACACACTAACCTATATAAAACCTCGATGCACAATAGACTTATTAAAAGTAGATAATAAAACATTATATATTCAATTTTGGAGCCATTTTGAGCTTATGAAAATACACAAAATTCTGAACGGATCATCAAATTGTAGCTTCTTTATGAATTTTGAATAAACTAAATCAACAATTGTGTGAACTTAGATAATTCCTTACATATTTTTCAAAGCTTACATTCTAATGTGTGTTTTGTGATGTTTATATATGCCTTTAATATTCTATACATAATTGGGGTATACTTGATTTTATGTCAGTTTAAAATTGTATTTGCAATTGCGCATCATTGAACTCATCAACAGCTTTCTGCCACATGTGTTTGTTTGTTTGTTTAGCTCCTAGATTGGACCCACCTCACCGGAACTTAATCGGTATCAGCCGTACACATGTATTTTATATAAAACAGTATTTTCATGAGTATAACGATTGCCCTCTTTTAAAGGTGATCAAAAAATAAAACTCAAACTCTGCGAAAATGAAGACTCTTAGGGATCCATTATTTTATCCAAGTTTATATTTTACCTCTGCGAAGGAGGTATTGTTTTCACTGGCGTTGGTTTGTTGGTTGGTTTGTTAGTTGTTGGTTGGTTTATTTGTCAGCAGGATAACTCAAAAAGTACGGAACGGATTCGGATGAAACTTTGTGGAGTTGTTGAAAAGGCCAAAAGAACAAGTGATTAAATTTTGGCATCTCTGAGTGCAGAATTAAGGTGCAAAATGAGCTAAATACTAATAAATATTTCAAGTTAGCCTACTCTGCCAATAGATGTCGCTGTGCTGTGAAATCGGGTGGTGCGGGAGCGTCTTCCTCTCGGAATTTCCGTCGAGGGGAACCCTCCCCGTCCTCTACGTCGCCCCAGTCGTGAAAAATCCGCCCTCGGAAGGCTCATAAGGACCCCGTGACGGCGGAGGTTTGCACTCTCTGAGTGTATATATGCCTCTAGTTCATTTGTACTCAATTTTGTATATATGTATTTTATTTTATACTCAATTGGTTTTTGCAATATCATAATAGAATGATTTATAATCAAAAGAATTTCTTTCTGAGAATGATGCACATAATTAAATAAAAATATATAAAAATATAGTCATTTCTAATTATAAATTCAAAAAATATTTGCTCAGAATATATTCAAACACAATAAGAACTGTTATTTGAATGGAAACGTTTATATTTCATATTTATTATTCAAATATCTAACCTAAAAAAATAATAATAATATCTAGGTTAATCAGGTCTTTTATATTTCGCTTGCAACTAATTAGCATGATTACCTACTTATATATACACACATATTTAACGGTACCTAGAATATAAGGTATTAAAAAGAGGCTTATATTTTTGGGTTAATCTTCTTAAAATGAATCGTACTGTACTCATTATGATTGAGCGCGCGCTTCTAGATTATTTTTTTTGTAAGTAAGATAAATGCATTGAATAAGGAAATGAAAGATTAAAAAGATTTCGGTTTGCCCAAAAATGATATCAGGAAGAGTATTTGTTTCTTTACACCCTTCTTTATGCCCTTATTGGTATGCTCATCGACATTTAAATCCAGTTTGGTGTGATTCAGTGTCAATTTTAAGCATATTTTTCATTATATAAAGGAAAAAGATAATTGTAAGATGATCGTTTTCATCATTGATGCCCTAAGAAAGTGCATGATAGTTTTGCATAATAACCAATAAACATACCTATTCCGTGATAATACACTTATCGTAAGATATGATGAAAAAATATCCATTCTTTTGTCTGGGCTGATGTAAGTAACCAGGGCATTCCATTGATTATACATTGCTATGGAATAATA